>OZ012738.1:625445687-625960687 GCA_963859935.3 Lathyrus sativus
TTTTTCCTCAACAGAGTGGTTACTCTCCCCGAGAGGATGGTTCCTCTTCCCATCATTTTTTTTGCTGGGGCATATCCTTGCATGATTGCATAACAAAAATGTAGTATTTCTGTTTCGCACGGAGCATTACACTCATCCATGCATTTCCCAGCAGGTGCATATTGAATCACGAACCAGGCGGTTACCTTCTCTTCCCCAAGCAGACGCATCCAGAAGGAACGTCACCTCCTCAGCTAAGTCACGCGCCGAAGCATGATTTCCTCCCCCGCACCAGGTCACAAGTGCAGGTTTCATAGAAATGTTCGGGTGCCGAAGCTCGTGTTTTCCCCAGTAACGTCGCCGAAGCTCGTATTCTCCCCCCGCACCGGGTCGCAAGTGCAGGTTTTGTAGGAAACTGTTCGTACGCCGAAGTATGCAGCAACTGATGGTGCTAGACTGAAGTCTCCAGCGGAATTGAGATTCCCCACCAGAGCCGTATTCTCTCCCGAAGTCGGATGATTCCCTCTTTCCCAGTAGAGTGTTGGAACAGCTGACGCTGTATTCCCCTGCAGAGTTGTACTCTCCCCCGAGGTCGGATGATTCCTTCTTCCCCAGCGGAATTGATATTCCTCATCAGAGTTGTACTCTCCAGTGAAGTAGAATGATTTCTCTCTCCCCGGCTGAGTTCGCGAACCCCAAGAGAGCCGAATCCTTGGAAGCAGTTGGAACCATGAGTGGTTTTCCCTAGCAGAGCATTGAACAGCCGATGCTGTATTTTCCCCAGAGTTGTACTCTCTCCAGCGAAGCAGAATGATTTCTCCTTCCCCAGCCGAGTTTGCCGCTATCCAAGAGAGCCGAATCCTTGGAAGTCGATCAGACTATGATTGGTTTTTCCCCAATGGAGTGTTGAGCAACTGGAGTAGTTTCCCACAGAGTTATCATCCCCAGAAGAGTAGCCGAGACGGCCGCGCAGTTTATTCTCGCGATTAACATCGCTTCCCTTCAGCAGGTCCAGGTTCTCGTAGAGCTTCGTTCCTCTGCAGTAATCAACTGAAGTTGTTTCCCCTGCAGCAGCCAACGGAAGATCATTTCCCCAGATGGAGTCCAATTGATATTGGCGTGTCCACGTTATCCTCAGCAGGATGATTCCTCTATTTGAGTAGTTCTTTCTCCTTGACAGGAGGATTTCCCCCTCGGCATTTATCTTGCTGACGGGATCGCATCATTATGCATGATTGCATAACATTTATCATAAACGCATAGCATTTCCACCGTGTGGAGCATGGCGCCGAAGCATATGCATAATAAACATGATCTAGGTTGTTACCGTTCTTGTTTTACAGGTGTTCCGCCGAAGGATCAGTTGCTCAGGATGATTCCTGACATTCTCCCCAACGAAGTCGCGTGCTCAAGATGATTTTTAAGATCCCCAACGAAGTCTTCAGTTCAAGGGAATTCTCGAATCCCTCAGTAGGGTCGTTTGCTTAAGATGATTCTTAAGACCCCAGTGCAGTCTCCAGAGTTGGTTGCTCAAGTGGATACTTAGAGTCCCCAGCTAGGATCGCCCAAGATGATTCCTAAAGCCCCAAGAAAGCCAAATCCTTGGAAGCTGTTCAAGCCATGATTGGTTTTTCCCCGGCAAGAGTTGCCCAGGATGATTCCTGGAATCCCCAACAGAGTGTTTGCTCAGAACGGTTATCGGTTCAAGATGATTCTTGAAGGTCCCCGACGGAGTTATTTGTTCGAGATGATTCTTGAAGTCCTCAGCAGAGTTGATTCCTCCAGAACGATTTCTGGACCCCCAGAGCGGAGTTGCTTGATAGTTCTCCAGATTCCTCAGCGGCGAAGCGTCATCCCCAGCAGGTTTCCGCCGGCGAAGTTGAAATCTCCCTTGAAGACTCCATGATTGAAGTCTGACCGTGTTAATGAAGCCGTTATCTCAGCTAATGCGGAATGCCCTGATGGCATGATTAACCTGAGGGTTGAAGTCCGGCTGGTGCCCGACAGTTTCTTTGAATGCCTAATGGCATGATCGACTACGTATTACCGGTTACCGTGTAACCAATTCCCCAATGAAGTTTCTCCATCTTGACGGCGAGGTCAGATTATGTTTGTTTCCGGCGGCGATGTTGGATGTTTGTGTTGACGGCGAGGTCAGATTATGTTTGTTTCCGGCGGCGATGTTGGATGTTTGTGTTGACGGCGAGGTCAGATTATGTTTGTTTCCGGCGGCGACGTTGGATGTTTGTTTTGACGGCGAGGCCAGATTAGGTTTGTTTCCAACAGCGAGGTTGGATGTTTGTTTTGGCGGCGATGTCAGAAGATTATGTTCGACGACGATGTCAGACTCTTTAACTCCCCAGCAGAGATTATGTTGAGTACTCGACGGCGATGTCGGGTGTTTCCCAGATCCTTTAGTTCCCCAGCGGCGATGTTGGGTATTTTGCTTATGACGGCGATGTCAGATTTAGTGCTCCAGCGGCGATGTTGGGTATTTTGGTTGATCGACGGCGATGTCAGATTCTTTGTTTCTCCAGCGGCGATGTTGGGTATTTTTGTTGATCGACGGCGATGTCAGATTCTTTGTTTCTCCAGCGGCGATGTTGGGTATTTTTTTTGATCGACGACGATGTCAGATTCTTTGTTTCTCCAGCGGCGATGTTGGGCATTTTTGTTGTTCGACGGCGATGTCAGATAGTTCTGTTCTCCAGCGGCGATGTCGGGTGTTTTGTCAGATTATCTTTCAGTTTTCCAGCGGCGATGTTGGGTATTTGTTTGTTTCCAGCGGCGATGTTGGGGGTTTCAGCGGTCCGACGGCGATGTCGGACTCTTCAGTTCTCCAGCGGCGATGTTGGGTATCTTGGTCGTTCGACGGCGATGTTGGATGTTTGGATTCGACGGTGATGTCAGATTCTTTAGTTCTCCAGCGGCGATGTTGGGTATGTCAGATTCTTCAGTTTTCCAGCGGCGATGTTGGGTACGTCATATTCTTTAGTTCTCCAGCGGTGATGTTGGGTAGTTTGGTTGTCCGACGGCGATGTCAGATAGTTTGATCTTCCAGCGGCGATGTTGGGTGCTTTTCAGAATTTCTCTAGTCTTCCAACGACGATGTTGGGTGTTTGGTTGTCTGGTGACAATATCAGCAGGATTTAATGTGGATAACTGACGGCGATATCAGATCAGTATTTCTCCAGCTAGTTGTCGTGCAGCTAGTATTCCAGTTTTTGAAGATTTGTTCCCCGCCGAGTATCGTGTGCTCGTGCAGTTGGCAAATTTCCGGGTTTACCGATATTCAACCGTCTCGCACCTTGATTGGCTGAGAGTCGTTCGCTCCTCACCCAGTCAGGTTTAAGCCGTTTTAATAGGGGCAGCTGTTGCACCCTAAAATTTGACCAACATTTATTTACCCATCAAGTGTTTGAAGGTTGATACCTTTATCAGAAAGCTCAAGAGATCCTCAGAGGAATTGGTTGAAACCAAAGTTGTGTGCCTCATAACTTGAGAGTTGTGGGAGCTCCTCAGATGATTCTGAGACTATGAGAATGAACTTGAAGCTTTGAGAAAGATTATGAGATGTCTTGAAAGCCATCATGAAGCCTAGAGAGGTCATTATACAAGAATTCAGAAGATTCAACCATGAATGGTAGAATTAGGGTTTTGACCGGGTCAATCCTAGGTCAACTGAAGATTTGGAGAAGGTTGAGACCTAATCCAAGAGCCATGTGATCATGGAATGATGTATTGAAGTTTTATAAGACCAACTCATCATGATTGAGGAGTTTGAGAAGTTTCAAGCTAGGGTTTCTAAGGATGGACAGTGTAAAATCCCCTAGTTTGATCCCTATCTTCCAGGCAGTTTTAGCTCAAGATGTGATTGTCATCTCATCTTCCCCACAACATGAATTTTGTAGAGCTTGTTATTATCTTTAATTTGAGTGGTAGAAGTCCTTGATAGGATTTGCAGAGCTCATGTTATGGTTTTGACAAATTACAGGTCATCTGAGGTATGTGAATCTGGGTCCTTGAAAGTCACCCAACTTGCAGACAACTTTTGCCCTAGTAGGATGATTCCTATGGTCTCTTGGTCAACATGAATGTTGAAGAGCATCTTCTTAGATTTCTAGAGAGTACTATAAGTCCTTGATAGGATTTGTAGAACTCAACTTATGGCTTTGACAAGCCAAGGGCATTTTGGTCATTTGGAAGTTATAGGTCATTTCAAGCATATGGCCATATCTCCTACTTCCAAGCTTCAAATGGAAAAATCTTCAACATAAAACTTGCTTAGAATGATGTTTTAAGGCTAGTAGGGTGTTCATGAGATGTTGGAAAGGCTCATATCAAAAAGTGATAAAAATGGCCTAAAAATGAGGCATAAGTTAATTCAAGTGAAATGGAAAATCATAAAATCCAAGTTACAAATCCAAACCATGTCATATGATAGGTCATTTTGACTCCAAATGACATTTTAAGAACAATGGTTCAGCCACAATTTTGATTTGAGGCTTGCATCATGGGGTTGCTTTGTAATTTGATTGCTTGCATAATGGGGTACCAAACCAAAACAAAGAAAAGCTTAATAAACAAGGAAGAAATGCATGGTAACTTGTCCAAAATACCACTTGGGGATAAATTCAAGTTAATTACTCAAGTTGCAAGGGTTTTTGTCATGATATATCATGTGGTGAGAAGTGAAATGCAAGTTATCATGTCATGAAACTTCAAGTTCCTACTAGATGGTTCTAGGAGGTTCTAGACCTTTCTAAATCAGTCTATATATTGAATACAATCTGCATTGGTGAATGGTTGGTGATTGTTGATGTTAATGGTGGTAGAGGATAGAAATTGAATTCAAAATTCTCCATTTGCAAATTGTATTGAAACTTCATTTTTCTCTTCATTACCCTTCCATTTTTCTACATAAATCTTCCCTACAAACATCCCTGAGTATGTTCATGCTAGAGTGAGGTTCCATTGATGAAGAATTGAGAGCTTTCCAATTGAAATTGCAAAGAAGCAAAAGGCATTGGATTTTGAGATACAAGCCATCTCCATTAAATCTTGTGCAAGCAGAGGATTGTTCATTACCTAAGGACTGTTCTTGAGGAGCTACAAGGCTTGGATTGAAGCTTTTCAACACCTACCATATCCAAGAGCAAGGTATGCAAAATTGTTCCCACACTATGATTTAGGCATGGCTAGGATGAATTTTTATTGTAAAACCATTAGAGACAATTAGGTGCTTCATTTGGGTGAGTTTAAGATCAATTAGTGAGGTTTCATTAATGGAGGTTGATTCTTGATGGAGCTAGAATGAGTGTTTTAATGGATGATCATGCAAGATACATGGCTGGTTTTGATGAGCATAACATGGGGATCATTTCTATATAAAGAATGTTGAGTTTGGTGAAGGTCGAAACTTGATGAAATTTTGAGATTGGCTTGGGTGTGCGTTCGGTTTGCATGATTTAGGGGGTATCATTGAAATCCATTGCCATAGTTGTGTTCTACGTGAAAAATAGGCCAAGATTGCTTCTTATAGCGTGTCATTTGATGAAGAGACGAGGGAGAACGAGAGGATGGAAGATTGATGCATGAAGCTTGTGTTTTCATGGTGTCTAAAACCCTAGAAGCTTAAGGTTGAAGACGAAATCAAGACCGTTGATATGCAGGTTGACCAGTTGACTTGGAATAGATCTCACGGCCAGCATTCAAACTTGTTTTGGAGGGGATTTCAGAAACAGCAGCAAACGCTGCGTTTCATTAAAGCTCCCTTCTGGGCTTTAGTGAATTTTCTTATTGCCACCCCCTTTCCAAGCCCAGTTCCGTTTTGTACTACAATTCCATGCTATTTGCACCGCGTTTCTAGTTTTTTTTCTTTCATTTTATTTTGTGATTTCTGATTTGCACTGGGCCCAAGCGCTATGCTATGCGCACCCCCATGGCTGGGCCCATCATCAATAATAATTGAACCTTATTTCTTCTTGCACCCACCTCATCATTTCCCTTATTAATTTTTCTCCAAATTTCATTTCACTTTAAAAATTCATATTAAAATGAAAAATCAATATTTTTTAATGAGACTTTTTTTCCCATTTTTCATTTTCTGTCTAGAAAAATATAAAACCATAAAATAGCCATTTTATTTCATTTTTATATTTTTTGCATATTTTTACTTTTAATTGCTTTTTTAATTCTTTTAGTTGATGCATGATTTTGTAGATTTTAATTAGGATAGTTCCCTTAACATTTTAAGTTCAATCTTTTTAGGATGATTAGATGAATGTTTTAGGTTCCCCCTGATTTAATTTCATATTTTTGTGATAATTTTTAGGGTAGTTTTAATTAGGTAATTCTAGGTAGTGTAGAATTAGTTTAAAACTTTAACATAGGCCAATAACAATTTTAGATTTAGGGTTTTTAGGGCAATTTAGTCTATGGGGAATATATGGGACTTAAGGGTAGTTATGTAGGGTCCCCTAGCATTTATATTAGGATTTAATATGATAGTATGCTATTTTTAGTTGATATTTGAATTGAATGATTGTTTGTGTTGCCTTTAGGGCATGTTTGTTTAGTTTGCTTTGCTTTGGAGTTTCCCTTTGGCTTGAGGAGCTTGGTATCTCTTTGTGGAGCATGGTGGAGCATACTAGAAGATTGGAAGAGGCATGGAGGAGCTTGAGAGCTTGTTCTTCTTCTTTGTGTTTTGTCTTAGGGTTAGGATTAGGAAGAGCTTAGATGTAGATAATTCCTTTCTCAAACATGGATGGTATCATTCACCTCCATTCCTCCCTATGATTCAAAGTCCTTCCAGGGTATACACCTCTCTCCTTTGGAGGGATAAGTGTTATACCTAGGAGGTAGAACTTTTGAGGGAACCAGCCCCTTGATATTGAACCCTTATAGGTCACCTTTGGTGATCAAATAAGCAGTTCAATATCCCCCCAGCTTATCCAGTAAGTGATTTTTCTCTGGTTTTGATTATCTTGAGAGATGCAGAGCCTGAGCATGGAAATGAAGACTTCATTGAAGATTATTGAAGAGGATGAATCCTTGAAGACTGCCATTCCAGCTGAAGCTTGAAGAGCATGAAGATCAAGTTGATACTTGAAGATCCCTGAAGATTAGGTGAAGCCTGAAGGTGGAGCTGATCAAGAGGCTGAAGCTTAGGGGAGAAGATGAGTTGAAACTCATGTTGTAGGGTGAAACCTGAAAAGCAATTGATATCTGAAGTCTGAAGACTGAGTTGCTGCTGGAGGAGCTGAAGCTTTCTTCTGTTTTCTTTTCTGTATTGTGTGTTTTGCTTGACTTGTCTGTTGCATTAGAATAAGTTCATCTAGAATAAGTAGAATCTAGGAGCATGATTGCATTAGAGGTTGAGTTGCTCCCTCTGCTTGTATTGTTACTGCGTGGCTTTGCTTGCGGGTATTCGGTAGAGCCCAGCTCCCTTGCCCATGTGGTTTGTTTGCCTGACGGCATTTCATTTCCTTTTATCTGTATGATTGCAGTTTACTGTTTATTGCTTGATAGCATGTTGTTTATATTTCAGTATGATTACTGTTATTTCATGACTGGCTTGAGGTTGAGATGAGCTTGTGGAGGTTGAAGCCCCACACACATTTCCTCCCTCACTTGCATTACATGCATTTTACTGTTAAGCTGATGCTTTGTCTGTTTTGGTGTATCATTGACATGATCCCTTAGGACTCTCATTTCCTTTGATAAGGATTTGATGATAGACTTTTAGGTTGAAACCTATGCATGACAACTTCTAGGAGTTCCCTGTTCAAACCTCGACCATAGGATGAATCCATGGCATGACAACAGTAGGACTTGATAGTCTCCCTCCTAGTCGGGCCTGTTCTCTTCTCATCTCAAAACAGTTTAAGATACAATAATCATGAATGATTTCTTTCGTACGTTACGAGCCTTAAGCTATCTGAGAAAGGATTATGGGAGAGTTTCTTTTCCATAGTCTGGATGTTTAGTATGGTACCCTTTGGGTGACATGCGACGCATTCACTCTCAGGTCATAGTCTCTAGTGCGGTTGAAATTGCAAACACAATAAAAAACACTTCTTTCGTAAAGACAGGAAACGAACCGTAATTTCCCGAACTACGTATGCTCTGATCTCTCACGCCTGTTGAGAGTACGTAGGCACGAGATGGCGATGTCTTGGCGAGCTACCTCCCCCCATAACCCTTCGTAGGCCGAACTACGTTGACTCTGATTTCTCATTCTCTGATGAGAATACGTAGGCATAAAGTGCGACGCTTTGCCGAGTCATTTTTCTTTTCTTTTTCAGCCAGCCTTGATAGGTAGATAGAATAAAACCAACCCGTCCAAGTAAACAAACAAGCGAGGATCCCGTCGAGTACGACGGACGTGAGGGGTGCTAATACCTTCCCCTTGCGTAACCGACTCCCGAACCCAGACAATGGTTGCGACGACCTTGTCTTACCCTTTTTCGTCAGGTTTTTCCGATCGTTTCCTTTCCCGCTCAGAGGGATAAATAACGAAAGGTGGCGACTCTTCTGTCATGCCGACACCTTATTTTCGCGCAAGCGACAGAGACAATCAAATACTGGATCATAATGTGGGATCCTTGGCGTCCATAGAGGTGATCAAACCACTAAATTCCTTAAGGTGGGATCCTTGTCGCCCATATAGGCGATCAAATTGTTGGGTTCCTTAAGTGGGATACGTACCTTCGATAAAGGCGATCAAACATTGGATATTCATGTGGGATCCTTGTCGCCCATAGAGGCGATCAAATCCAAGGTTCCTTAAGTGGGATCCATGTCATCCATAGAGGTGATTAAATTGTTGGGTTCCTTAAGTGGGATCCTTGCTGGCATAGAGGCGATCAAACACTGGATCCTTAAGTGGGGTCCTTGCCACCCAAAGAAGCGATCAAACCTTGGATTATCTTGTGGGATATTTGCTTTCCAAATAGGCAATCAAATCATTAGATTCCTTAAGTAGGATCCTTATCGTCCATATAGGCGATCAAATCACTGGATTCCTTAAGTGGGGTCCTTTTTATCCATAGTGGCAATCAAAATACTGGATTCTCGTGTGGGATATATATTATTCTAAAATATATATAAGTATTATAGATAAGTTAAATAAAATTTAATTTTATTAATATTATCTTTATCCACATGTTATATTATTATTTAATAAAAAACTAAAATTAATTTTGGATAATAAACTGAAACTTTTTTAATTTTTGAATACCTAATATATAATCTTTTTTTAATTTTTTATTATATTAATTAAATTTAAATTAATTTATTTTAATATAATATTTTGATAATTTTAAAATAACACTCTAAACTAAGTATTATCATATTATAAAATTTTAAAATAATACTTTTATATATTACATGGATTTTAAAATAATACTTATACGTATTACAAATTTAACAAAATTGTTAGTAGTTTAGTGGTGAAGCTTGGTACATTTCACCCTAATAAAATAATATATGACATGGATTTTAAAATAATTATAAATAAAAAAATTCACATCACCTTAGCTGTCATTTATGCATTAAATAAACTTGAACATAAAAGAATTATGTGGAAGGACATTGAGTGTATTCATGGTCAGTAACAGGACCCTTGGTGCTTACTTGGAGACTTTAAAAATATAACTAAAGCCCAAGATAGGGTTGTGGTAAGATGGTTACTCAAGCTGAATATGTTGATTTTAATGCTATGTTGGAGAAGACTGACATGTGTGAAATGGATAGCAGATGTGACTATTATACTTGGTCAAATAAGCATGTTGATGGAACTATCTATTCTATAATAGATAGGGTTTTGGGAAATGTTGATTGGTTTAAAGACTACCTGGATGTTACTCTTAATATCCTCCCTTCAAGTGTGTCAGATCATGCCCTGTTCTGACTGCAAAATTAAGAGAAGATTCATCTGAAGAGAACTCACTTAAAATTACAACCAATGTGGTTAACATAAGTGGTTATATTGATTGTGTATCCAATAATTGGATGAGACCTTTACCAGGGGCCTATGTATGTGATGTGGGAAAAACTAAAAAGATAGCAAAGTGTCATGTGGAAACTGAGTAAGCTTCTGCAACATCTAAAATAGAATATCTTGCAGACTAGGTCTGCTCTTTTAAAGGCCCAACAGAAACTCAATGAGGATAGGATGAATTGCCATAAGATTGAGAAGGCGGAGAAGTATATTGATGATCTTATCAATCTAAATGAGATGAAGGAGAGCTATAATACCCTAATTTGAAGGAGTTTCAATTTAACCCGTAGATCCCCAATGAAAATAGGTCTTTGTCCTTACAAAACATAATAAAATTGAAATCGACCAACAAATTTGAAGGAGTGAAGCAAAACCATTAACATAAAAGCCGAAAATTATCTTAGTTGTTGAAAAAGAGTAAAAGAAAATGAGTTAACATAATTTAAATTTGGGGAAATTTAAATATTGCAGATAAAATATATCTAGTTTATTGTTTGTAGAAATGAGAATGAAGAGATTCACTGAAAAATTAAATTTGCTCGAAAATATAACAAAATTGAAATTGATTGAAGAAATAAAGGAGAACGATTTTTATATTTTTTATTTTCTTATGTTATATATGGTAGTATTTTAAAGAGGAATTTCAATTTCAATTTTTTATTTTACAGAAATCATTGGGTGGTGATTATATTTTTCATATTGTTTACATTAAATTATACTAATAAAATGTTTTTCTTTTCTGTAAATTAACATTTAAATTTTAACTAAATTACATATATTTTTATCTTTTAAATCATGTAAGTTTTTAAACTCAAAGTCTATAGAAAGTCATGTCATGCAATAGATATTTCTAATTTAAAATCTATTATTATTGGCTGCAGCAATCCCCCACCCACAGACAAGGCAGGATTAAAACGCCGCGTTTATAACTTTCCTATGCACACGGGCAACGTCAGTGTGAACTATGGCTCATTTCGATCTTGTTATCGTTATGATTGAATAATTGACCGATGGAATGAAAACTACAGTGTTCATTTGATCTTCTACGCTACCCATTCTCTAATCGACGATCATGGAGGACCCTCAATATCTAAACTGCCTTCCTCCTCCACAGTATCAACACCAACGCGCTTCCGTTCCTACTCCACCGTCGCATCAGCCCGACAATGATCACACCACCGCAGAGTTACGCGCTCTCGATTGCAACCTCGCTTCCCTCTGCGAACATGTTCAAATTGAAGGTTTCAATTCCGGCTCTTTCTCCGATATCGTCGTTAATGCTATGGGCTCCGCTTATCACCTCCATCGTCTCATCCTCTCTCGTAGTTCATATTTCAGGTTATTACAATTATTCCTCATTTTTGTAAATTTATTTATAATTTTTTAAAATAATATTTGATTTGAATTCGGCTTAATTTATCAATTTTACAACTCTTCAATTCCCCTGAATAACTTAATCTGTTTATGTATCTTCGTGATGATTGTAATTTTGGAGGTGTTTAAGTTTTAGTGAATTGAAACTAGGGTAAGGATGATTGATAGGGTTTTGTACTAGTAACTTTTGATTACTAGTGTATATTTGATTTCTAGTTTTAGAGAATTGAAACCTATCTAGCACCGACACCTATGAAAAAATGTGTGTCGGTCCGACACTTGTGATTACGTTTAGTTTATTCATTTTTCAAATTATTACCTGTGTTGACATGTCAATGTTGGTGTCGTGTTTTCGGTGTTCGTGCTTCATAGAATGAAACTAGGGTAAGGATGAATGAAACTAGGGTATATTTGATTAGTAGTGCTCCATATTTAGAGCTTTTGTGGTTTGGTTAGGTTTTCTAATTTAGATTGGGAAACAAGGCTATGCTATGAGCAACTATATGAATTTTCTAAACAATCTCAAAGGGAGTTAAAAATACATGCTTATGTGAATCAGGAACATGCTTCATGGTCCATGGAAAGAAGCCAGTGCTCCTATAGTGACCCTACACATCGATGATAAGAATGTTAATGAAGAGGCTATTTCAATTGCTTTGGCGTATCTTTATGGGAACCACCCTAAACTTAATGATGATAATGCCTTTCGTGTCCTTGCTGCCGCTTCGTTTCTTGACCTTCAGGTATGTTGTTGTTTACATTAATGACTTGAAGCACACGAAATATTAATTTTAAACCTCGTAAAGTCGTAATCATTTATGTGTTTTATTCTTTTAACATGATTTTCAGATTATATAATGTTTTTTATTCGGTGTATCAATACAACTCTGTAGGATTTATGTGCTATATGTACAGATTTCATTATATCTGAGCTGTGGACTTCAAACTTCTTGGCTTATCAGGTTCAAAAACTAAGATGCTTGTATAGCCTCATTTATGAAATTTAAATCATACTGTATAAATATTTTGGTCAGTTATTGGTGGTGTTATTGCAAGCTAGGTGTTTGCTGAGAACCAAGATTACGGCATTCATGGGGAGCGTGTTAGAACTGCTTGTTGGGGATACCTTTGTCAAAGTGGCGGCATAGAATTGAGAGAGGTAAAGAATAAAATAAAATGCATGCTTGCATATGGTGGTTTCGGTTCTTGATTATGTGTTTCTTATGAGTACAAAGATTATGTTTGATTAAGCAACATTTGCTTGTTGCAGGTGCTTCCTAAACTTTCATCTAATACATTACATGCATTACTGACCTCTAATGACCTGTGGGTACCCTGTGAAGAGAAGCGGTGAGTGGCTCATAGACCTTATTTGAATGTTGTGGTTAACATATTGAGTTTTTCAATGCATAATACATTTCTAATAATTTGTGTAAAGGTTTGAATTGGCTTTGCATACATTCCTGGCAAAAAGTGCTCACTGCAAGGTTGAACATCCTGCACATGAAGTTCCTGGTTCGGAGTCGGCAACTGACATTCATTCTGATAACACCAAGGGAAAATGTATAGCTGATAGGTGTACTAACAAGAGGTTGGAAACTGACTTGGGTAAAATGAGTATTAAAAGTGATCGTAAGGACCCTAGCATACCTAATCTTTTCGCGGAGCTTGCAGACTCTGTAGTAGACTTCAACAGTGACATTTCTGATTCCAATCAACAAGTTCAACTTGCTTCATATGTCAGTTCACCAAACATGAATCCAAGATATTCTTGTGACACAGAAGGGCCTTCATTGGGTAATTCATTGTCTGACACAGATGGGGCGAGAACACCGTGTTATGTTGAGGGGCCTCTTGGTGCCGGAGTAACTACTGGAATGGGTATTGAAGGGCCATCTGAGGAAGGATCTTGCTACCTTTCGGATAACAGCAATAGGTTGGTGAGGGATCAATCAAGACATTGTTTTTCAACGAGTTCTTGTAATGGGCTCACATCCAGTGAGTGGGGAAGGTATGGAGCACCTTTGCTCTCATGGGGTGGCCATGTTGGCAGAAGACAGGTCAAAGCTCATTCCAGAGGAAACTGTGGAGATGAAGACAATGTATTTCTTAATATATTTGAAGGGGGCTCACTTTTATATTGCAGTATGTCTTTTGATGCACTTTTAAATGTCAGAAAGCAGCTTGAAGAGATAGGATTCCCTTGCAAAGCTGTAAATGATGGTTTGTGGCTGCAGGTTGGACTGAGATTAATTTGACTTTTGAAGTTAGTTTTATATTTGGCATCTTATAAATTTAAAGTTGCAATCTTTAGGTTTTCTCCTTAAAGGCTTACACTAGTTTTGTCCAATAACGTGTTATGTTTTTCATTATTCCGCCATAACAAACCAAGTTTGTCTAAACTGTCAGTATCCTCCTCAAAAAGCATATATTCTTGAAAGTATTTGAATGTCACGATTTCTATTTCTGCATATCAATATTTGATATGGATCATAAATACTTGTCATCTAAATTAATCATGGGACGGAAATTATTGGTTGTAAATTATTATAGACATTATTGCTTTGCTGTTTTAATTTTTTGTCTTTTTCAGATGCTTCTTAGTCAGAGGGTACAAGATATTGCTGCCGATACATGCAGAGTTTGTTCCCTTATGACTATGTCTTGTACTTGCCACAAGCAGTTTGCATTTGTACATGGATCCACTACCACTGGATCTTACATGCAAGAACATAATCATAACAATATGCCTGGGGGTGGAGGAAATATATATGTTGCTGAATCTTCTACAGGCGAAAGAAATGGCTCCTTTAGACCTGTACGAGTACATGTTAGAGGTGCTAATGATGGGCTTGCAGGTATTGGCCGTGGGACTACATTTGTACCTGCGGCGGCTTCACCTCCTACACGATTTGTCTTTTCTCGTGTACCATTTGGCATTGGCAACAGAAATTACCCTCAATCTGCTGCCAATGACGATTCAGACACACGTGCTGATCACAATGGAGACCTGTCTGGAGATGGATTGACAGCTTTAGTTGGGCTAAGCCAGGGAGGGAATTATGGAACAAATGTACACACAGAGCTAATACAAAGGGGGCACGAAATTGGCCTTCAAAGTACTGCTGGAGGCGCAAGTAGTGGTGGCATTCCAGTACAAATGTTAGAGAGACCAGAACAAACCATTGGTATAGAATGGGAGAATGAAAACAGCTCTTCTATATCATTGGACTTGAAAACACCTTTAAGCCATTTCCCCCCATTTCGCTTTGGGTAGGTCAACCACTTTGCATCTATTCTATATATATACACACACACTTGTGGGCTGGTTTTATGCCCCAGCTCGCACATTCACCACACTAGCAGCTTGTGGTGGGTCATATAGATTTGGTAATCCTCCTTAGTTACCATGTTACTAGATTTGGTATCTCTAATATTCAGACTACTTTTAATTCTATTTCTATTTTTCTTTTAGATGGCTTTCTGCCGACATTTTCATTGCCGTTGTCTTGTAGAAGCTATTTGGCAGAATTTAAACCTCGTGCATAGAAATCTCGTCAACACATTTTTTGTAAACCATTTTTCTCTCTTTCTTGTTCCCCTTTAATTGTGTTCTTCTTATCTGTATGAATCTTCTCTTCTCTTCTTGAAGTTCGATTATCTATTTTGATGAGAAGCTTATACACTCTCTCTTGGAAGGTGTTCTTGAAATCTTGACATAGATGTTCCTTTTAAATTGGATTTTCCGTGTCTAATATTTATAACCAATGCTATTTCTTGACTGCATGCAAAACATGCCTTACAAGTTAGGTTGATTGGTCTTGCAATTTCTGTTTCAGTTGTTTAACCAATTCACATCTATACATCTGTTTTGCATATATGGCTTCTGTTTATGTTTCTTTTTGAGGTTCCCAAATTTGTGGGTATTAAGCTTCATCAGTTTATTTAAGAATTCTTGAATCTTCTGGTGATTTTGTAGTGTAAGTTTTGAGGAAGTGCACAGGCTTAGTGATGGCCAGGTCAAACATTCACCAGAAGTTTTCTATGCTGGTTCTTTATGGAAGGTAACATGACCATCAATTAATCATTATATTCATCTGGGATGATATTGAGTATATTGGTTTGAAAAGATTTTATTTGTTTGAATCTTCAGGTCAGCATTCAGGCTTTTAATGATGAAGATCCCCAAGGACGGCGCACCCTAGGTAATGTTTTAATACATCAAAATTCTCATTGTTGGGATGTGAATTAATATCAGTTGTAGTAAACAGAAAAAATCTTGTCTATCTGGGTGCTTATTTTCAATGCTAGTGCAGGGTTGTTTCTTCACCGTCGGAAGGCAGAGATAACTGATTTACACAGGAAGGTTAGCAGAACTGCTTTTCATTTACTTAAATATTTTGGGCCTAAGATAGTTTGGAATTATATTTATGTTTAGTTTGAAATAATTTATTATAAAAAAGTCTTAGTAAAATAGTAGCATCCTTACTACCACACAAGGGACCTTTTTTTTTCTTTAAATATAAATAATAATTGATTCAAACTTGTATACTTGCTAGCTGGTTGCTAATAACTTTCATTGTAAATATTAAATTAGACGTTAGACCTTACATCATATCTTTGAAATTTATTTATTATCAGGTACATATGTATGTTGACTCACGTGAAAAAGTGACCGCCCGATATCAGGTAATAATCTAATGACTACTGCTTCAGTAATTTAGATGTTTGATGATTTTCATTTATTTCCGTCAATGATTCTGGGTTGCACATTCAGTTGACTTGCCCATCCAAGAGGGAAATGTTGGTGTTTGGAAGCTTTAAACAAACCGGCACTCTTCTACCCAAAGCTCCGAAAGGATGGGGTTGGCGAACCGCTTTGCTATTTGATGAGCTTGCTGATCTTCTCCAAAACGGGGCCCTAAGGGTTATTGCTGTAGTGCAGCTTGTTTGAATTAAACAGGTAAAATATCAAGTTCGTTTCATACCATAGTTGAAAATATAAGTGTTAGCAACAAACTCACTACCATACTATTTATCATTGATTAAAATTCATATACATCAATGAAAACATAAGACCTACTCCTTACAATAATAACTAAACCACATTCACAAAATAAAATATTTCTGTTTGCATCATTCTCTCCCCTAAAATATTTCTGTTTGCATCATTCTCTCCCCTAAAATATTTCTGTTTGCATCATTCTCTCCCCTAAAATATTTCAGTGATGATAAATAGTGTCTTGTTTTTTAATATTTATAAATTACAAGGAATAAATTTCTTTTGTTAGTATTTATAAATTACTATCATTTTTCTGTCTGAAAGAAACTATTTCTTTCTTTTGCCCAATCTTGTAGGAGATGAACGATGGTTAAGGCCTTCATTGTACAGTGTAAGAATTGTGAAGCTGCATACATTATTTTGTGAACTGTATGTGATTAGTGTACTATACACGGTGTAGACCATTTTGCTCTGCTGCCTCTTCCATTTAATACCTCTAAGATCTGATGTACACATATTAGAAGCTGTTTTTAATAATTTTTAGACTAACTACGTCTACTGTGACCTGGTGATGGTGTATGGAATAAAAATATTAGTAGATTCTAAGATTATGTATTTAATCGTAATTATGTAGTGTTGATTTAGAAAGAATTCGTTTTTATCTTGATATTCTTCGAAAATAGGTTATCTGCACCCGAAGTGAACCAACAATGACTTATTTATTTTAAATGAGAAAGTTGTTTGTCATGTTGATGACAAAAGGACAAAGCAATTCTATTGTTCAAAGTTAATATAAACTAAAAAGAGCACTATGAGCGACTCTCTGCTAGGGTTTGCACCTGCAAACTAGAAGAACCTAACAAAGAAAGATGATTTGAAAGCAAGAAGCACAAAGAAAGTCAAAGGAAAATGTAAGTTAATTCGGCCCATCACGTAGAATGACACAGGGGCCAACATGAAGAGATGGATGAAAATAGCATGCGAGGTATCATAACATACAAGAATATTGGGCGAAACCTTTAAATCAAAGAAAGATGTTGTGAATTCTAAAGAACGGAAGAAAGGAAATTTGGAGTATTGGAGAGTATGAATGTCTTGAACTCATTCTCTCAGAGATGGAAGAAAAGAGAATTGCCAAGTGAAATAGGGAGTAATTGTCTAAATGTTGAGAAGGAGAATATGTTATAAGGCTCTGGAAAATATATTGCAGCAACTGTGGGCACAACATGGTTTTTTTTTAATATTGTAGACCTAGCCCTAGGTCAATTTTTTACTCTCTTGACCTTTGAGACTAGGTTGAGCGCCCTTTTGGGCCTTTCTGGCCCTGGGCCGAGTTGTTTCAGTACCCCGACTTGGAAAATTTTTTTTTCATATCCCTACAATTATACTCATACTCCTACACTAAAAATTTTTGGACCAAAATACTCTCGTATAAATAGTTATAATTTTAAAAATTTTACTTTTCCATTTCATTTGCATTTGAAGACTTTCAGAACTACCATTTTTCATCTACAAACCAGAACACTTAGCATAAGTCTTTCGGTACACAAAGTGTAAATCGGAACACATTTCAGAAGTCTTCCGGTTCAGAAAACATATACTCTAACTCTTAGAGTAAGTCATCTGGTGTTGTAAGCTTTCCGGAAGTCATTAATGAAGACTTCTGATTTTTGTTTTTTTTCGTTTGTTTACCGGAAGACTTTAAGTATGTCTTCCGGTATTGAGTTTTTTAAATTCACCGAAAGTCTTTTTGCAAGTCTTTTGGTTCATATATTTTTTTAATTTTTTTTTATGTTTTTATTTTGGCAATAGTGCGCACACGAGGCAGAGACGGTAGGATCCCTTTTCGCGGATTAGGACGGGGCGAATAATTGAGAATGACTGAAGAAGAGCATATTGATGCATCTGCATTAGCAACCGAGCCTGTTGGATATCCAGGAGAACCGTACGATACATCTCTACCCAAAATATTTAAGACTTCCGGTGAATTTAAAAAATTCATAATACCGGAAGACTTTAAATATGTCTTCCGGTAAACAAACGAAAAAAACAAAAATCGAAAGTCTTCATCAATGACTTCCGGAAAGCTTACAACACCGGATGACTTGCTCTAAGAGTTCTGATATATGTTTTTTGAACCGGAAGACTTCTGAAATGTGTTTCGGTTTACACTTTGTGTACCGGAAGACTTATGCTAAGTATTCCGATTTATAGATGGAAAATGGTAGTTCCGAAAGTCTTCAAATGCAAATGAAATGAAAAAGTAAAATTTCTAAAATTATAACTATTTATACGAGGGTATTTTGGTCTAAAAAATTTTAGTGCATGAATATGGATATAATTGTAGGAGTATGGGATAAAATTTTCCTTTCTTGATTGCTACATTATTTTTATTAAATTGTTTTTTTTCTTTCTTTTGGTGGGTCTAGTCCAATTTCCTTTTATTTATTCATCACTCTTATTGATTGCATGAACCCTCTTCCCTTTTTTTTATAAATATATTATATTATATTATATTATTTTTAGTATTTGTTTAATTAAATTATTTAATAAATAAAATTAATATTTTCAAAATAAAAAACCTTGATTAATATCAAACTTTTTCAAAACTAAATTCAAAATCTTTTCACTATCAAAATCAAACTTTTTTCTTTCAAAACGACGTGAATCAAAACACTTGATCGATATAAAATTGTTTTTAAACTTAAGTGTTTCTAAATCTTTGTGGTAATAAGAAATCAGATGAAAAAAAGATTAGTTGGACGTAACTATCCTTCCTAATCTCCGAGTATATGGATGATGGCCGTACTTAGCCTACCGTTCGAGTACACGTATTTTGTTCAAAACACATTAAATAATCGAATCTAATTCATTCTTTAGTGGACGAAAAAGATTAGTTGAACGTAATTATTCATCTTAGTCCTGAGTATTTGGATGATGGTTGTATTTAGCCTCCCGTTCGAATATCCGTCTTCCGTTAACAAATCGTGACTCAATTCGCCTCACAAATTTCATAAATAACTTGGACAAAAAAGATTAGTTGGACGTAACTATTCATCCTAGTCCCCGAGTATTTGGATGATGACCGTACTTAGCATATCATTCAAGTACTCTTCATCCACTTAAAAACAAACTCAAACCAATCAAACTATTTTTTCTCACCCTGTGCGATCGAAAACCTTTTCAAAAATGAATAATATTTTATTTATTCTACTGCGATACAAGCATACGCTTAAGCCTCCCACGCGCGAGCATATAAACAACGTTTAAACGCTAGAAAGCGACCTAAACACCGTTCATTACAATAAACTAAAAAATACGTGGCTTTTCTACCAAGAACTATGTAGCTTTGAGTTTCCCATCGTACCTAGGGATACGTAGGAGCGAGATTCAACGTCTTGTCGAGCACCATAACAAAAAACCCAAAAATACCATTGTCTTACTAAGAATTACGTAGCTTTGAATTCCTCATCGTACTTAAGGATATGTAGGGGCAAGACTCACAATCTTGTCAAGCACCCTAATAAAAAAATCTTATTTTTAGTCCTAGTCTTTTTTCTTTCAAAATTTTAATAACTAGAAGAAAACAACAACATTAAGCTAACATTCTATTAGCAAATCTAATTAAATGGTTCTCGTTAAGTACAATGAATGTGAGGGGTGATAATATCTTTCCCTAGCATAATCGACTCTTGAACTCAATTTTGATTGTGACAGTCATTTTATTTTTTCTTTTAAGGGTTTTATCAATATTTTATCTTTCCTTTTGCAATAAATAAACTTCCATGGAGACTTTATTATCATTTCGAGCGTGCCAACGCATGTGGTATTTTTCGCGCGGCGACAATAAGGTGCAAGGGTTTTTAATGAGGTGCCTCATGCTCTCATATAAGTTTGGAATTATTGTTACTTTGTTTGCAGAAACTAAAAGAGTGAAAGGAAACTTTGTCGAATCTGCTCATAGTGGCAGTCATATATATTGAATCCTTGTGGATGAATCCTTCCCGCCCTTTAAGGTGATCACATTATTGGATCCTCATGCATAAGTCTTTGTTGCGCTAGGGGTGATACCATACATTGGGTCCTCATAGAGGAATATTTGCACCCTTTGAGGCAATCACATATGCTGAATCCTCATGTAGAAAACATTATCGCCCTAAAGGAAACATTATCACCCTTATGTAGGAATCTTTGTCCTACAAAAATGCAACATGGACAAAACTTGTTCAAACAATATTCTAAGATAGTTCTCGTGAAAAGTAAAAAAAATGACATACAAACCCATCGATTAATCAATCCCCAAGAATGAAAATACAAAGGAAGCCCTCAAAGATGATATTTGTCATTACATAAAACAATCCCATAGGGAATAGTCGAATAAGCCAACAAGGGCATGATTACAAAAATAATCCACAAATAGCCAAAAAGAAACAAAAACCTCTAACTCACTAACCTTCCTTTGGAACCCATTATTCCTCAGAAGTATCCTCATAGCAATTCACCTCCTTTTGGGGAACTTCTTCCACTGTCTTGTCGCCCACAGGCTTGAGTTTTGCGTCCTTTTAGGGGGGAGCCATTAGATTATTAGAGGAGGAACCCTCATCTTCATCCATTAAATTATGGTAATCAAACACCAGATGTTGTATAAGATGTCATAACACTGGAATCAAGACAATAACACAACACAAACAATTATGCAGTAAATCGTTGGAAGTAAATAACACAATCAATTGTTAACGCAGTTCGGTGCAACATCACATACATCTGGGGGCATCCAAGGCAAGGATGAAATTCACTCTAATAGTATTAGTTTGAAGCCCAAGTAAACAACCTTCTATTTACAATTTTCCCACCTAATCACTACCCGTGCTATTTCTATCTAAGACACTCATAGATATGAGACCTCTCACTTTCATTCAATCACAAAAGAATGATAATACAATGAACAATAGAAGACACACTTCCAATGGCACAAAATTGACTCTTGCTTAAAAGCTTATGAGTGATTTACAATTAGAACTCAAACGCGGTCCAATTCAAGCATCTAAGAGATACATTAATGACTCACAAATAACACAGTCCAACTCTGATATAAAAGTGATATAAGAGTGGATCAAAAATAACAAAGAACAAACTAAACCCGAAAATCTTCTTTCACATACACGACTTCAATGCTTCATTTGGTTTAGAACAACTCTTTATATATCTTTAGTCAACACGGGCTTGGGATCTTCATCTAAATAAAATGCATAGCCCAAAACAGCAGCTGCAAATCTTTTGCGTAATCTTCTACATGAAAATAGGAACAAAAGAGAAAGTTTCCTAAAAAGTCTTCAAGATCCTTTTTATGAAACAAACGTGCTTCTGGCATAGAACTGATGTTCCTAATATAACCCTCCTTGGAATACGACAAAGTGTGAACTAAAATCAAATAGAATATCACACTTCAAAAACAAATCTTTAAATAAGTAAAACCCTAGCACCTGGTATAACATGTCACGACATTGTGCGTGACATCACTGCAATTAATGACTGACCAACATGTCAAAACATATTGCTGTGACACTTGTTTTAACAAATTGGTGCCAATTCCAAAACCAAGGAACTTACAATCTCTCCCTTTGGGAAATTTTGGCTAAAACAACCTTTACATGAAAAACTGGAGAAAAAGGAAAAACAACAACAACAACCACAAGATACAAAAACCACACACATACTTGGTATAACTTCATAACATATCATAGGCACAAGCAGCAAAAATAAAGTAGAAACCCAACGTCACAAAAAAAAACACAAAGAGAAATAAACTCTCACACACCAAGCCTTATTTGGAGAAAAGAGTTCTCTGAAATAAAATGTCAAGACATCTTGTCTGACATCACAACTACACATCAAGCACACATGGAGCATAAGCATACAAACATCATACTCCCCTTGAATGACATGAATAGCAGTTCATATCTTACTTCCCCTGTCACATGGAAACATATACTCCCCCTCAAGATTAACCATCAGAACACTCATACAACAGCAAACACAAGCACACAGATGCTAAAAGAATTCTGCAGAGAAAAATAAATTCACCCAGACATGACATGATGTCAGAATATATAGTATGACATCCCAGCACCAGCAACACAATAACCCAGAAGAAACCAGAAACACAGAGAAAGAGAAATGATGTACATGTTCTTCCCACGAAGTCGTTCTCCTCCTTAAACATAGACCACTACACTATATTAAAGCAACAACAAATACTACAACTACCACGTCCAACCAAACACCATTACTCCCCCTTTTTAGCCATAAATTAGACAAAACAACCATACACTCACTAGGAGCAAAAGCAACCTCTGTAGCAGATACAAAGGCAATAAAAAACCAAGGGTACAATAGATGTTAACATTGTTATCTGTTGCCTCATCTTTATTACCACCTTACCAGATGTCACGACATTTGTTAGGACATGTGTCCCTACAAGCAACCTATAGTGCAGAGAAAGAAGAGATTCCCTCTTACATGCAATATCAGAACTGACTAAAATACCAGGGTGCTGACTGAGAATAACATCAGTCACTTCCACTTCAATTTTCTCTTCCTCGCTCCTACCCATAAACCTGTTGATAAATCATGTATAAAACTCCACACATTTACCTTTGTCATAAACTTTCTTGTACTCCTTAATCATCTTACTGTCACAGTCCTCAGAGATGTGTACAATGAATTTCTTCACCAGCATCTCATAACAGTCACCAACATCTTCAATAAGATTCACCATCAAATAGAGGGAAGAGAGAGTATTTGTTGCACTCCTCCACACCTATAATTGTTATAACTCCTCAAACGTGCAAATTTCTAATTCACCCCTTAACTTCTCTAACTAGTTTGCATCCAAAGCTTTAGTAAATATATCTTCCAGTTGCTTCTCAGTGGCCACATGCTCAAGATTAACAATTTTGTCCTCAACAAGATCCCTAATAAAATGGTGACGTATATCAATATGTTTTGTCCTGCTACATTGAACGGGATTCTTAGATATATTGATTACACTCAGATTGTCACAATATAATATCATGACATCTTGTTCAACATTATATTCCATTATCATTTATTTCATCTAAATCAATTGAGAGCAGCTACTTTCTGCAGCAATATACTCAGCCTCTGTTATAGACAGAAACACACACTTTTGCTTCTTGCTGAACCAAGAGATAAGATTGTTTCCCAAGAAGAAACATCCTCCAGAAGTACTTTTTCTATCATCAACATTATCTTCCCAATCTGCAACATAATATCCTACAAGTATTGAACTAGTACTATGAGAATACAACAAGCTATAATCACTAGTACCATTGATGTATTTTAAGATCCTCTTCTGTACAAACTTTATTCCATGTCAACGCCTTTTTTCTTAACAGAAGGCATGATGTCTTAAACATCTTGTTTAACATCATACTCAGAGTCGCTCAATGACTTTTCCTTGCTAGTAGGGGCCATAACTTTACTTCACCCTTTGTCAGGTCCAACCTTAGTACTTTTCTTGGATGCCTTGGAAGGCTTTCTTATAGACACAACAACCTTCCGTTTTCCATTCCATCATATTTTAGTAATACCATGAGCCAATTTATTTCTTATAATCTCATCATCAGAATCTAGACCATCTACATTGACAAGGTCAGTAGACTGATCATTCTTTACATCAATATTCTCTTCTTTATCTTCTTTGTCAGATATATCTTTCTCCTTTTCAGCAGACATACTATTATCATTAGAATCATCTTCAGCCATATGCTCTTGAGATTTTTCAAGAGTCTAACTATGAGTGTTTTCTTGTGTGGTTTCAATAGGATGATCAGGTTGGGCCAAGGATATTTTGACATCCGACACAACATCAAACTCAGGATTAGTAACTAAGATCTTAGAGAGAGACATATGAACACTTGTATCAACAATGTCATAAACAACAACATTCAAACTAGATTGACTTAGGGTTTCTTCCGCTTTAGGGTTATCTTGACTCACAGTTTCAGAGGTAACGACATTTGAAACATTCAAACCAGAAGTATCAACAACACCCACAAAGGCATACCTTTTTCCACCTAGGATTTCAACCTGCATTGACCCCATTAAGTCCATATGAAGAAGTTCTAGAACTCTGGACATAGTCAGATATTGCGGCATTAGGTGTGACATCTTGGTTTGCTTCCCAATTTGACACTCACCACAGGTTCTTCCCTCCTCTATTCTGAGCTCGGGAATACATCCAAAGGTCTCTTAAGGTACAATTGTTTTTATATCTTTGAGATTCAGTTGTCCAAGATTTTGAGACCAAACCTTGACTTTATCTTTCTTGAGAACTAAGCAAGTGGAAGAGCATGTAGTTTTTTAAGGAACCCACAAATAGCATTTGTCTTTAGTCCTAACTCCGATCATCAGAACATTATTCTTCTCATTTGTAACCAAGCATTCAGACTTGGTGAAATTTAAATTAGACCTTGATCATATAAATGAGTAATACTGATTAGATTGGCAGTCAATTCTTTTACAAGAAGCACGTCATCTAGACTAGGAAGTCCAATACAAGCTAACTTTCTCACTCCCTTAATTTCACCTCTAGCACCATCACCAAATGTGACAAAACTTTTGGAATAAGACTTGATGTTCACTAAATACTTCTTGACCCTAGTCATATGTCTAGAACACCTACTTTCAAAGTACCAATCTCCTCTAGATGAAGCCCTAAAGGAAGTATGGGTTACAAGACTAGAATTAACAACCTTAGGTTTTCGCTCCTTTCTAATTTTAGTCATTACATGATTAGTCATGGGTTGTGTAAGATTCTTTGGGTAATCATACAATTTTTAGCAAAAGAGCTTTATATGACCATATTTACCATAATAATGACATTTCCAAGGCTGGAACTTGCCTCTAGTATGAGTTTTCTGAAGTCTGGCAGGATGTTGTAACACTTGGTCAAACATTATGAGATCACCCTTTACTTCAACAGGAACAAACTTTGTCACATGGGTTTTTCTTTGATTTTTCAAAGACTGATAATTAAACCATATACCAGTAAATATTTTCACTCCTTTTCCAATTTGAAGAAACTCATCTAACACATCAGATCCATTGTTTATCATCCTTATGGATTTAGTCATGTTTTCAATCTTTGAGGTCAATAGAACTACTTCACCTTGAAGTTCAGAGATGGTAGATAGAAGTTTATATTTTTCATCCTGAAGTTGAGCTATAATCCTCTTCTGCTCTTCTCCCAACTTACACACGTCTTCACTTCTGATACAAAGTTCCTTGTAGAAAGCAGCTAATTCTTCATAAGTGACCTCTTTATCATAAGAATCTTCATCAAAATCACATCCACCAGTGAGCGTTGTAGCATGCTTAACAATTGCATCATCAGGTTCACTTTCAGAATCATCATCAGACAAGCCATTCTTTTGTTTCTTGAGGTACGTGGGACATTATGATCTAACGTGACCAAAACCCTCACATTCATGACACTGAATACCTTTTCCTTAATCTGGGTTCTCCTTTGTTATTGCTTTTGTCTAAAAATTATTGTTCTTCCTGATGTCGAATGACATGTTCTTGACATTTGGTCTTGTCTTCCTATTCATACTCTTCATCAGTCTCCATGTCACATTGAACCTCTTCATCATTAGTGTTGGAGATAAAAGTTATGCTCTTGTTCTTCTTTTCATATCTTTCATTGATATCCAATTCAAAAGTTTGAAGTGACCCAACAAGTTCTTCCACTCTCAGTTTTCTTATGTCTTGGTCTTCTTTAATGGTTGTGTGACCTTCATGTCAAATCTCTTAGGTATGAACCTGAGAATTTTCTAATCAGCTTTTCTTATGATATCTTTTCACCCAAGGCACTAAAAGCATTTGCTATTTTAAGAACATTCATGTGAAAGTCATGAATGCTCTCATTATACTTCATCTTCAGACTTTTAAATTTGGTAGTGAGCAACTGAAGTCTAGACATCTTCACCTTAGATATGATTTCATGAGTGGTTTTGAGAATCTCCCAAGCATCTTTGGCCACAATACATGTGTTTATTAATTTGAACATGTTCTTTTCAACTCTATTGAATAGGGCATTCAAGGCTTTGGAGTTTCCAAGAGCAGTTTCATCTTCTTCCTTAGACCAATCTTCTTCTGGCTTTCAAGGTCTCCTTCATATCTTTATCATTAACAACAAAATGTTCTCAACCCTTGATGATAGCTTTCCAGGTTTTGATATCCATAGATTTTAGGAAAGCCACCATACATGCCTTCCAATAGTCATAGTTGGTGTCACCTAAGACAGAGGGTCTATTAACACTTCCTCCTCCTTCCTTTTCCATAGTACCAGAAAGTATCTTCCGTAGAGCTCACCCTAAACAGAACATGGTGCCTGTTTTGATACCAATTGAAATTCTGGTAATCAGACACTAGATGTCGTATATGATGTCACGACACTAGGATCAGGACAGTAACATAACATAAACAATTATGCAGTAAATAACTGGAAGTAAACAACACACTTAATTGTTAACCCAATTCGGTGCAGTATCACTTACGTCTAGGGGCATCCAATCTAAGAATTAAATCCATTATAATAGTATTAGTTTGAAGCCAAAGTAAACAACCTATGATTTAAAATATTCGCACCTAATCACTACCCGTGTTATTTCTATTTAAGACACTCCTATATGTGAGACCCCTCCGACGTCCCTTCAATCACACAACAATGATAATATAATAAATAATAGAAGACACAAAACCCATTCTTTCTTAAAATCTTATGAGTGATTTACAATTATAACTCAAACACAATCCAATTCAAGCATCTAAGAGATACATGAATGGCTCACAAATAGCACAGTCCAACTCTGATATCAAAGTGATAGAAGAGTGGATCACAAATAACAAAGAACAAACTAAACCCTAAAATCGTATTTCACATACACGACTTCAATGCTTCATTAGGTTTAAAACAACTCTTTATATATTTTTATATTAGCATGGGCTTGGGCTCTTCATCTAAATAAAACGCATATCCCAAAACAACAACTGCATAATCTTCTGCATGAAAATTGGAACAAAATAAAAAGTTTCCAAAAAAGTCCCAAAGATCCTTTTTATGAAATAAATATGCTTCTGGCACATAACTGATATTCCTAAAATAACCCTCTTTGGAATCTGACAGAGTGTGAACTAAAACCAAATAGAGTCTCACACTTTAAAAATAAATCTTCCAAATAAGTAAAACCCTAGCACCTGGTATAACATGTCATGACATCGTGTATGACATCACTGCAATTAATATCTTACCAACATGTCAAGACAACTTGCTCAAAATCTTGTTTGACACTTGTTTTAACAAAATTGCTGCTAATCCAAAATCACTGAACTTTCAATCCACCAATTGGACGTCACAAACCACTTTGAATAGATCCACAAAGCCAAGGTCAAGCCTAAGTTAGAGGAAAACCACATGCTATTTTTCTCACTCAAAGTAAATGTTAGATGTATCGACTAGCTCATCTTTAAGCCCAAACACCTCCTCCTTTATTTTCTCCTTTTATCATAGGGTGCCTTCAAGGTATTTCTTTAGTTTTTGATCTGAGCTTGTGTGATTTTAAGCCATTGATTCCACTTTCTCAATATGGCCACCAAAACATCATTTTTCTTTCTTTAAGGTCTTCATTATCACCTGACCATTGGTGATATTCCCTTGAGAGTCAATGAGCTTAGACCATAACTTACTATCAATTTGAGTGTGCTTGTCTTGGTCAGCATGCTCCATCTGTAAAACCCCCAGCAAGTGGTTCTCTTTTAGGTCAGACAACTTGAGAGGTGTTCTGCTACATATGGAATTATAGTCACTTGTGAAGTCTTCCAAGAAGGAAAAGTGTGCGCCCTTGAATGTTATAGCGTCAAATGTGGAATCATTTCACATGGAGGACTAGGAATGCATATTGTTCCTTGTGGGTGATGAACGCTTACCAATCTCATATGTTTCAGGGATCTTGATCGCCTTTGAAGCAAAGGACGGTCCTACATCCTATTTAAGATTTTTATAGGCGCGAGGCTCAGGGGGCACGTCACCCTTAACTTTCCTTTTGATCCTTTTTTGTGTTCAAGCCATTTAGGCGACTCTGAGGATTACTTATTCCTTAGCGCCCAACCTTTTTCTTAGCTAGAAATTCCTTCCAATTGCTCAAAGATATTTTTGACAATTTATCTGCAAAAAATGAGAAGAGCAAATATAAGTAATTTAATCAGTAAAAAATCTCAAATAAAGGTCTATTCAACATCAAACTTAGCTAGGCATTTGTTCATGTCCTTGTCATCCCCCTGATCTAAGATAATCATGGTACGTGAATTCATGACCTCAAATTCACCCAGAAGTTAGACTATCTTCGTCTCTTTAGGCGTGATGTAATCAATTTTGTACCCTGTGATTGCTACTAGATTGTTTGTCCAAGAAAAAAGGAAGCAATATGCAGCATATGTCTCAATGGTTACCCTAGAGGTATTACCTCGCTCTTTTACCTTCACGAGCTTGTCTTTCCAATTCTTGTAATCATTAAAATATGGTTTGAACATGGCTCTTCTAAGCAGGGTGCCTAAGGTCACCACCCTCTTTAACGTTTGCCTTGGTGCCGTAGAAAGAGAAGAATATCCCTATATTAGGATGGACCCCAATCCACCGACATATAATGTTAAACACATAAATTAATATTCAACCATTAAGCGAGACCTGGGATGGGGTGACGTTAATCACCTTTAGAATTTCTGCCTCAAACAAAGAAAAAGGAACTAGAACCCTTATGGCATGGATAATATGGGGATGCAGGTAAAAATAAGTGTTGTAGGAATCGTACCATATTGGCTCTCTCTGTCATAAAACACACCTTCATGATGATTTATTCTTCAGCATCGGAAGAAAAAAGGTTAACCCGCGGTTGAAAGGAAACTATCATTTCCTCACTGATCTAATAGGACCCGAAATCCTCGACATCCTTGTACTCAAGGTCAGAGGCGACCATTAGCTTCATGTTTCTTGATAAAATAGAGGGGGAAATGAGTCACTGTCAGTATGAAATCTATCATCTCTATTAAAGTTACTGGAACTCTCGCAATTATCGAACATGCCTAGCTCTATTAATTTTTAGTCAATCATCCTATCAAGACGTTTAGAATTTCTATAGCAGTGATTCCACACGGCTATACATTCATTATGATTCGAAGGCTCTACTAGGTTGTTGCTCTCATCTAAATCCCTAATTGTCACCATAAATAGGAATATTGATAAGAAAAGGTATTGAACATGTACCTTAAAATGAGGACAACATTTTTAAATGGCCCAGAAGAGGCACTATAAATCACTCTTTACTAAATCGCTCCCCATTTTTAAAGATTTCGTGCTTGATGGATTGTTTATTGGAATATTTTTAAATGGCCTAGAAGAGGTGCCGTAAAATTTTCACTAAGGATAGGCGATGTAACATGACGCCCACACTAGATTCTTGCCCGCTCATTTATTAGAACAATTGTCTGTCATTTGGTTAGCGTGTTCATATATCAAACCCATACGCCAAGAAATATGAACCCTAATTTTTATCTCTAATATATTTGCACTTTCTAGTGTTGTTATTATTTTAGGCAATGGGTCCAAAACGAGGCAAAAATCCCTTTTTAAAGCTGTCAGAATGGGTTAGGATGCGTCATAAAAGCCCATAAAACAAACCTATCAAGCACCATCTTGCGCGTGATTGCTTTCCATCGTGCACATGATACTTTCCATTATGAGAGTGATTATTCTTGAATGTAGACCTCCTTTTATGTTTCTTTGGAAAAAAATTGTCTAAAAAAGAGTTATGAAACTTCAGATATGATTAAATTACTGGACAAACGTAAGGATGTAAATTGTGTCGAAAAATACTCGTTTCTTCATAATTTCTTCACGATTTATTGAATTTACTTTGTTTCTTCGACTTCTTCACTTTATTCATATTTCTTCATATTTATCTCATCTTTAACTAGAAATTCCATAGAATTCATCACAAATACTCATAAGAATCATGTAATTACAAACTGTCATTACAACCTTAACTTACTATGTTGCTTGTCCTCAAATAACTTGCCTGCAACTGAAAGTTTCAACAAAAAACAAAATGCTTACCTTTACTAATGAACAAATCATTTGTTTCTTTTATTTTATTTTACCTGGTCATCACTTTCACTCTCCATTTCAATTAAGATAAATTGGAAAAATTCTTCCAACATAACAAGTACTCAACATGTCTCTCATCTCACTATTATTTCACTCGCATTAACAGGGTAATCACACAATCAACATATAAAATCATTTTACTATAAGTTTTTAAAATTCTAACAAAATAAACCAAAGTCATCTAAACACACGATTTTAGAAGGCTTTTAAGGTTGTAATGAAACTTATGTCAAGGTAGGATAATTTGGGTGAGTAAGCTTGAATCTTTGGAGTTAGGTACATCTATAAAGAGGTGCATTCCATGAGAAGACTATTCGAGCATGATGCATATCGAAGTGGTTAATTTGTTATTGATTCTTACTGCATTTCCTTCCCTTTTATTGAATAGTGAGGACACTGCTCCGTTTAAGTGTGGGGGAAGGAAAGTATTTTTACTGCTTTTCTCAGTTTAGGATTTTCCATTTACTAATTTAAGATTTCTCAGCTTTCTTTGATTTTCGCAGTTATTTTTCAAAAATTTTGTCGAGCTGACGACGTAAAACATAATGTTGTGTGCGAGGCAACCCATAATTTTTTATTTTTCATAGTGCGACTTTTCAGTTATTTCCATTTTTTTCATTTTTAATATTGCTTTAATATTCATATTTATTTTCTGTTTTTGTTTATTCTTGATCTAACTTGATCAGAAGGGGATCACGGGCTGGCCACACGCTGTTGGACTGCTACCTGTTCACCGGTGATGAGGAGGAGAAAGGGGGGTGTATCTGCAAGACACTCTGATGCCAAAGTAAGAAATTAGGCAGAGTGAGAGCAAAGTACATAAAATGGGGTAAGAAGTAAATTACCTGACCCTCTTGTGGAAGAGGGTATTTATAGAGAGACCCCAACGTTGGGCCAACGGTCACTTGGGTTGGGTTGGATGGCCAGGCCCAACTCAGGTGACTGCTAGGGCTTACGTGGCGTAGTGAAGACCAGGACGTGGTCTTCGCCCTTGTCCAACTGTCCAGTGATCTCCGCAAAGTGGGCTTGACCTGCTCTTTCGGAGGTGGGTAGTTGGTGGATGACGTGTCCCCGTGGAGGGGGGCACATGGAGAACGTGCGACTGACACGTTGATCTCCCCGCTAAAGGGAGCTCGCAAGGTTCCCGGGAGGTGTGTTGTTCTCCCTGCGGAGGGGAGCACACGAGGGTGTGGGAGGGACACGTTGTCCTGCTCAACAGCATGGGGATTCTGCCCGCGAGGGGTTGTTCTGCCCAACGAGGGGAGAGCGCTGAGGGCGTCTTGAGGCACGTCGTCCTGCTCGGCATGAGCATGCCCTGCCCGTCAAGGGGGTCGCTTTCCCGGCCAGCCTACTCAAATCATACTGGGCCTTGGTCGTGCGTTATTAGACTGGGCCGCGAGGTGAGGCCGGGCCCAGGCCAGAGCAGGAGCCCCCCAAGTCGAAGCTCTTCGGCGGGAGAGCGAGGACTTGAGTTCGTTGCTTCGGGGAAGGAGATAGCGAGGTGTGTGGCCCTCCGGCTTGTGCTCGGCGGGGCGTGCGTGCGCGAGGGTCTCTTCCTGTCGCCGGGAGCGCGGGGCAAAGGCATTTGAAGGGACGCGACTGTCAGCTTGCCGCCACATGTCACGCACCGAGTGGGCGTGAGGGCGGCTACCCTAGGGTACTCAAAAGCCTAGTGTCGCTTTGAGTTTTGCGTCGGGTTATAAATATGGGGGTCCCCGTGCACTTTTTACTTTTCACCTTGCTTTCTCACCTGCGAAGCTCTGTAATTCCTCCCCGTCCGCCGTTGCTGTGTGTTGCACCCTAAAATTTGCCCACCGATTTTCCGACTTTGATTGGCTTTTGCTTCGTTTTTCATCTGCATATCATTTAGGACGCATTTTGCCCGTGTTATCATCCGGATTGAATTTATCAGATTTTTAGCCACTTTGCTCGCGTTTCAGACGATCCGAATATTTCAAATAATAAGTCCAGTGTCGAAATCGAGCGAAAGTCGCTCTCCTCTTGATAATTCAATCCATGTTGATAATATCGGCACATTTCGGTGCTCGCCCGTTTTCCCATGGCATTTTGCATTTATTTATTATTTTTTTGCTTTATTTAATCATTTAGAATAGTTATTTATTTCTTTCTTTAGAATAGATTTTATTTTTATAGTTTTTTATATAGAAGTTTAATTTATTTGAATTTTTATTAGAAATAGTTTTTTCTTATTTAGAATAGAAATAGATTATTTTTATAGTATAGAATTAATTTGTTTTTAGAATCATTTTAGTTTTAGAATTAATTAGATTTGATTTAATTTTATAGGCATTTTTAGGATTTTAGAATTAAATTAGTGTTGTTAGTGATATTTTAGAATTTAAATATTTTTTAGATTTAGATTTTTTATTCTAGAGTTTTAGCAGTTTTAATTTTTAGAAATAGTTTATTTTTAGAATATTTTATTAGTTTTTTTAAATATTTTTGTCTATAAGTTGTTTAGAGTTATATATTAATAGGTTTTTTTTAATCTTAGGATTTACTTGTAATTAATTTTATTTAATAGTTTTGTTAGAATTTTCTTTTTAAAGTTATTCTCATTTTATTATATTAAAATTAGTTTTAGCATATAATATTTTATTAGATTTTATTATTATTTTATTAGTTTAAAATAGTTTTTACTAATTAATTTTAATTTTTCTAATGTTCATGTAATATATATTTGTTTGTACAAAATTATTAATGAAAGTTAATTTGTCCCAGCAGTCCAGCTTGGTTGTGTTATACCGAAAGTGTGGGGGTTTGAACCCCAGCCCCAACATTTTATTGTTTTTTCCGTTTTATTCTTTTGTATAATATATATTTCGTTTGTGCATTTTGTTGACAAAAGGAAATCCGTCCCAGCGGATGAAGTTCAGCATAAGTGTATAAAGGATGGGGGGTTCGATTCCCACCTAGATTATCAGCCATTTTTGTGTTTTATTTATTTTATTTTATTTAATTTTTATGAAAAGGTTTCTTTATTTTATTGTTATCAGTCATTTTTGTGTTTTTGTTATTTATTTTATTTTATTTAATTTTTATGAAAAGGTTTCTTTATTTTATCAGCCATTAAATGCCACATTTTTGTGTTTTTGTTATTTATTTTATTTCATTTAATTTTTATGAAAAGGTTTCTTTATTTTATCAGCCATTAAATGCCACGTGGCAGCCCTATATAGGGTGTGCCACTATTCACCTTCTCCTTCCCAGAGGGAACCCTAAAAGTTTCAGTCTCCAAACCCTAATTCCTTCAGCCTCCAACCCAAACCCTAGGACAAGAACCCTAGCCGCCCTAAACCACAACTCCATCTCCTTCATTGTCATCTTCAGAAATTCATCCATTCAACATCTGTTTCCTCCTCCACCTTCGTTAAACACACCTTCATCATCCTCAAACCTCAACCAACGTTAAACTCATCACCTCCAAATCTCTTTCCACCGTTAAATCAAAACTTCAAAAAGAAATTCAAACGATACCCACTCCAAATCTTCTCCAAACAACACCACAGAAACCAACAAATCCACTGTATTTTTTCCGGCAAAACCCATTAACGTAAACCCATCATCATCGAGCAACATCATCAACCTTCACTCAAACCCAGTTTTCCTCAAACCAACAAACCTCTTTCGCCGAAAAAACACCAACATCACCTTCCCACTTCGAAACCCATCCGAAGAACAAAACCACTCCATCTTCAACTCAAAAAACACCCAGGAAACTTTCCAAAACCCATTTTTGAAATAATTCGAAATCCAATCTCAAATCAACAACCCAAAAGAACAGATCCAGAAGTTGAAGTAGAGGGTAGAAAGAGAGAATCAAGTTGAAGTACACAAGATTGAACCTGAGGCGGACTTGTTTTCCACGAAGAAGGTGATGACACAGGCTTGTTGATTCATGGAACCTTTCACTTCACGATTGGCCTTTGGTTTCGCAAGATCCGTTTTCTTCTTGCGTTGACGAGCACGACCTGGCTTTTGGGGTCAGGAGATCTGGATTTCCTCTTATGTTTTTGGTTTCTGCTTTATCAAGCCCATCGTGTTTCCTTATGTGTGTGTGTATATTGGGCTTTGAGCTCGTATTCAAGATTTGATCCATACCCCTTGTTTCTGTATTTACACCACCCTGTTTCTTTTTAAAAAATATTTTAGTTTTTTCAAAAGAGTTTGTAAATATATTGTATATTATTATTTTTATGTAATATTATTTTAGTTTTAGATATTTAGAGTTTTTATTAAATTTCTTAACTTTTTCTATTTAGAGCTTTATTAAATTTCTTAACATTTCTTATTTAGAATTTTAATAGTATTTTTATTTTAAAGGTAATTTTATTCTTCATTTGTTATTGGGCATTTTGTCCCATTTTCATTCGTTTTGGTCGATGACGACATTTTCATCGTTTAATCGTCAAAATTATTGACGTGAAACAAAGGATCTGAGACCACCTCTTTTCTTTCTTATTTTTTATTCCGATTCGATTTTATTTTTGACTTATGGATCGATGAAGTCTTTTATCCGCAAGCGTCAGATTTTCGAAGTTGATAACCTTCCCGATTTCAAATCTATGGCGGATGACCATTGGGGTCATCTTCCTTACTTTGGGATCGTGATAGGCTACCTTCGATTAATCGACATTTTGTTTGTGGTTAAGACGAGATCCCATTCTTTCGAGTCCCGATTCAGTCCACTAACCAATTAACGACTAACTAACCACTAACCTTTACTTTCTGTCAAATATACAATTGCTTTAATTTTCTGTCAAATATCAACTGCTTTATTTTTCAGTCATTTATATTCTTGTACATATTATATATTCTGTATATTATTATCTTGTATATATCAAATACTTGTACATTCTCTCAAAATACTTAATAAAATATCGAAACCTTAAAATCCTAATTGGTGGACTGTTGATTATATATCTTGTATATTATCCATATCCTATGTATATTTCCCATCTCTTTGGCAGGTTCTCGAATCATCATCAATAAGGAATCAACTTTCCTTTGTATTGGATTAAAAAGAGAGGGTTAAGTGTAGACTTCTCCCTCTCTGAGTGTCGAGATGCTCACTGTAGTGTGGGTGGTTTCAATACTCGTCTTTCAATACGAAGACGACATTCTCTCTCCTCCTAAAAACCTCGGTCCCGCACTGGGTGACTTTTCAAACCTTCCCTCCTAAAACCTCGGTCCCGTACCGAGCGCATTTTTAAACCCCTTCAATAAGGAATCATTTCTCTTTGTATTAAACTAAAGAGAGAGGATTGGGTGTAGACCTCTTCCTCTTCGAATGTTGGGATGCCCACTGTAGTGAGGGTGGTCTCGATATTCGTCTTTCAATACGAAGACACGCCTCCATCCACCACCTCTCCCTCTTTAACTTCATTCCGTAACCTTTCTCACCTAAAACCTCGGTCCCGTACCGAGTGCATTTTCAAATCTTTTCATAACAAAAACTTGAATGGTCGTGGAGTGGTTAGGCATAGGCCTTCTCCTATCCCGAGTGCTGACGTTTACCGTAGGGTTCTCTGTCGCAAAAAGCACTTACCATTCAAAACCAAAAACATTATTAATAAGAGAATGAAGTTCTCTTCGCATTGAATTAAAGAGAAAGGATTAAGTGTAGTCTTCTTCCTCTCCGAGTGTTGGGATGCTCACTATAGCGGGGGTGGTCTCGATACTCGTCTTTCAATACGAAGACGCTACGTTCGCCACACATTTTTACAACAAAAACTTTGAGATAAAGAATTGGGTACTACCTGTAGGGGTTACTATCCAAGGACCTATCTCGCCCCAAAAACACTCTCTACCAATCAAACGTGACTCCTTGCCTCGCGTGGCGAAAACTAATCCATCTTTCAAAAAGGATATGTTACGTCCGTTCTACCGCAAACAGGTAACGCTTAAGTCTCCTCACATGCGAGCAGCAAAACACCTAAACTGCTAGAATACGCACGATAGCATCATCCATAAAAAACATCAACACACCGCTAGCACGAACTACGTTTGCTCTGATTTCTCATGTCAGATGAGAATACGTAGGCACAAGACGGCGATGTCTTGGCGAGCTACCTTTTTCACCTTTCACCGTAGGCCGAACTACGGCTGCTCTGATTTCTCATACCAGATGAGAATACGTAGGCACAAGACAGCAACGTCTTGGCGAGCACAATCCCCCCTATCACCCGTAGTTTCCCGAACTACGTCGACTCTGACTTTCTCATATCTGTTGAGAATACGTAGGCCTAGGACCGCGAAGTCCTATCGAGTCTGTTCTTCCTCTCTTCTCCCCCGTTCCTTCTCTTTCCCCGTTTCTAAACCCTTCTCTCTCTTGTGGAACACTCCTTATAGCATAATATTTAAGCAAATAAATTCACACGTCGACAAACAAAAGGTTCCCATCGAGTACGATGGATGCGAGGGGTGCTAATACCTTCCCTTTGCATAACCGGCTTCCGAACCCGTTCTTGGTTGCGAGACCATCTTATCCGTTCTTTTCCTAAGGTTTTCTCGATATTTTCCTTTCCCCTCATGGGATAAATAAAGTTCGGTGGCGACTCTTCTGTCTATCTTTTTCGCCTCCCCGTCGTTGCGCGATGCATTTTTTCGAGTAGCGACAGCTGGAGACTTTGCTGGGGATTTCCTAGAAAGCCACGCCTATTTTGTTTGTCGCATTTGTGCTTTATTTGCTTTTGCTTTTTGTTTTATTGTTGTGTTCCTTTTACCTGTTGGGTATATTTGGATGGTTTGTGAGGATAAAGCTTTCTACCCGAGCTTTTGAGTATACACTAAGATTAGGAGGTGGTTTCTTTCTGATTTGCGAGACGTAGGACTCGTTGAATTGGTTTGAATCCCACCGCTCAGATGAGACCCCTTTGGGATGATTATGTCTTACGTGTAGTCGTAACGACGTCTTTATTTCCAATTGGGAGTCCGCGATTCTGAGGACCTTTTGTAGAACCTTATTCCGAAGGTTGCTAAAATATAACTATGTGTTCATCCTTTTGAGGGATTACCGTCTTACGAGTAGTCGTTATGATGGAAAGTTTTTGAGGGTTAGTACATGGGACTTTGTTTAAAAGCCTTCGGGATACCCTCTTCTAAACCAATAGATTACCCACCCGAGGTGAGAGATATCTCGTTGTGTTGTCTTGCAGAATTTGTGACTTTGATCCTTTGTGTGTTGCATCATCATTTTGCATTGCATTTCATTTGCATCTCATTTTTTTGCATATCCATCCTCAACCAGAGCAGAGAGCTTACCAGTCTTTTGTCCAACCCGCAGTTGATTTCCCGACATTCACATTGGATTTGAGTTAGCTTCTGGAAGGATCATGGACTCAGAGGAGCAGAATTTGGTTGTTACGAGGGCAGAGTTTGAGATGATGAAGAATCAGTTGGATCAACTCATGGAGGCCATGTCAGCTATGACAAGAGGAGAGACCAATGTTCAGAGGACTCCAGTGAACAATGTTGCTCAAGCTCAGCATGTGCAGATTCCTGTCGAAGATCAAGAGCATACTATTGTTAGAGATAAAGATTCATCTTCTCTCAATGACTCGAACTATCAGAACTTCACTTTCTCTATGCCAGATTCCCAAAGGGTTGTTCCAAAGATTAATCCTAAAAATCCAGAGACTGTTGAGTTTATGAGAAGATATCGTCTGTTGGATGAAAAGCTTGATGCTCTGATGAGTCAAAACACTCTTAATTTGAATGCTTCGAGCATGTGTTTGGTGCCAGGTCTTGTGATGCCTCCGAAGTTTAAGGCGCCCAATTTTGAGAAGTACAAAGGGGATAGTTGTCCGAAGCAGCATTTGGTGATGTATTGCAGAAGAATGACCTCGCATGTCCACAATAACAAGCTTATGATTCACTGTTTCCAGGAAAGTCTGAGTGGGGCATCGTTGAGTTGGTATATGCAGTTGGAAAGTGGTTGCATCCGATCATGGTCAGATTTAGCTAATGCCTTTGTGAAGCAGTACAATTACAATCTCGACATGACTCCCAGCCGCATGCAGTTGCAAGAATTATCTCAAGCGGAGAATGAATCCTTTAGAGGGTATGTGCAGCGATTGAGAGAATTAGCTGCTCGTGTTCAACCACCGCTTCAGGATAGAGAACTGGTTGACATCTTCTTGGGTACTTTGAAGGGCCATTACTATGATTTAATGATTAGTGGCGGAACGTTAAACTTTGCTGACTTAGTGATAGCGGGAGAACGTATCGAGAGCGGAATCAAGAGTGGAAAGATTCGAGACATCTCAAATTTCTCAGTATATGAAAGCGAGTCATTTGTCAGTTCTCAAGAAGAATTGAGGAAAGAAAATGATGCTATCCCAGAATCCCCAGTACCTCAGGTTCAATTTTCAGACACTTCGAGTGTTCAGAGTCAGCAATCTGTTAGGTCTGTGTATCAGATATTTTCTCCCCTTCAGAGTCAACATTCATACCATCGTCAGCCGCGTCAGCACGTCCGACGAAGACCGAGGAAGCCAGAGAGACATTTCACTCAGTTGCCGTTGTCGTACAGTCAGATATTGCCAGACTTGATCAGAGGTGGTTTGATAGTGCCGAGGAAAGCTGATCCAGAGACTTCTCCACATCCTTCAGATTCTGATGTCAACGCCCGCTGTGAGTACCATGTTGGGACACAGGGGCATTCAACTGAAGACTGTGAGGTGCTTAGAAGCCAGGTTCAGACTCTGCTGGACTCCAACAGGTTTTCAATCACGCCTCAGGGTATTCAGATCAAAGATCTTCCTTCGTCAAGTCATATGGGTTCGGCAACTAATGTCATGGAGGGATTCACCGAGAGCATATGTTCAGAAGAGTATCAGACGGATTTCGATGAGCAATTCTGAAGATGGCTGGTTCAGCAGCAAATCAAGACTTGAAAGCCCAGTTCCCAGAAGCTGGCAATCTTTTTATCATATTATTTCTTTGCATTTGTAGTTTCTTTTCTGTTTAAGTGTGAACTTATTTGCAAATTTCATTTGTAAGACGTGTTTGTTTTCGATTGATAATGATAATGAAATGAATATGCATGTTTTGATTAAACCCATTCGTGTTCACTCAATATTGCTTTTCCATTAATGTCAAACGCTTGTTTAAGCGGAATTCCTTGAGGGAGGATGACGAAGTTTAAGGACGCAAACTTCCGAATGTATGCTTTTTCGAATTAAAACCTCTGCTGATGATGTACAGGCATTGTTTCAAATTCCTAAACACCGGAGATATAAGGATGTTAATCCCTTGTCAACCCCTTTGAGCCTAGTAGTAGGAGTTTCTTTCTGAAAACGAAAAACCCTCAATCTTAACCTAGGGCAGGGTAGGTGTCAGTTAATTCGACTAAACATCCAAATTGCAAGAGGAGTGTTTCCGTTCGAGGAACAATCACGCCTGTATAAGTCGTACCTAAAGAACCACAGTGGTTATCCTTCACCAGCCAAGGAGTGAGACAGTCACAATCCCTTCAACAAGTCAGACCAGCTGGTGTCACATTGATTTGTTCCGAAAAAAGAAAAGAAAAAACAGAAGCCCGCTAAGTCGATAACTTGAAAACAAGTGGCTTAGGCAAAATTAGGGCATTCCGCTGGACTTCGAAATCAGAAGATATACTCGAAAGAGTCAGTCTAGGCAAAAATAGGGGAACAAAAAGAATGACGAAGAACAAGTCGTGTGAGCCAGACACCAAAGATGAAAAGCGAATGACTGTCACTCCGAAAACTTGTGGTTTCCTGAACCATCATTCATGTCGTTTAACCTTTGAGAGGTGAGTGCTTGTGACGAATTAGCTGAATATAGGATTGAAGAACATCAAGGAGAGTGGGTGGGTTAAACAGAATTTTGAGCCTCATATCCTTTCTTTCAAACCGTGAACCTAACCAAGTTACAACCTTCAAAAGTCCTAATTGAAGCAAGTTTGTTTCGAAAGCATACTTCGGTAAAGATCGCGTCGAAACTGACTCCTAAAAGGATTTTCTTACCTTATGGGTATTGATATTGACATTCCGATAAGTGATTCATTCACTATACATCACAACTTTTTTCTAGTGAACAGACTGGGATTTCAAAACTATCATATACATTGCATTAATATTATCTTGGCAAAGCGATTTGTTTTACTTGTGAATAAGCACTTGATATCAGGAGAGTTCCTACAGTGGAAAGTTCGATCGAGATAAGATGCAGAACGCCTGAGTACTCCGTTGAGCAGGGGCAAGGCATATCAAATGATCATCAAAGGAGTCAGCCATCCGAAGATCAGTTAATCTGGGGCAATCAGGTCGAGATTCGATAAATCTCTCGAAGTCAGCCAGGGGCACTTCTCTACAAATCGGCCAATCAGGGGCAAATCACTTCAAGGATGGGGCAGGTCACCCCAAGAGCACAAATATTATCCTTACCCAGAAGGCAGCTAATCAGAAGCATCTCGCTGAGGTACATGATGCTGGGGCAGTTCATATCAGACCAGCAGGGTACAGAGCTTTCAAATCTCCTTTCGAAGAGAATTTATGCAGAAATCCTACAGGCTGGGGCAAAATCAGAAGTAAAGGAATTGTTCCTCTCTATATCTTCAGAGCTACTCAGAGTTATTCAAGCAGGTGCAGTCAATCTTCAGGTTCAAGATGAATGTCGGGAAGTCGTAACCCTTCACCTGTCTTCCCCAGCAAGGGCCTAATCGTCATTGGCGTGTGTAAGCTATCCCCAGGAGAGTCCAATCATACTTGGCGCACCCGGTTATTCCCAGCGGAATTGGCTTCACTTCTTCAGCATTTATTTTGGTTGGATTGGTTCTTTCACATCCAGCTTTTCCCCGGCAGCCCGAGCCTGCATCTGCATTTTTGCATATAATTATCATATTTGTATCATCTTTGCATCTAATCCTTAAATGCGTAGCATTTTCATCCTATATGGAGCATTACGCCATAGAAAAATTCAAACATACGCATATGCATGCGAAGCATAAGCCAGTTTTTCCATTAGCCTTCTGTGGCAACGTGAATCACTCTGTAATCAGTCCAGGGGCATTTATCCAGCAGCTTTGTTCAGACAGCTTGTCGGTTTACTCGAATTTCAGATCATATGACGGTTATGATTTTGTCCATCAATCTTCTGATGATGACATTCCCGAGCAGTTTTTCTTTCCGTCAGTTCCTATTGACGATGTGTTTCCCCAGCAAGTATTTTCTCCGTCTATCATTAGACGTCGTGAGTATGGTTTTCTTTCCGTCTATCTTTAGACGATGTGGTTCTTCGGACAAGTTTTCTTCCTTTCTATCTTTAGACAATGTGATAAGATCAAGTGCATGTTGATCTGACCTTCGGTATGGTCTTCTCCGTCTATCTTTAGACGTCGTGAGTTTGGATATGGTTTTCTCTCCGTCTATCTTTAGACGATGCGAGGTTTCAAGGCGATCTTTCAGATATTGGCTTTCTTTCTGTTTATTGGTTGAGGTGACATTTCAAGAGGGGTTTTTCCCGACTGTCGATTCTTATTGACGTCAAGGCTCTTTGAAGAATGTTCGGTTTTTCTAGTTGTCGATTCTTATTGATGACATGGCTCTTAGGAGGTGGTTTTCTTCCTGTCAGTTCTTATTAGTGATGTGGCCCCTTTGAAGATATCTTTCCATCAACTCCTATGAACGAAAGGATTCTGAAATTTGATGGGTGATTTTGAAGTTCATTGACGTGGATATTTTTTTTTCTTTCTGTCTATCTTTAGACAATGTGAACCTTCGGGATGGTCTCTTTTCGTCTATCATTAGACGATGTGAGTATTGGATTTGTTCCTGTTCACCCTCAGATGATGTGAGCGTAGTGATTCCTCTCGTCTATCATTAGACGATGCGAGATTTGGATATGATTTTCCTCTCGTCTATCATTAGACGATGCGAGATTTGGATATATTTTCCTCTTGTCTATCATTAGACGATGTGAGATTTGGACATGATGTTTCTCTCCGTCTATCATTGGACGATGTGAGTGTTTTGGATATAACGTTTTCCTCCCGTCTATCAGTAGACGATGTGATTTTGTATTTGGTGTTCCTCTCGTCTATCATTAGACGATGCGAGATTTGGATATATTTTCCTCTCGTCTATCATTAGACGATGTGAGATTTGTATATGATGTTCCTCTCGTCTATCATTAGACAATGCGAGATTTGGATTTGGTGTTCCTCTCGTCTATCTTTAGACGATGTGAGATTTGTATATGATGTTCCTCTCGTCTATCATTAGACGATGCGAGATTTGGATTTAATGTTCCTCTTGTCTATCATTAGACAATGCGAGTTTTGGATATAATGTTTCTCTCCGTCCATCATTGGACGATGTGAGTATTTTGGATATTGTTCTTCCTGTCTACCATTAGACGATGTGAGTTCTGGATATGATTTTTCTATCTGTACATCATTGGACGATGTTGAGAGTTGACGGTGATGTTAGCTGCTTATCAGATTTATGTTTGTCTGGCGGCGACGTCAGAAGTTTATTAGCACCGTGGTTGTCTGGCGGCGATGTCAGAGTTCTGTATCCCCACAGGTACTTGACGGCGATGTCGGGTGTTTCTCAGAGTTATAGTTAGCTGGCGGCGATGTCAAGTAATTTTGTTTTCCCAGCGGCGAGGTTGGATGTTTTTTTGGCGGCGATGTCAGGTAATTTGGTTTCCCAGCGGCGAGGTTGGATGTTTTTCTGGCGGCAATGTCAGGTAATTTTGTTTTCCCAGCGGCGAGGTTGGATGTTTGTTTCTGGCGGCGATGTCAGGTGTTTTAGTTTTCCAGCGGCGATGTTGGGTGTTTTGGTTGTCTGGCGGCGATGTCAGACGCCTTATTTTTGTGAATGACTGGCGGCGATGTCAGGTGTGATTTACCGATTAATTGTTTTAAATGACTGGCGGCAATGTCAGAGGAATTTTATGTGAAATTCTGACAGCGAAGTCAGATGTTTTACAAATTTGATGATGCATTTTGACGGTGAAGTCAGATGCTTTTACTGGATATTGATGGCTGGCGGTGATGTCAGAGGTTTCTTATTTACGGTTGGCAAATTTCCGAGTTCTTTTGTATTCAATTACCTTCTACCTTGAATGTCTGAAAGAGGTTGCTTTTCATCCATTCAGGTTCAAGTCAATTGAATAGGGGCAGCTGTTGCACCCTAAAATTTGCCCACCGATTTTCCGACTTTGATTGGCTTTTGCTTCGTTTTTCATCTGCATATCATTTAGGACGCATTTTGCCCGTGTTATCATCCGGATTGAATTTATCAGATTTTTAGCCACTTTGCTCGCGTTTCAGGCGATCCGAATATTTCAAATAATAAGTCCAGTGTCGAAATCGAGCGAAAGTCGCTCTCCTCTTGATAATTCAATCCATGTTGATAATATCGGCACATTTCGGTGCTCGCCCGTTTTCCCATGGCATTTTGCATTTATTTATTATTTTTTGCTTTATTTAATCATTTAGAATAATTATTTATTTCTTTCTTTAGAATAGATTTTATTTTTATAGTTTTTTATATAGAAGTTTAATTTATTTGAATTTTTATTAGAAATAGTTTTTTCTTATTTAGAATAGAAATAGATTATTTTTATAGTATAGAATTAATTTGTTTTTAGAATCATTTTAGTTTTAGAATTAATTAGATTTGATTTAATTTTATAGGCATTTTTAGGATTTTAGAATTAAATTAGTGTTGTTAGTGATATTTTAGAATTTAAATATTTTTTAGATTTAGATTTTTTATTCTAGAGTTTTAGCAGTTTTAATTTTTAGAAATAATTTATTTTTAGAATATTTTATTAGTTTTTTTTAAATATTTTTGTCTATAAGTTGTTTAGAGTTATATATTAAATAGGTTTTTTTTAATATTAGGATTTACTTGTAATTAATTTTATTTAATAGTTTTGTTAGAATTTTCTTTTTAAAGTTATTCTCATTTTATTATATTAAAATTAGTTTTAGCATAGAATATTTTATTAGATTTTATTATTATTTTATTAGTTTAAAATAGTTTTTACTAATTAATTTTAATTTTTCTAATGTTCATGTAATATATATTTGTTTGTACAAAATTATTAATGAAGGTTAATTTGTCCCAGCAGTCCAGCTTGGTTGTGTTATACCGAAAGTGTGGGGGTTTGAACCCCAGCCCCAACATTTTATTGTTTTTTCCGTTTTATTCTTTTGTATAATATATATTTCGTTTGTGCATTTTGTTGACAAAAGGAAATCCGTCCCAGCGGATGAAGTTCAGCATAAGTGTATAAAGGATGGGGGGTTTGATTCCCACCTAGATTATCAGCCATTTTTGTGTTTTATTTATTTTATTTTATTTTATTTTTATGAAAAGGTTTCTTTATTTTATTGTTATCAGTCATTTTTGTGTTTTTGTTATTTATTTTATTTTATTTAATTTTTATGAAAAGGTTTCTTTATTTTATCAGGCATTAACTGCCACGTGGCAGCCCTATATAGGGTGTGCCACTATTCACCTTCTCCTTCCCAGAGGGAACCCTAAAAGTTTCAGCCTCCAAACCCTAATTCCTTCAGCCTCCAACCCAAACCCTAGGACAAGAACCCTAGCCGCCCTAAACCACAACTCCATCTCCTTCATTGTCATCTTCAGAAATTCATCCATTCAACATCTGTTTCCTCCTCCACCTTCGTTAAACACACCTTCATCATCCTCAAACCTCAACCAACGTTAAACTCATCACCTCCAAATCTCTTTCCACCGTTAAATCAAAACTTCAAAAAGAAATTCAAACGATACCCACTCCAAATCTTCTCCAAACAACACCACAGAAACCAACAAATCCACTGTATTTTTTCCGGCGAAACCCATTAACGTAAACCCATCATCATCGAGCAACATCATCAACCTTCACTCAAACCCAGTTTTCCTCAAACCAACAAACCTCTTTCGCCGAAAAAACACCAACATCACCTTCCCACTTCGAAACACATCCGAAGAACAAAACCACTCCATCTTCAACTCAAAAAACACCCAGGAAACTTTCCAAAACCCATTTTTGAAATAATTCGAAATCCAATCTCAAATCAACAACCCAAAAGAACAGACCCAGAAGTTGAAGTAGAGGGTAGAAAGAGAGAATCAAGTTGAAGTACACAAGATTGAACCTGAGGCGGACTTGTTTTCCACGAAGAAGGTGATGACACAGGCTTGTTGATTCATGGAACCTTTCACTTCACGATTGGCCTTTGGTTTCGCAAGATCCGTTCTCTTCTTGCGTTGACGGGCACGACCTGGCTTTTGGGGTCAGGAGATCTGGATTTCCTCTTATGTTTTTGGTTTCTGCTTTATCAAGCCCATCGTGTTTCCTTATGTGTGTGTGTATATTGGGCTTTGAGCTCGTATTCAAGATTTGATCCATACCCCTTGTTTCTGTATTTACACCACCCTGTTTCTTTTTAAAAAATATTTTAGTTTTTTCAAAAGAGTTTGTAAATATATTGTATATTATTATTTTTATGTAATATTATTTTAGTTTTAGATATTTAGAGTTTTTATTAAATTTCTTAACTTTTTCTATTTAGAGCTTTATTAAATTTCTTAACATTTCTTATTTAGAATTTTAATAGTATTTTTATTTTAAAGATAATTTTATTCTTCATTTGTTATTGGACATTTTGTCCCATTTTCATTCGTTTTGGTCGATGACGATATTTCCATCGTTTAACCGTCAAAATTATTGACATGAAACAAAGGATCTGAGACCACCTCTTTTCTTTCTTATTTTTTATTCCGATTCGATTTTATTTTTGACTTATGGATCGATGAAGTCTTTTATCCGCAAGCGTCAGATTTTCGAAGTTGATAACCTTCCCGATTTCAAATCTATGGGGGATGACCATTGGGGTCATCTTCCTTACTTTGGGATCGCGATAGGCTACCTTCGATTAATCGACATTTTGTTTGTGGTTAAGACGAGATCCCATTCTTTCGAGTCCCGATTCAGTCCACTAACCAATTAACGACTAACTAACCACTAACCTTTACTTTCTGTCAAATATACAATTGCTTTAATTTTCTGTCAAATATCAACTGCTTTATTTTTCAGTCATTTATATTCTTGTAAATATTATATATTCTGTATATTATTATCTTGTATATATCAAATACTTGTACATTCTCTCAAAATACTTAATAAAATATCGAAACCTTAAAATCCTAATTGGTGGATTGTTGATTATATATCTTGTATATTATCCATATCCTGTGTATATTTCCCATCTCTTTGGCAGGTTCTCGAATCATCATCAATAAGGAATCAACTTTTCTTTGTATTGGATTAAAAAGAGAGGGTTAAGTGTAGACTTCTCCCTCTCTGAGTGTCGAGATGCTCACTGTAGTGTGGGTGGTTTCAATACTCGTCTTTCAATACGAAGACGACATTCTCTCTTCTCCTAAAAACCTCGGTCCCGCACCGGGTGACTTTTCAAACCTTCCCTCCTAAAACCTCGGTCCCGTACCGAGCGCATTTTTAAACCCCTTCAATAAGGAATCATTTCTCTTTGTATTAAATTAAAGAGAGAGGATTGGGTGTAGACCTCTTCCTCTTCGAATGTTGGGATGCCCACTGTAGTGAGGGTGGTCTCGATATTCGTCTTTCAATACGAAGACACGCCTCCATCCACCACCTCTCCCTCTTTAACTTCATTCTGTAACCTTTCTCACCTAAAACCTCGATCCCGTACCGAGTGCATTTTCAAATCTTTTCATAACAAAAACTTGAATGGTCGTGGAGTGGTTAGGCGTAGGCCTTCTCCTATCCCGAGTGCTGACGTTTACCGTAGGGTTCTCTGTCGTAAAAAGCACTTACCATTCAAAACCAAAAACATTATTAATAAGAGAATGAAGTTCTCTTCGCATTGAATTAAAGAGAAAGGATTAAGTGTAGTCTTCTTCCTCTCTGAGTGTTGGGATGCTCACTATAGCGGGGGTGGTCTCGATACTCGTCTTTCAATACGAAGACGCTACGTTCGCCACACATTTTTACAACAAAAACTTTGAGATAAAGAATTGGGTACTACCTGTAGGGATTACTATCCAAGGACCTATCTCGCCCCAAAAACACTCTCTACCAATCAAACGTGACTCCTTGCCTCGCGTGGCGAAAACTAATCCATCTTTCAAAAAGGATATGTTACGTCCGTTCTACCGCAAACAGGTAACGCTTAAGTCTCCTCACATGCGAGCAGCAAAACACCTAAACTGCTAGAATGCGCATGATAGCATCATCCATAAAAAACATCAACACACCGCTAGCACGAACTACGTTTGCTCTGATTTCTCATGTCAGATGAGAATACTTAGGCACAAGACGACGATGTCTTGGCGAGCTACCTTTTTCACCTTTCACCGTAGGCCGAACTACGGCTGCTCTGATTTCTCATACCAGATGAGAATACGTAGGCACAAGACGACGACGTCTTGGCGAGCACAATCCCCCCTATCACCCGTAGTTTCCCGAACTACGTCGACTCTGACTTTCTCATATCTGTTGAGAATACGTAGGCCTAGGACCGCGAAGTCCTATCGAGTCTGTTCTTCCTCTCTTCTCCCCCGTTCCTTCTCTTTCCCCGTTTCTAAACCCTTCTCTCTCTTGTGGAACACTCCTTATAGCATAATATTTAAGCAAATAAATTCACACGTCGACAAACAAAAGGTTCCCATCGAGTACGATGGATGCGAGGGGTGCTAATACCTTCCCTTCGCATAACCGGCTTCCGAACCCGTTCTTGGTTGCGAGACCATCTTATCCGTTCTTTTCCTAAGGTTTTCTCGATATTTTCCTTTCCCTTCATGGGATAAATAAAGTTCGGTGGCGACTCTTCTGTCTATCTTTTTCGCCTCCCCGTCGTTGCGCGATGCATTTTTTCGAGTAGCGACACTGTGAATCGCCGCCGCGCCGTTAATTTCGTATCTCGTCTTTTGCCGTCTACAAAGTGAGTTTTCTTCTTTTTTTCTTTTATTTTCGTCGTTAAATTTGGGGGGCTGTGGTCGGGGATGATGAATGCCCCGAGGAGAGATGCATGTTTCTGCCGTATCTGGTGGTTTTTAGGGTTGTCTAGATGAATGCCCCGGGGAGGATCGATTGTTCCGCTGAATGCCCCAGGGATGGGCGCTTTCTCCGATGAAGCCCCCGGGGAGGGGCGATAGGTTAGCTTTGAATGCCCCGTGGAGAAGTGGCGGGGAGTGCCCCTCGGGGCCTGCTCGGGTGTTTGTCGTCTGTTCGCGAGACCACCGTCGTCGCCCTTTCACTTGACCTGCGGTGGAAGGGTGGATTTGATCTTGGCCATCGAATTCACTGTTATCCTCTGCTTTTCAGGTGTTCATGTCGGCCTTGATACCGAGGACGATGGTCGAAGACAACGAGCCCGAGATCCCAGATTTTGACGAGCGGGTTCTCCCCATCGAGGAATGGGTGGCCGAAGAGCCTCTATCCACCCCTTCTTGCTTCGCGCTCGATGCATCCGGTGCCTATGCCAATGTGGAGGACCGGGAGGAGGGGGATCCGCAGGATTGACAGGTGTACCGTCCCAAAGAACATCATCACATCTGCTCGAGCTATGGGCGGCGGACGTTCCCTATGCACGAGTTCTATTTTAAAGAGGCCCGGCTCAGATTTCCCTTCTCCAATTTTCACTTGGGCCTTTTCAACTGGTTGTGTTTGGCTCTGTCCCAACTGCATCCCAACGCGCTGGCTTTTATCCGTGCGTTCGAGCTGGTGTGTGACTTTCTCCAGGTAGAAGCCACGGTGCCTTTATTTTTCCGCATTTTCCATCTGCAACGGCAGGCGGTGAACGACCGGCAGGGTTGGGTCTCGTTCAAACAGCCGACCACGCTCTTTAAGACGTATAGCGACTCCGTCCGGGACTTCAAGAGCCGATTATTCCTCGTGAGGCCGATCACGCGGGAAGGGTCAGACTCTCTTTTCGCCGAGGGGGAGCGAGTGGTGGACAGCCAGCGGTTCATCGTGTAACACCTGAGGTGAAAGAGGACGGTGGTTACATGTAACACCCGTGGGCGAGGGAGTGGTTGTCGGTGTCATGAGGCATGACAATGGGACACTCCTAGCAGCTTCTAGGGGAAAACCGAATTCACATCCGAATGAGAGGGATCCTGAGGCTATGCAGGTATGGGACTGCATGGTTGAATGAAGGCTTATAAGGATTAATTGGTACTACCTATACCAACAAGATGCATCTTCTTTTCGGTAGTCCGTTCATAAGAACTCCACAGTTAAGCGTGCTTGACTTGGAGAAATTCTGGGATGGGTGACCTTCTGGGAAGTTTTCCGGAAAGCATGTGAGTGAGGAAAAAGCATGCTGAAAAGACCCGTGTTGGTTTGTGGGGTCAGTCGGTAATCCTAAAAAGCAATATGAGGGCGTTACAAATGGTATCAGAGCCATACCTCTCCCAGTACGATGTGGTTCGGGGACGAACCAAGCGGAAGTTGGTGGGCATGTAACACCTGAGGTGAAAGAGGACGGTGGTTACATGTAACACCCGTGGGCGAGGGAGTGGTTGTCGGTGTCATGAGGCATGACAATGGGACACTCCTAGCAGCTTCTAGGGGAAAACCGAATTCACATCCGAATGAGAGGGATCCTGAGGCTATGCAGGTATGGGACTGCATGGTTGAATGAAGGCTTATAAGGATTAATTGGTACTACCTATACCAACAAGATGCATCTTCTTTTCGGTAGTCCGTTCATAAGAACTCCACAGTTAAGCGTGCTTGACTTGGAGAAATTCTGGGATGGGTGACCTTCTGGGAAGTTTTCCGGAAAGCATGTGAGTGAGGAAAAAGCATGCTGAAAAGACCCGTGTTGGTTTGTGGGGTCAGTCGGTAATCCTAAAAAGCAATATGAGGGCGTTACACATCGCGTGGCTCCCGAAGGTGCATTTGCTGTGGACCCCAGAGCATTTTAACCGGGGGACCGAGCGTTACATAGTGCGGGCTGGGACCCTCGCTGCGAGGGACATGGCCGCCTACATGAAAATAATGGCGTTTGTGCGGGGTCTGCCACTGTCGAGACTGGTGACGCCTGATGGTCGGCATATTCTCGACGCCGAGGGGAATGTGCGGACGAAGAAGAGGTTGATCAATACGAAAACCCTGCTCGGGTGTGCCTCAGAGGTGGATGATCTTGCTTACCTAGGTGGGGTTGCTCCCCTTTTCTGGTGACTCTTTCGTTTTGTCTGTCGCTGACTTCTTTTTTATGTTTTTTGCAGCGAACATGTCTTCCGTCGAAGGGCGGGTGAAGAAGCTACGTGCCTCGAGGGTTGCCGGGGTCCCGAAGACGCGTGTGAGTCAATTGGTCGGGCAGGAAACTGTAGTCCAGGGCGGCCAGAGTTCGTCTTCGTCTCCCCAGGAGAGTTAGTCTCCTTCATCTCAGGGGACTGCGAAGAGGCCAAGGACCAAGGAGCCCAATGACCTGATTGATCTGACGACTGGTTCATCCGAGGAGGGTTATGTCGTCCCGTCGTGCCACCAACACCCGGGTTATTTTCACGGGGCCCGGTCCCCCACTATCTCTGCCAGCAAAGTGAAGGATGTCCGGGATGCCGATCGAGAGTCTCATCGTCGCATCTTGGTGGAGGATTTGGCTGCGATGATACGGACCTTTACCACGACAATGGTCCTGAGTGAGGAGGGTTGTTCTGCCGCCGAGCTGACCAAGTTGCGGAGAGATATCACCTTCATGCAGTCGCGCCTGGCCAAACTTACCGAGGAGCTGGAGAAGAGTCAGAAGGACGCTGCAGACCAGCGCAAGCGGGCGAAAGGTGCCGAGGAGAAGGTGACGTCAGTCGAGGAGAAACTGGGGGCGACGGAGGCCGAGGTGCAAGCGCTGACGGTTCGCCTGGAGGTTCTGGGTAGCGCCCTCCGTCCGGCCGAGGATGAGACTGAGGAAGACCGGCGGATGATTACGCGTGCTGATTTGATTGCCTGGATTTGGGTGCTGGAGAGCGATTGCTTGGACGCTGTCGAGGTCGGGTTCAAGAGTGTTGTTACGCAGCTCCAAATCGTTAACCCTGGCTCTGCTCTGGTCGTTGACGGGATTGGGCCCTATCACGAGATCGTTGATGGGAAGGTGGTCGACCCGGAGCTCTTCGTCCCCGATGTCGTCGCCGTGGATGCTGAGAAGGAGGGCGAGGATGTGTAGATTTTCCTGGGCCTACGTGCTCGTAGTTTTTTGGGCCTGCGCGCCGATGTTTTATAATTTTATTTTAAGTGTTTTGACGGGCCTACGTGCCCTTGATGATGTAACATGACTACTGGGCTGGTGCCCACTTTTGATTAATATATTTTGAGAATTGTCTAAGTGTGAGCTCGATTTTGTTTTTTGCATGTTCCTTTATGCTCGTTTTATTTCTGCACGTACTTGTACGCTCGAAATGTATGTATGTTTGAACTGCATGTTTAGTATGCCTTTGGGCCTGTTTAGGGTGGTAGCTCGACGATGATTGTTTCCGGCTGGTCGGCTTTGTTGCCTGACTGGATCGGGGGTAGTTCTCCCCGTGGCGTGGACGTCCCATCGCGAGCTGGGTGTCCTACCGGTGTTGGTACAGCGGCGAGGGATCTCGATCGAGGTGTTCCATGCCGAGCAAGGCCTTCTGCCCGCGTACACAAGAAGTAGGGCTTGCTTTTCTCAGGTCGTTAGGAGACGCGAGGAGGTGCGGTGGTACCATGTCGCCCCCCCAGTGGCCGCGACGGCTGGTCGTCGCGGACAGTGTATAGCTGTAGTACCGCTTAAGTTTCTCGGCATTCCATGGTCGAGCTAATTGTTCCCCGTGTAGGTTTTCGAGGTAGTAGGCCCCGTGCTCCGTCTTGTCGCGGACATGGTAGGGACCCTCCCAATTTGCGACTAGTTTGCCCTCGTGTGAGTCCTTCTGGTTTCTGCGCAGGACTAAATCGCCGACTTGGAAGTTGCGTTTCAGGACTTTGTTGTCGTGGCGAAGTGCCACCTGCTGTTTCAGCCTGGCTTCCCGAAGGGGTGCTCCTGATCGGATCTCCTCGACAAGGTCGAGCTCCTCTCATAAGGCGTCATCGTTGTCTTCGATGTCGAGGGGAGCTTCAGTTTGTCTGGATGGCTCGCGTACCTCGGCCGTGATCACTGCTTCGGTTCCATATGTGAAACGGAATGGGGTTTTCCCCGTGGTTGAGTGGGGCGTAGTTCGGTATGCCCAGAGGACACTGTGGAGTTACTCGATCCATGCCCTCTTGGCGTCGCCGAGTCATCGTTTTAGTTCCCTGAGTATGACCATGTTCGCGGATTCTGCCTGGCCGTTTGTCTGGGGATGTTCGACCGAGGTGAAATGGTGTTTGGTTTCGAGCTTAGTGACGAAGTCTCGGAAGTTTTTGTCCGTGAACTGCGTGTCGTTGCCTGTGATGATGGCAAACGGGACCCCGAATCTTAGAAGGATGTTTCGTTTGTAAAATCGGAGTATGTTATGGGCGGTGATTTTGGCTAGGGCTTCTGCCTCAATCCATTTGGTGAAGTAGTCGACGCCCACAATGAGGTACTTGTTCTGATATGAGCCTAGGGTGAAGGGGGCGAGGATATCCATCCCCCACCAGGCAAACAGCCACGGGGAGGAGAGGGATTTGAGTTCGGTTGGTAGAGCGAGGTGCATGTCCCCGTGTCTTTGGCATTTTTCGCATCGCTTGACGTGCTCCCTCGCGTCTGTTTGCATCGAAGGCCAGTAGTATCCTGCTCGTAAGGCCTTCCTCTCCAGGGATCGTCCTTCAGGGTGCTGCGCGTTGATGCCCTCGTGGATCTCCTCCAGGACGGCTGCGGCCTGGGAGTTGTCGATGCATTTGAGGAGTGGGGTCGCGAAGCCCCTGCGATATAGTTTGCCCTCGAGGAGGACGTACGAGCAAACTCGTTGTTTGGTCGCGCTTGCCTCTTTAGGATCGGCTGGTAGGCGGCCCACGCTGAGGTAGGTGTGTAGCAGTGTCATCCAACTATCGGTATCTCCTATTGCGTTGATGTCGAGTGGGGCGTCGGCCGCTTTGGTGCTCGGTTGCGATAGAACTTCTTGGATGACCGATTTGTGGCCACCTTGCTTTTTGGTGCTCGCTAACTTTGAGAGAATATCGGCTCGGGTGTTCTGCTCACGCGGGATGTGTTGGATCTCCGTGGAGTCGAAACTTTGTAGTTTTTCAATAATGAGTTCCAAGTATTCGGCGAGGTTGTCGTTTTTCGCTTGATATTCTCCTCGTACTTATGAGGCGACCAGCTGAGAATCTGTGTAGATTTTAATTTCTTTGGCCCCGAGGTCTGATGCCAGACGAAGCCCGGCCAGGAACGCTTCGTACTCGGCTTGGTTGTTAGTCGTCGAGAAGGCCATCATGAGGGAAACCTCTATGATGGTGCCCTCTTCGTTGTCGAGGATAATGCCTGCTCCGCTGCCCGTGGAGTTGGAGGAGCCGTCCACGAAAATGGTCCTTTTGTGGCCCCCCGTGGTGGGGTCTGGTGAGGAGGTCATCTCGGCAACAAAATCGGCCAGGGCTTGGGCTTTGAGGGATTTCCTGCCTTCGTAGATGATGTCGAACTCAGATAGTTCTAACGACCATTTCAGCATGCGTCCATCCATGTCGGGTCGGCCGAGGAGCTGTCGAATGGGCTGGTCGGTGCGGAGCACGATGGTGTGTACTAGGAAGTAATGTCGGAGCCGTCGTGCAGCGGTGATGAGGGCTAAGGCGACTTTTTCGATCAGCTGGTACCGGGCTTCGGGACCGTGGAGGGCTTTGCTCGTGAAGTAGATTAGCTTTTGCCCCTCTTCAATTTCTCTGATGAGAACAGCACTGACGACCTCGTTAGATACGGCCAAGTATAGGTATATGGTTTCTCCTATCACGGGTCGTGTCAGCATCGGTGGTTCGGACATGACATGTTTGAGGTGGCGGAGGGCTTGCTCGCATTCCTCTGTCCATTCGAACATGGTCTCCTTCCTGAGTAGTTTGAAGAAAGGGAGGGCGTGCTGTACGGACTTGGAGATGAACCGGGAAAGTGAGGCGAGCATGCCGTTGAGGGATTGGATGGACTTCTTCGTAGTGGGTGTGGTGATTTCCGAAAAGGCGTGGCATTTGTCCGAATTTTCCTCGATCCCACGCTCGGTCAGGTAGTATTCGAGGAATTTTTCTGCGCGGACACCGAAGGTGCATTTCTCCGGGTTGAAGCGCATTCGGCAGTTCCTCGCTGTGTCGAAGACCTTTCTGAGATGGGTTGTGTGGTCGACTTCTGTGCAGGACTTGACGATCATGTCGTCCATGTAGACTTCGAGCATGTTGCCGATTTCGCCCCGAAAGACGTTGTTCATCATCCGTTGGTACGTGGCGCCAGCGTTCTTTAGGCCGAAGGGCATTACGTTGTAGTAATAGTTTCCCGACACCGTCATGAAGGTCGTGCTCGGCCATCGGGATCTGGTTGTACCCCGAGTATGCGTCTATGAAGGACAAGAGCTTGAAGCCCGCATAGTTGTTGACGAGTTTGTCGATGTTGGGGAGAGGGTAGGTGTCCTTAGGACATGCCCGATTGAGATCGGTATAGTCAACACACATGCACCATTTTCCATTATTATTTTTAACGAGTACAACATTGGATAGCCAGGTTGAATACCGGGCTTCCGAAATAAAATTTACCTCTAGGAGGTCTTTTACAGCTTTTTCGGTCGCCGTCGACTTTTCGGGGGACTGTCTACGTCTACGTTGTACTACGGCCTTCGTGGTCGGGCTGATTGACAGTTGATGGCAGGCGACCTCGGGGTCGAGACCGGGCATTTCTGCGGCGCTCCAGGCGAAGAGGTCGGCGTTTTCACGGAGACAGACCTGTAGCTGTTTCTTCGCTAAGTCTGGGAGTCCGGCTCCGATCTTCATGGTTCTGCTCTTGTCGTCCCTGAGCGTGACGATCTCGAATTCCCCATCTGGGATGGGGCGTGTCGGGTGGGTGGGCTGCCCGTTGTATTGGTTGGCTTCGCTGGTCCTTATTTCGTGATCACGCTCTTCGGTGAAGCGGCTGTCAAGGTCCACGGATCTGACGAGCTCCTTTGGTTCGTTCTTCGGCGTCACGGTTGGGGTTGCCTTCTTAGTTGCTGGAGTGATGGTGCTCAAACCTTTCAGCATGGCCTCAAAGCACCTCCGGGAGGCCTTGATGTCCCTGTTCTAGGTCACCACGACCCCCCGCTTCGTGTAGTACTTCATCTTTAGGTGGACGGTGGAAGGCACCGCGGTGAGTTCTGCCATCGTTGTTCTGCCCAGGATGCAGTTGTAGAGGGACGTGCATTCGATGACTAAGAAACGGATGCTGATCTCCCTGGCCGTTTCTTCTTCCCCGAACATGACTTTCAGATCCACGTACCCCCAAGGTCTCGTCGTCGTCCCGTTGAACCCCTGAAGGTCAGAGCCTACGTAAGGGGACAGGTTGGATTCGTCGAGTTGGAGGGTCGTGAAGAGGTGTGTGTACATGATGTCCACCGAGCTGCCTCCGTCGACGAGGATGCGTCTGACATCGAAGTTCTCCATCCGCGCCCGTATCAGCAGGGGAATGTTGGAGTTGGGGGAGCCCCCGGGGAGTTCCTCGAGGTAGAATGTGATCGGGTTGGATCGACCGTGAAATTTTTCGAGCGTGCTCATCTTACCGGAGTTGCTCGTGATAAGCTCTTCGAATTTTCTTTTCACCGATCCTATGGACAGGTTCCTTGTGGCGCCTCCCGAGATGACCATGGCTCTAGCAAAGTATTCCCACCGACTGGTTGGCCGTACTGGCTCGACGGGTAGGTCGGGCCGTCGGGGAGGCCGAACTCTCTGTCCGTGAACCAGTCCTCGGGGCGGCTGACGCACAGTGCGACCTGGAGTCTGTTGTCGCCGTCGAAAGAGGGGAGCACTTCGACTTTCTTGGCCTCAGGGGCTTCTTGCCTCGAGGCCTCCCCCCGGGTATATCTCTTTAGGTGGCCATCCTTAATTAGGATTTCGATCGCGTCCTTGAGATGGATGCAGTCTTCTGTCACGTGCCCGTGGCTCCTGTGGAATCGACAGTATTTCGACTTGTCCACATTGGGTTTGGGGGGTGTCAGCCTGGGGAAGCGGACACCTCCCTGGGAAAATTCGGTTTTGGCGCATTCGGCCAGTATGCGCTCGCGGGAAGCGACTAAGGTCGTGTACTCCGTGAATCGGTCGGCGGGGCCGCGTTGTTCGCGTTGTTCGCGGGGGTGATCTTCCCGACGGAGGTCACCTCCATTCCGCTGGCTTGAGGTTCCGTCATCTCGGTGCCCGTGGGGGGCCTCCCTGTCTCGGGTGTCTCGTGGGGAGTTGGCTGCTTGGGTTTCCTCGAACCGGATGTAATGCACGGCTTTGTCGAGGAAATCCTGCAGGGAAGCTGGTCGGTGTATGCCCACGGCCTCGTAGAACTTGGAGTCGCGGCGTAGACCCTGCTCCATTAGGTAACGCTTCATCTCGTCTGACTTCGTTACCTGTACTGCTTCCCATGTGAATCTTTCAATGTACTTTCGGAGAGGCTCGTCGGGGGCTTAGATTATCGCGCCGAGGGCGGCCTCTGTCTTCGGGTGGCGTCGGGACGCTGTGAAGTGTTTTGAAAACAGGTCCTTCAGGACCCTCTATGACGTAATCGATTCGGGCTCCAGACTTTTGTACCATGTCATGGCGCCTTTCCTTAGGGTCGTCGGGAATAGCCTGCACTTGATAGCTCCTTGGATGTTTCGGTAATCGAGCATGGCCTCAATGTCTTCCAGGTGATCGTCCGGGTCGGAGGTACCGTCATACGTCGAGAGCGTCGGGGGCTTCTCCATCCCGTGGGGGATGGGGGGGGGGCATGATTTCCTGGGACAAGGGAGTCTTGTAGTCATCTTCGTTGCTGAGAGCGGGTGACCGAGGAGGAGATGGGCCGTTTAGTATAGGCACCTGGTTTCGGGTCCTCGGCCTCCTGACCAGGGGCTCGACGCGCGGGGGCCTGGTCGGGATTGCTGCCTCGTTCTGCCGCCTCCCGCGAACTTGTCTCGCCGGGGATCTTGTCCGCTCCCGCGCTACTTCCGTTCGGGGCCTCTCCAGCCGAGGTCGTCGATTTTTGGGTTGAGGCGAGGGACTCCTCGAGTCCCCATTCTGGTCTTCCCGCGGAGGGGACCTCGGAGGAACCTCCCGCTCCAGCGCTCCAATTCGTGCGTTCTGCTGGAACAATAGCTGGTTCGTCTGGTTGATGGCCGCAAAGAGGGCGGCCACCGTTGGGTCCGCTCCAGCCAGGACGAGAACGGGTTGGAACTCCACTGGGCTCTGGGGCCGGTGGTCAGCCTGACGTGTCGGTTCTGCGGACGACGGAGATGCAGTTTGGCTGTCTCTTTCGTCGGTCTCCGCTGGGCGTGACGTCTCTGTTTGCTTGCCGCCGTTTGCGGCAGCATTGAGCATGAAGTCGTGCACGGTATCATCGTGGTGTGGGCTAGCCATGATCTTGGAGTGTTGGTGAAACTTTGGTTCTCTACTCGGAGTAACGGGGAAGTTTCCGTTCCCACAGACGGCGCCATTGATCTGACCTGATCATAAGGGGATCACAGGCTGGCCACACGTTGTTGGACTACTATCTGTTCACCAGTGATGAGGAGGAGAAAGGGGGGTGTACCTGCAAGACACTCCGATGCCAAAGTAAGAAATTGGGCAGAGTGAGAGCAAAGTACAGAAAATGGGGTAAGAAGTGAATTACCTGACCCTCTTATGGAAGATGATATTTATAGAGAGACCCCAGCGTTGGGCCAACGGTCACTTGGGTTGGGTTGGATGGCCAGGCCCAACTCAGGTGACTGCTAGGGCTTACATGGCGTAGTGAAGACCAGGACATGGTCTTAGCCCTAGTCCAACTGTCCCGTGATCTCCGAAAAGTGGGTTTGACCTGCTCTTTCGGAGGTGGGCAATTGGTGGATGACGTGTCCCCGCAGAGGGGGGCACGTGGAGAACGTGCGACTGACACGTTGATCTCCCCACAGAGCATATGAGGGTGTGGGAGGGACACGTTGTCCTGCTCAAAGGCATGGGGATTCTTCCCGACGAGGGGAGAGCGCCGAGAGCGTCTTGAGGCACGCCGTCCTGCTCGGTGTGAGCATGCCCTGCCCGTCGAGGGGGTCGCGTGCCCGACTAGCCTACTCAAATCATATTGGGCCTTGGCCGTGCGTTATTGGACTGGGCCGCGAGGTGAGGCCGGGCCCAGGCCAGAATAATTCTTATTCCTTTTTATTATTTATTTTAAATGATTTAATACCTTAATGATATAAAAAAAATTACGTGTCCAAAGCCTATGGCGTTCGCCATAAGACTAATGACGTTCGCCATAGGCATAACTTTTGAAAAGGCACAATTTAAAGTCTGTGGTGTTCACCATAAACCTAATGGCGTAAAATTTGGTGCACCTTTTGAAAGTTTTAGGCTATAGATGAAGTTTAGGATAGATTGTTGAGACTTAGGAAAAATCTGCAAAATCGATATCGTTTTAAGACCTTAAGTCTCCCGATTATGGAGATTGCCTTAAGTACTTGTTATACCATAGCCTTAAGTTTTCACCCTTTATTAGTCCTTAAGTAGTTTATTGAGCAGTCAACACCATCCTAAGCAAAAACTAAGTAGGAGGTTGATAAAAGTGTATGATCGTAGGCTTGAAAATAAGGTTAAAAAGAAAAAAAATATGAATAAAGAGAAGTGTTCCTTCTAAGTTAGATGATCCTCACCCGATCACTTAGCCCAACGGTGCAAAATTCTTTCATTTATTAATGCTTATGCGCAAGAAAAAGAAAAGAATGAGATCATGAACACTAACAAGTTATCCAACCATGAGTGTATAAGGATAACAGGCTTAATGTGATTGTATCAAAATGAAAAAGAACGAAAGAGGGATGAGTGAATTATGCCTAGGTATAATGACATGATTCATATTGGTTTGTATAAGGCGGGGGATTAGGACCGCACAACCGTGGAATTATGTTCCTATGATATCCTTAGTGTGCAGAAGAGTACCTATCGAAACAATCTTAGCCAAAGTGGAGTATTAGCCTAGAACGAGTATCCGTGTGAATTGTTTTTCATGAGTCTCGATACTACCTGCTGTAAAGTTTTACACAATTTTTTCATTTGTGTAGTGGTTTGCTTGAGGACAAGCAAATGTTTAAATGCGGGGGAGTTGGATAACGTGAAAATGTATCGTATATTCTGACCTGATTCACGTGCTATTTAGTATCTTTATATTCTGTTATCATAGTAATATGTCCTGTTTTGTTTACATTTCATGTACTTATCAAATATAGAATGTCCATGCGAGAAAACTAGAAAAAGAGCAAGAAAAGTAAGTTTTTGGTAGAATTTACTGGTTTCTGGTGTATGGTGTTCGCCACCGGCTCATAGCGTTTGCCATACACCTCTGCCACATCATAAGCAACTTAAACCCATGGAGTTTTCCATGGACTCATGGCGTTCGCCATGATTACCCAGAATCAGCAAATTATGGAAAACACAATGAACTCATTCTCTTCCACCTCCCTACATTCTCTCAACAATTTCTACACGTTTGGAAACAATTCTGCAGCATTGGACCACTATGTAAGAACAATTTTCTTAGTTTTGAGCATCCAAGTTTGTGCGTGGAAGCTCTGCCAATTTAAGTTTAGGCAAATATTGTACTTTCAAAGTGATAATCTCTTACATTTAGAGGTTATCACGCCATTAGATTTAGGCTTTATATTGTACTCTTGGATCGCAATCTTGCTGGAATTATTGAAGTTCATTTTGTTTCCATTCCTTACATTCGAAGTATTCCAAATTTAATTCAAGTTTTCACAGGTTTTTATATCATTGTTTTATATTTCCGTTTATCGTATTTTAGTTTATTCATCATGTTGTCCTTAATTTCAATTGATATGAACTTTATGTTTAAGTCTCAAAAAATGTCCGGCTAAACCTCTTTGAGTCCAATATGTGAGGATTATCGTTCTGACGAGACTCAGTAATAAAAATGGCATTAAATTTGCATGAATTTTTCTTGTGGCTTTAATTTTTAATCTTAATTCAAATTATTTTGTACGAAATTGTAACAAATAAAGGTTCGAGCTGATAGCGTGCGAGTGTGAGGATTGATCTGGATAGTGAAATTTGGGCATTGATTCTAAATACAGCGAGAGCACTTTAGGTATCAATTAGGACTTATTCAATTTTCAAAAAATAATTTTTTAATTGAAATGAGCGAGTGAGAGAAAAATATCATGGCTAGAGAGTGTAGCTTTAGTCAATAACGTGAGAGTGTGAGATGGAGTTTTTAAACTAGTATTTTCTACTGAAAGCAATTTAATCGTAAACTAACGCCAATGAATTACAGAATTCCCAAGGTGCATGGAATCCACATTCTGGTCTCTCTTGTCTGATACATTTCTTAAATCTTATTTTAGTTTTACTTTCCCCTAATCCAAATGTTCATTAGCCTTAGCTTTACACGGTATCAATAGATAACAGTAGATTGATTATTAGTCTTTGTGGGTTTGATATATTTTAAAACTACATGATAAACTGTATACTTGTAGTTAGATAATCCGATAGACTCATAAAGTCGCGATCACGTATAACAAATGCTTATATTTTCTACCTGACTCCAAAGAGAGGGTGAAAATATTTAATATTTCAAGTCAAATTATTAATATTTTTAGCCACGTCACCGAAAGAAAGGGCTTAGACTCAAAGTGGTTAGTAAAGGATATAAACATTACATACATGTTAGCTTAAAAAGTCTCAGAGTTGACCACAAATAAGTGTCTCGATGTTTATTTATCAAAATAATAAATTAAATCAGAAATAATACAAATTCTAGAAAATAACAAATGTATAAATACTCTCATAAGAAGGAAAAGTAAACAATAGAATTCTTGGCTCAAACCTTACTAGCTGAGGTATCTAAAAATTGAGTACAAGTTAGTTAGTTATTCTTTTCTTTATTAACTCTCAATCCGCAAGGGAAACTTCTGTGATGATCAATACTTTCTTATGATTTTATTTTTGTTCATCTAGTCACTGGTAAGGTAGAAAATTATTAATTGCAAGAAACAATAGTCACAAACTCATTTGTTAAGTAAAACATTAGAGAAGTGGTACAAAAGAGAATCGAGTATTGTAGATACTACTCTAGATTGACTTGAGAGATTGACTTGTAGAACGTAAAAGAAATTAGTGGAACAAATTCTAAAAACTTCACATTCACATGCCATTGGAGCAGAAAAAGTCTTGGACATCTTGCATGGTGTTATTGAAGTCTTGGTTTTGTTTGGTCGACTTTGCCATCGTCGAATTGATGTTGATGCTTGAGATGAGTGGTTTCGTTTTGGACCCATTATCTAAAACAATAACAACAACACAAGAAAGTGCAAAGAGATTAGAGATAAAAATTAGGATTTGAGAGAATTTTTATTCTCTTTTTCTTCTTTCAATCGCTTTCTCAAGTCTTTGTCATATTTCTCCTTAATGTCACATGCTACAAAATAAAAATGATTAATTGAAATAACATAAAATTTAAAATTGCAAATAAAATAAAAATTTATTTAATGGGTTGCCTCCCATTAAGGTTTTTCTTCCTCTTATTTGGTAGGAAATCCATTACTTTGAGGAATTTAAGGTTTTTCTTCTATATTCTCTTCAGCTTGATAATATTGAACAAGGCATAAATCTCATCCAATGCTTCATTTATTTCTCCTCTTTCATCAAACTTTTTGCTAGAAATGTTAATATTCTTTTGTTGAAGATTTTGTTGTTGGACATCTACGTCTAAACGAATTTGAATTTAGAGCTTTATATAAAACTATATAATCTTCATATTGAATTCTTGTTCTTTTCCCACTTACAGTTTTCACTTCCGCTTCTTCTATTCTTGCCTCTATTTCTTTATCAGATGGTGTGCATTTTTCTTCTTCTTTCTCTTTTTCAACTCCTCCTTCATCGATTACCTCACATTCCTATTTGACTTCGATTTAAATTTCCGCATCTCTAGAACTATCTAACATATTTTCATCCCACTAGATCTCAGTTTTAATGCTAATTAGCTAGATACTTGACCAAGTTGCATCTCTAAATTCGTAAAGTATGTTTCCATGTCACTTCGCACGGTTTCTTGATGCATGTTGATTTTCTCGAAATTGAGTTTAGTAATCTTTATAAATTGGGTCAAGGTTTTTTTAAGTTGGGATGATGAATCCTCCTCCCGTTAATGATCAGTGTTGATGTAAGGTTCTGTCTCTGAATAATTTCTCTTATTTTTTTGAATTAGAGTTTTTGCTGCAATTTCCTTTGAATAAGCTTCAAACTTTGCCAAATTAGCATAAATTTCATCTTGCATGTCTATCTTCACTTCGCCTACAACAAAAAAAGAAGAATACTTTAGTAACATTGCACCAGATAAAAAACATTAAACAAAAAAAACATTAAAAAGAAATAAAAACAAAAACAAATCAAATTTAATCTTAAAAAAATTATATATAAATCTAGAATAAAAATTAAAATAAAATAAATCAAAACAAATTAAACAAATAAAATAAAAACTAAACCTAACAAGTTTCGCACAAAAATTATCTTGTTGAAATTTGCAATCCCCGACAACAACGTCAAAAACTTGATGACTTCTTAGCAAGTGTATCGATAGTGTCAAAGTAATATAAAAAGATATCATTTCCACGAGGATTATGATTTAACAAGATAAAACTTATGCGAATTAAAAATACAAATGGGGAGTTTTCAAATGGTTTTAGCAAGAAGTAAAAGTGGTTCTGAAATAATGCAAAAGTAGTCATGTTTTGTATAGAATCATTTATTTATCCCATGTTGATGTTTAATCTGTTACATGAATGAGAAAGTTGCTATATTTCCACGAAGAATTAACAAAATTATTATACTCAATTCCTTGGTGTATAGCTCACTAATTCCTACGAAAGGTCTTAAATCCTTATTCAACCAACGTAAGTGACATTAGGCAATGCAATAACACGTTAACTCAAATGCCACTATTCAACCATCATAAGTACAATAATTATCCTAGCTCCAACATATAAACTAATGCTCGTATTCCCTATGCGCCCAAAATCAAATTAAAAAAGTATCTCACATGAAAATGATTAAGCATAAGAGATAATTAAATATAAATATAACTTCAGTTATTCATGCATGGACATATTAAACATATCTCCCAATAGGTTCAAAATAATTTAATCATACAAAATCTGACATAGGGAAGTTTGGCAACTCATAATGACACAAATAGATACCAAGATATAAGATGAAGATTACATATAAAAATCCTTAAAGAAACTGGCCTCCAATGACTTCCAATGCTTCCAAAATCGCTCCCCTAATGCTCTTTATCGTCACTTTCTATCTCCAAATCAGAACACTGGAAAAAGTGGCAAAAATCCCCTTTTAAAGTTGTCAGTATGCATCATAAAAGTTTAGAAAACATATTTATCACGCGCGTGATTGCTTTCCATCGATCACGCACATGATACTTTCCATCACACACGTGATTATTTTAGAATGTAGATTTCCTTTTTAGCTTTCTTTTGCAAAAAAACCCATCTCAAAACGATTTATGGAATTCCATATATGATCAAATTATTAGACAAACATCATGATGTAATTAAATTATGCTGAAAAATACTCGTTTCTTCATAATTTCTTCACGGTTTCATGATTTTTCTTAGTTTCTTTGACTTCTTCACTTTATTCATGTTTCTTCATATTTAGCTCATTTTTAACTCAAGGAAATAGTCAAATGAAAGTAGCTATGCTACCTAAAGAAATAGGAGAAATAACTACCCATTTTCCATGCTTTTGAGAATGGAAAATGTAAAACCTATCTTCTTGGAATCTGAGACTCTTGCCTACGAGGTTCTTATAAATACCTCCACCCCGAGGTTGAAGACAAATCCAATTAGTGACGAAAAACACTACATACCAAGCTTCTCATCTTGCATGTGTGAGTTTGCTCTAATATCTATAACTACCCTAAAACCTCTGACAATCTTACACCGCTATGGTTGTCACGTAATATACTTTTTTTAAATACAATAGTCTTTCCATTATGTTACTAGAAAAAACTTTGGTATCACTTCTATTAATAAAAAGAAGTAATTTTTTATAGAATAGTTCCATTTTTAAAAGGCCCTAAAAACTCATATTCTTAAAAAAAATGAAAGGGTTAAATATGTCTGAGGTCCCTATAAATATGCCAACTTTCAAGTTTAGTCCTTCTAAAATTTTACTTCAAACAATGGTCCTCACAAAGTTTTACGTCCCTATATGTGGTCCCTTCCATTAGTTTCCACTAATAGAGGCTTATGTGCCATGTCAAGTGTGTAATTTTCATGCCCACGCCAGATTTATTTTAAAATAATAATTTTTTTAATAAAACGAAGCCCCAAACGCAGGGGAACCCTAATCTCATTCTTCTTGTTATTTCACCGTATCCCTCATCTGATTGTATCCTTTGTATCCTTCCACCGTTCACCTTCTTCTGATCTTATTATTATTCTTATTATTCGTCTCCCTCCTCCCTCTCTAACATCATGTCATCTTCATCAAGGTTAAGGAAGTCTGTGTTGTACCATTCCACGAGTGTGAAGAACCGTGAAGTGAAACAGTATGGATGCAATGGTCATATGATTTCATACATGTGCAAGAACGAACAGAATAAAGGTATAATATTTTGGAGATGCCTATATTAGAAAAATGAGTGCACTTGAAATTTGTTCATTTGGGATGATGAAATTGCACAAGGAAATAATGATCATCAATGTGTAGATGTAGAATAGAGCAAAGATGAGAGTAAGGTGAGGGATATGCAAGTTCTAGAGAACTTTATGAATCATCAATGAAGAAGAATAAGAGTTTGGAGATGGAGATCAAGACAAAGGCATTTTGGTGAAAGCTAGAGACAATTTGTGTTGTAGTTTCATTCTTAGTCAACATGTATTTGTTAATTAGGTGTAAATGTTGAATTGATCTTTGTTTGTAATGTTATCTCATTAGTTTTGTAATGTTAAACTGGTATGAACTATAATTTGGTATAATTGTTTTTGTAATGTTCAATTGGTATGGCATATGATTTGGTTTAAAAAGATTTGGTTCAGTTATGACCTTTAATATCCACACAATATGGCCTATAATATTCACACAATCTGACCTATAAATTAGACATAGTGTAATGTATAATGTTGACATAGTATGATGTGTAATTTTGCACACAAGGTGACCTAAAATTTTGATATAAACTGACTTATAATATTGACATTAAGTGACCTATAATTTTGGCATAATATGAACTATAATTTTCACACAAGGTTACCTATAATTTTCACATTGAAATTCACACAAATTTCACAAAATAGTCGTTACATTAGTACATTACATTAGCATAGCATAATTTGTTCAAAATAACACATCAGTATATTACATTCGCCCAAACATAGGATAACAAAATAGTACATTCAACAAAACATCAAAATAGTTGTTCCTAAAGAGGTACATTCAACAAAATAGTTGTTCTTAAAGAGATACATTAAGAAAAATATCAGTTACATCAAACACTACATCTTCACTGGGTTATACCCTTAACGATTATGATGTCCTCTTCAGTTATAACCAATGGATCATCAGGTTTCTTTCCAGGTCCGGGTATGTTCTTTGTTTTCAAGGCCCTCAGCCTTTCACTATGCCCTTTTTCAGCTGCAATGTCAGTTTGTGTCTTGTACTTGCTATGGGTTTTAAATCTGACTGGTTCACTGCAGCTTGGCCTTGAAATATTTGTTCTAATACCATGTGGTTTGAAAGGTTTTTTCCTGCACACTTTGGGTTGCTTACCAAAGAAAACCTTGACATCACTTGGCCTTGGTTTAGTTGTCTTGAGAGGTGATTTGTCAACACTTAAAGATTGAATGTCCAAGACATCATCACCCCCTAATAATGCAGCCAAAGTTTCATCTAAACATGAAGAATGTGTAGGTTGGTCCTTGATAGTTGGCTTATTTACTATTGGTTTAGTCACATTTCCTTCCTTGACAGTTGGCCCAGTTACCATTGGCTCTGTCACATTTCTTTCATTGACAGTTGGCTCAGTTACCATTGGCTCAGTCACATTTCCTTCCTTGACAGTTATCTCAATTACCATTGGCTCAGTGACATTTCCTTCCATGACAGTTGGCTCAGTCACATTTGGCTCAGTGACACTTACATTTGGCAAAGTTGCTTCCTTGACAGGTTCTTCCTTGACAGTTTAATATTTGAGATTTGCTTCTTTGGCTTTTGCCTCCTTGACAGTTGCTTCAGTGACTTTTGTTTTCTTTGGTTCCTTAACTTTTGTCTTCTTTGTTCCACCCTTAGTTATACCATTATTGGTAGATCCCTTAGGCCTCCCCTGCATGAAACAAACACAACATTAAATTTTTTATTGAGTCTTATAATTTATTACACACAAGCATACTATTTAAGTAGAACATTACCCTTTTTTTGGGTGCCAAATTGACCTGGCTAGTCTGACTTGCTTGTGTAGGCATCTCATGAGTTACTTGTGTAGACAAGTCCTGAGTCACCTGTGTAGGCATCCCTTGACTAGCCTGGGTGGTATTTCTAGAGGGAATAAGCACGAGTTTCTTATTCTTCTTGCAAGTCCTTTTGTTGTGGCCTAGTTTGAAACAGGCTTTGCACCTATGACTTGTATTTTTTCTATGTCATTTTGTTTGGTTCATTTCATCAGGCTTTCTCCTTCTAAGTTTCTTAGGCTTCTCTGGGCCACGTTTGAACAAAGGGGGTAACATAGTTTCATTAGATGTTCTAGGCCATTTGTTATGGCTATTTAATGGAGTGATATCTTCACTGTAACATTTTTCATATATGCTTTTGTGATAACACTTACGCACATATTTTACTGGGTCATCCATTTTTCTATGTATGGCTGCCACACCATGTCTACATGTTCCTAATAGTTGCAGGAGCATGTTTGTTTTTCTAAATCCACTATAAAGCTATCAGTAAATAGTACATGTGTGACTTGAAAGGTTAACCTACCAGCATAAGTTGTTGTCCAACTAGCACTTTTTTCAATTTTTGTATCTAATCTCCTTAATGGTTTGGTCATTATCTGCCCCTTATAACCATTTACCTTTTCTTTAAGGGTTGCAAACCCTCCCATTAGATAATTCCTAATCCACTCAAACATGGTTATTATTGGTCTATCTCTTTTTAAAAGAATTATTGCATTAAAAGACTCACTTAAGTTGTTCATTAACATATCACACTTTGAGAAAAAAGGAAAAACATGCTTACACCGCTTTATTTTGGGAATTGCCTCTAACCACCTCATTAGCCTCCAAACTGATCTCCTTGATCATAAGCACCCTTGCCTCATCTGCCTCAAAATAAGTTGCCTTTGCAGCAACCATCATAAGATCCCAAAACAATGATCCTCCTCCAAACTTCTTTTTGAAGTTAGCATATAAGTGCCTTAAACAGAACATGTGTTCATAGCCTGGGTACTCCTCTTCAAAAACCAGAACTAGTCCCTATTCCAAGAATATAACAATTGCATTAGTACAATCAAGTGTATAAAAAAATAAAAACTGCATTTGTACAAAGTTTGATGAAATTCAAGCTTACGTTTTATTGGTCAGATATGAAACACCGTTTGCTATCTTCTATATCTTCGATAAGCAATTTGAGAAACCAATTCCATGAATCTTTTGTTTCAGTCTCAACCACAACAAAAGCAATAGGCAAATATTGGTCATCAGGGTCTCTCCCAATAACAATCAGTAAAATACCACCATACTTGTGTTTCAAATGGCATCCATCTAAGCCAATGAAAGGTCTGCATGCTTTTTTCAAAGCTTTTTTAGTCCCATCAAACCACATATAACACCTCAAATTTAGGTTTCAAACCAGGACTTGGAACACTAGTGTTGATTTTGAAAGTAACCAGCCAAAGCAATTCTCAACTCAGCACCATAAGACCATAGAAGGATAAACTATTTGCTAGAGTCTCCTTCAACCAAGTGTCTTGCAATTTATCTTGCCTTGAATGCTCTATATCCTGGAATTTTTGTGGCATACCTTTGTCTAACATCTGCTACCACCTCACTTAACCTCATCCTTGAGTTATTCTTTAATCCATCAATAATGACTTTGTCAACCCACTCCGTTTTAGCATTTTTGTTGAAGAATTGTCTTCCACATTTGTGCTTTGAGAACAATGTTTTAACCCTAAATGTGGTGGAGGTTAAAACTCTACCACATAAGATTGTACAGTCACATTTTTTCTTGTCCTTACATACCACCCTACATCTGTTAGCATTATTTTTCTCAAACTTAACATCCCTACCACTCAAAATATTATGCTCTAAGATAGCATCTTTGAATTGTCTGAATGAAGAAAACTTCATTCCAACATTGAAACCAAAATCCTTACCTAAAGAATCTTCTTCATTAAACTTGATTACACGTGACCTTTCATCACAACTGTCATCATCACCACCACTATCTAGTTTATCAGTCATGTATGAATCTTCAATGACATGTTCCTTACTCATCTCTTATGTGATAAAAATCTTCTTGTCTAGTTGAGTAGGACCCCCATCATTTGCAACAGGTTCATTTTTTGGTTCTCCATCAACCCCCTAATCAAACACTTCATCAAACCCTTTCATCAAAGTGGACACCTCTTACAGATTCATCACTAAAATCATCACTAGCTTCACTCAATCCATAAAGGAATCCTCTCTTGTAACTTTAGTCTCACATAATATCTCAACCTCACACTTAATTCCTACAACATACATGGCAAACTCATAATCATCTCCATCATCCCTATATGGTTTTAAGTCTTGTTCAAAGGATCATTCATCATGTTTCCACCACATCTTAACACAACTTATTTAAAACTCAGGTTCAATCAACTTAACTAAGTCACATGCTTCAAAGAAAGACCAATAATCGGGATCTTGACCACTAAAAGCATATATTTCCCCTCCCTCGTATCTTATGTTAGGGTCTTTTGTAAAATAACCCTTTGAGTAAAGTACAATCTTGAACTTATCCATTTTCCTATTCACAATATTTAACCTAGGTTTAAAATTTACCATAACTTTGTCAAACAGATATACCCTAATTTTTTCTAAATTTAACACCAAAATTAGATCAAACAGATTTACCAAAATATAACATTTTATACGAATGTTAATAAGATGCAACATATTAAATAAACCGGGACCACTAAAAAAGAAACGAAGATGACATACATTAAGAAACGAGGGAACAAAAAAGTGACAAAGTACATTACCTGAGACCACTTTAAATACTTAAGAAGTTGTTTTTGGGACCACTGCAACGAGGATGCTTACGAAGTTGCTTTAGGACCACTGCAAATGAAAATTTCTTTGAACACAACGAAGACTTGTTTCTTGTTCCTTGACCACAACACACCTCCTTAACAACAACAATGACTTCTTCTGCTAGGGCACACTCATGTGAAATTTTTGTGCTGTGTTTCATTATCTCAATTATGAGCATAACGTTATCAGCAATTCCACCATGGCAAATTGGCATATTACATATCACACGTAACCTAAACAAATTTTAAACTTGGTATGCCACATAAGCATCTGTTAGTGGAAACTAACAAGAGATACCACATTTAAAGATGAAAAACTTTATGAAAACTATTATTTAAAGAAAATTTTTAAAGGGGCTAAACTTGAAAGTTGACATATTTATAGGGACTAAAAATATATTTAACTCAAAATAAAAACATAAGTTTATAAAAAGAATCCGTCATTTTCCAATATAAAATAATAGTTTTTTTAAAATTTCTAAAAAGTTTAATTATTATGCATTGATAATGTAAAAATGTTTTACACTGTTATCCAATAAAAATATATATTATACTATATTATATAACTAGTTTAAAATTTTCAACATCACTTAACAAGATAAATGATCATTATTGATTCACTGTAAAAATAAATTTTTACTAGCATCACTTTTTTTCATTTCTAAATGGGGATATTGTCCTTATAGTTTTCTTTCTTTATCATTATAATTATTTAATTTAATATATATTATTTTATGATAAAAATACTGTTTTAGTCCTTTAGGTTATTTTAAAATATCAAGTTAGTTATTTAAGTATTTTTTGTAACGCTTTGGTCATTTATGTTAAGTAACATTTGCATCGTTGACTTTTTTAAAAATTTTCGTTATAATAAATTGCAAACTCATGTACCATTTGAATTGGTTTTTCGCGCTGATCATGAATATGTAATTAATTTTGCGTTGTGTATTTTAGTCGGATCGAACAATTTTTCTTTATGTATTTGTTTATTTTCTCTCTAATTCTCATGAATTATAACTTGTTTGATAAATTTGATTGCATATTCGTTATCATCGCGAAAAATCAATTCAAATAGTATATGAGTTTGCAATTTATTATACCAGAGATTTTAAAAAAGATCAATAACACACATTACTTAACATAAAAGATTAAAGCGTTAAAATAAAATTTAAAAAACTAACTTAATAATTTAAAATAACTTAAAGGATTTAGACAATATTTTTTCTTTATTTTAATGTATTTACAACGAAACCAAAAGCCCCGATCACAATTCAGTACACAAGGCTTTGTAAGAGCAACTTTAACGCAGGGTTGTTAAACCAAAATTCTTTATAGCTTACGTTAGTAATAAGGAATTTGTATTATAGGAGAGCTGACATGGCATCCAAATGAACTAAAATTTAGTTCACATTATCTATATAGTTAACGTTAACTATTCATGTGAAACCTATTATAATATTATTTAATATTAATAAAATATTCCAAAAATATTCCAACAACATTAAAGTAAGGGTATGATATTTGAAAATAGTAACGGTCGTATTATCATTTTTTACCTTCTATAAATTTTTATATAATTTTTTTACCCACAGTTTTACTTCTAAATTTTTTTCTTTCAATTTCCAATCTTATTTATTTATCAAATAGATTCCAACCAATCAAATCCTTATTATAATTATATTCCTATGAAAATGTAATTTTTTTTATATATTATTGTTGTGAATTTTGTATTATTTTTAATTTTATAATAAAATATATTTAATATTATTTTTAAGTTTTTAAGGTAAATTTTATTTAAAAAATTATATGTACTTTAATTAAAATAATTAAATTAATAATAATTTGAATAAAAAATATAAAATGTGGGGTCAAGTTTTACTTTCTTATAGACAACCACCATTAAAGTAAAAACTACTCAAATCAACTATAAATTTTTTAAATCCTACAAATCACTTTGGACCCATAAAAAATATCTTAGTTTACCCATTTAGTTTACCCCCAACTGCTCTAAGTGGAACTAAGCTGGTTATGCCGTTAATCAACATTACACTAAACACAACACAGTCTTCAGCAGCTTCGTTTGAATTTCACGGCGGGAACGCAATTTCATTTCTCTCATTTCTCAATCTCCATTACTTTTTCTTCCAGATCCAGGTTTCCACTTCTTGAAAAACGCCATGGTGTTGTTTATCTTCCTCTTTATTTCACTTTCTCTCTAGGGTTTTCTTTTCTCAAATTTCCCAATTCTTATGGACTCTGCGTTTTCAATAACACCTCAATGGCTATCATAACAACCATCACCGGCAAACGCCCCTACCGGTGGCTCTCCGTTAATCACAACCGTTCATCCCCCAGTTCTTCAGAGTTCAAAAGACAGAAAGTATCAACCATGTCCCACAATAAGCCATCACCATTACCCACCACCGCAACCAATGCCTCCGTTGTTTCCAGAATTTCTCGTTATCCTGAAACTAAACCACCTTTGCGTAGAGAAGTTCATGCTCCTTGCAGCAGACCGCGCAAATTCGATTTATCAAACAATTTTAAACTAGAATCCTCGAACTCGGTGGTTAGTGGTATCGGTATCAGCAACGCCTTATTTGAAAATTATCAGCGTACAAAATCTCCGGCATTGGCTACCATTCCTTTACAGGGAAAAGAAAAGGATAATCATAAGGAAGTTGTTTCAGAAGATTCGAACCATGAAGATGTACAAGAAGTGCACGCTGAGCCAGTGGATACTGAGGTTGAGGCTGTGAATGGTGGCATACAGAAACAGTCAACTTCGGTTTCTGAGTTGAGTAATGATAAGTTGAATGTGGTGGATGATGCTGCAAATATTTTGGATTCTTTGTCTTTGGATCCGGAAAATGATGTTTCGAGTGTTAGTGCTTACAAGAAGTTGCTTGAGGCTGTCGATAAGCGAACAGATACACTTGGTAGGTTGAGATTTGAAATTCAGCTTAACGAGAAGCGCAGATCTGGATTTGATTTGTTGCGTCCAAAGAAAGAACTAGTAGAGGTAAAAACTTATTAAACTGTCAACACACATAGATAATGTATACATTTATGTATATGTATGCATAGATATATGCTTGTGTATATGTATCTCTGTAAATGCCACTTTTATTAAGGCATAAGAAACATTCCAAATATGTTTGTAATTGACAAAGTCTTACTATGGCTTTCAGGAAGTGCCGCCGGAACCTTTTGTTCCTCTTACAAAAGAGGAAGAAGTTGAGGTTGCACGAGCCTTTTCGGCCAATAGGTATGCTTTGAAAATTTGGCTATGTGCTAGTTATGAAAGTTTTAGTTGTAACATATCTGACTGAAGGCATGTTTTTACAGGAAGAAGATCCTGGTTGCTCATGAGAATTCTAATATTGAAATATCGGGCGAAAAGTTTCAGTGTCTTAGGCCAAGTGGATGGCTTAATGATGAGGTGATGTGCTAATCTTGTTTGCTTATTGTTTGTTTAACGTTTGTTAAATTTCAATGGAGGATTTGGTTTTCCATTATACAATGATTTGAAATTGTTGCAGCATGAAATTCAGTTATCTTGTGCCTTACCTTTGCAGGTGATAAATTTGTACCTTGAGTTACTGAAAGAGAGGGAGAGAAGAGAGCCACAGAAGTTTCTGAATTGTCATTTTTTCAACACCTTTTTCTATAAGAAGGTAGTGTCTTCTTATTGCCCTTATACATTGAACTTTGGGACATGTTTTGTAAATCTTTTTTCAGCTTTCATGGAAATTAACACACTGTTGATAAATATTTTCTGGAAATTTTCTGTGATTTAGTCATGTTGTCCTGTCATTGATGCTTGTAATGTTGAATTATTTGCCAATAAACCAGTTAATAAGTGGCAAGAATTGTTATGATTACAAATCTGTGAAGAGATGGACTACTCGGAAGAAATTGGGATACGGCCTACATGAATGTGATAAAGTAATTATTGTGAAACACATTTTCAAATTTTGTTTTTCTTATGACCAATTAGCTCTTCTGCTGATTTGTTGCCGACTTGTTGTCGTACCCAGATATTTGTACCTATTCACCAGAAGATCCATTGGTGCCTAGCTGTTATCAATAAGAAGGAAAAGAAGTTTCAGTATCTTGATTCATTGAAAGGAATTGATACCCAAGTGCTGGAAGTGCTGGTAATATTCTTGGCTTGTAGTTTACTCCCTGTCTCATAGTAAGTGTCTTGTTTGGAATATTTTCTTGTCTTATAATTTTTCATCTAGAATATACCAAGTTACCAATGAACCATTAATTACGTTTTTCCACTAATACCCATATTTGTTGTCTCTCAATCAATATAAGTACTCAACTAACTACTTAATTACTAAGGGTATTTTATTTTATTAATGAAACTCATCTTATTATCGAAATCAGTACAATCTATGATTTTCTTAAAAAGTATCTTGTTAACAGATAAATCAAGAAATACTTATGGAATAAGAGAGCCACTTAATTAGGAAATAAATTATGATTGTTGCGTGAACTTTCTGTGTAAGAGAGTTCACTTTAAATGTAGTATTTGAATTTGATCATTTGACACTTAGAGTGATTCATTTAGACATTGTAAATACAATTATATAAGCATTTTTTTTGGCTGTTGCAACGTGTAATGATTATTTTTAATGTTTCCCAGGCAAGATATTTTGTAGATGAAGTAAAGGACAAGACTGGAGAAGATATTGACATAAGTAATTGGGAAAAAGAGTTTGTTGAAGAGCTTCCTGAACAGCAGAATGGGTTTGTAATTTACTCTTTTGTGAATCACTTTATGAGATCAATGTTTATTTGATTATTTTTCCTGATCTTTAAAAATGAGGAAAAAACTTCTGAAATAAAAAATCAAGCAAAAATTCCCACTGCACATAAAGTTTATAGCATTGACTCAAAATGCTTCCCATGTATAATTTGTTTGACTTAATTCCAACTTTTGGTCCCTCAAATATTGCGATTGTGTGAATTTAGTGTGAATTTGTTAGGGTTTACGAAAAGATGAATGGAAAATTAGGATTAGGGGGATTGTATTGTTGGCTGATCCGAAGGGGAAGTTTGTCCATGTGAACAGGGGTTAGGGTTTACAATGAGAGAAATGGTAAATTAGGAGCCAATATGCAAATAAAAGAAACCGCATGCTTTTTAATAACTATCTGCCAGGTCACAATTGCTTTAATGGAATTAGAGGAATCTATGTCATAATGAAATTTCCATGTCTATAGGGGGAAGAAGGGTATTTATAAGTCTAAGAGAAAAAAGTTGCTTTTTGATTGGTTACAAGCAAACTGTCACAAATATATTTCTATACTTTGAACTTACACACAACTCTATTTGACTCTCTGTATTAACTTCTTGACTATTTGTCATTGAGATTCGCTTGGACTACTGAGAATCACCCCTTGGGTCTACTACATGGGTATTTTAGTTTTTATGTTCTTTGATGGCAACCATGGTTTTCATCGTTAATCATTACTATTGTAAGAGTTTTTGATCACCCGAACTTGATTGTATGCTAATTGTTAACATCATGAACCAATGCTAACTCTGAACCGTATTTACAGAAGTTTGTGAGTGAATTATCTTCTAAATGTAGTTTTATACTTGAGCAGGTCTGATTGCGGGGTATTTATGGTCAAATATGCCGACTTTTATAGCAGAAACTTGAGGCTGTGCTTCAATCAGGTAAAAGAGCTTTCCATTTCTATTAAGAAAATCATGCCTTTGTTTTATGTTTAATATATAGATAAATATTTTTCCTTTTCTGTAATCGTTAATCTGGAAAGCCAGTCACATAAGGAACACTATAATTGTCATTTTAAATTTTATTGCCAAGATATTGCAACGGGATAAATGTTTTTTTTCCGTACATGGTGTGACCAATAATTGATGAATTTTATCACCAAATTTCCTTGTTGGAATGTTTAAACAAGATCCAGTGGACTCGCATTTGATGCCTTGTCAATATTCAAAAACCTCATTTTGATGACTATTTTTTAATATGGTTTCAGAATTGATTTTCCTTTCCACAATTATATATGTAGGAACATATGCCTTATTTCAGGCTTAGAACAGGTAAGGAAATTTTGAGATTGAAAGCTGAATAAGCAAGAGAAGAACACAAGAGAAATTAGGGAAAGAAAACATTAAGGTTTAATTAGCAGAGAATTTTTTGATGGAGGATCCTTCACTTATGTCACTAACTTGACAATAACCATTCAAAAGTTCCGGCGTTTGTTATATTGACTGGACCGACATACGTAAAATTTACAACAAATTGGTTGGTAGCGTGGAATGCAGTAGATTCATAGATTGTACATGTTCCACAAAAGTGAATCCATAGATGAGGAGTTTCATTGAGTTTGAGATGTTAAATTATGTATCAATAAACAAATGCACTTCCTTGCCATTTTTGGTGGCTGCTTTTACTATATGCTACAATATTGGGGTTTGGACTTGTTAGCAATCCTAGCTCATGTCAAGCAATTCGAGAGTAATGAATAACATTGACTATTCCTTTAATATTTTTTGGTTGATTGTTCCATACTCTGAATCTATATGATGCGGAGTCTTGCAACATCTTATACTTTTATCAATGTTCAGAATACTACTCGGAAATTTGCTTATGTTGTCTTGTTGTATTTGGAAGTTTGCTCAATTTTAATTGACCTTGAGTGCATTAATTGTTCTAAAATTTGTAGGTTCATTAAATAATTGATGTATTTGATGTATAATAATGTTCAGATACATAATTTATTCAATGAATCTAAAAAGATTTTTGTTACTTATAATAGTGATCGAGAGTGTAAATAATAGCATAATGGTTTGATTCCTCGTTTGACTTATACATTTATATTCACTTAGAAATTGTTTCATTTTTATAAAAGATAGGAGTATTAAGAATTTAAGACCAGACACGTTTAACATGTGGATAGCAAAGGTACACACAACCAAGTTATTACCTAACTGAATTCTCAAATTTAGAGTGTATCTAGGGCTCTTCATGGTTCATGGTTTGGTTTAATGAGAAAATCAAACCGAACTAAATCAAATTATGCTAAAAATTTACTCGAATCGAACTGAAATGTTTTAATTTATTAAAAATTGAATCAAGTCAAAATTATTGGTTTGATATAGCGTTTTAAAATGTCGAACCGTACCGAATTTTTAGAAGATAATTTTTCTCAAATTGAACTATTTGTTAAAGAATTAATTTGCTAAACTATTTTTAAATTTTAAAAAAAAAAATTTAAATTCTTTTTAAAAGAATTTAAATTTGTTTTTAATATTTTTCATTTTCGATTCAGTTTGGTTCCAATTTTGATTTGACTTACTTAACATATGGTTTAGTTTTAGAATTGTTTATGTAATATAATTCAGTTCACTGGTCAAATATAACGGTTTAATTATTTTAACTTTACCAATTTAACGGTTTAGGCCTACGTTACAATTTTAGCTATCTATTTCTCCACCAAATGACCAAATAAGTATGTTTTTTTTTTCTTTCTCAAAAGAAATATAAGGTTTAATTATAGTAGTTATTCTCTATTTTCACATGTTCTTAGAGTATTTAAAAGTATTTCAATTTTGACCCCTTGTATTCATTTATTTAGAAATAAGAGAAAAAAATTGTATTCACAGTGTAAAATATTTTACACTGTCAATCAATCATCATCATATATTTTGACAAATTATTTTAATATTTTTATTTTTAAATTAATTGTATGACAGATCATTCCAATCAATCATCATATATTTTGACAAATTATTTTAATATTTTTATTTTTAAATTAATTGTATGATAGAACTGAATGATAAATCTCTATTAAATAATAATATAAAATTATTTTACACAGTTAAATATTAATTTTAACGTGGAACTCTCCTCTAATGTCAATAAAGCAAATGTGACGTGAAACAAAATTGTGTAATTTTTTGTGAATTGAATAGATATGATGTGTAAGTGTGTCTATGAGAATAGTTGTTCAGTGGTGAATGTTGGAGCCTCAAGGGTATAATTCTCTAAAAGTTTCAAATTCAAATCATATTAGGTGTAAGTAATTCTTTAGTTAGTCTTTTGGATTAGTCACTTATAATGTAGATAAATGGAAAATTAGGATTAGGGGGATGGATTGCATTGTTGGTTGATATGAAGGGGGATTTTGTCCATGGGAAAGGGAAAGGGTGTGGATTTACAAGAGAAAGGGTAAATTAGGAACTTGGGGTCAATATACAAGTAAAATAAAAGGTACGATTTTTCATTACTATTTGCCATGTCACAATTGCATTAATGGAATTGGAGGGATCCGTGTCATAATGAAATTGCCATGTCTATAAGGGAAAGGTGTTCCTTGATAAGTATAAGAGAGAAAAGTTGTTCTTTCATTGGTTACAAGCAAAGTGTCACAAATATATATTTATACACTTTGAACGTACACACAATTCTATTTGACTCTATGTATTAACTTTTTGATTAGTTGTCATTGAGATTTTGTTTGGACTACTAAGAATCACCCCTTGGGTCTACTACATAGGTATTTTAGTTTTATGATATTTGATGGTAACCATGATTTTCATCAATAAACGTTACCATTGTACAGTTTTTGATCACCTGAACTTGATTGTATGTTAATTGGTTAATTTCATGAACCGATGTTTGTATCTATGAACCATATTTACAAAAGTTTGTTATTGACATCTGATTGTGGTGTATTTATGGTTAAATATACTAACTTTTATAGCAGAAAGTCGAGGTTGTGTTTGAATCAGGTAAAACAGAGCTTTTATTGAAATCATATTTTTCCCAATTATATTACATCCTAAAATAATAACCAACGGTTTTCCATCCAAAGGATGTCTTTCAAAAATCTTCGCCAATGTTACGCTTAATCCTACATTACGATTATGATTTATTTGGAGTCATTCACCTAGGTGTCTTAACACAAGATTAACCTAAGTATTCCTCCATGGTTTACATAACATGGTTCATTTCCACTAACCAATACTTAGTTTCATCCTAAGTGTATAATGTCTATTTGGTTAAGAGTAAACTTTCCTTGTGTTGACAGTAAACCTTACTTGTGTTAAGATTAGTTGAAAATATATATGTTGAAATTTTTTATGGTAAAATATAATTGTCGGTGAAGACAATGAAATCTTATGTATTATTTTCAATCAATATAAAAATTGTTGGGGATGGTTGAAAATATATATGTTGAAAAAGTCTCACATCGCTTAGTTTTGTGAATTAAGAGAGTTCAAAACTATATATAAGATACAAGTTCTTTGAAGTCCTACATTGCTTAGTTTTGTGAAGGAATAGGGAGTCCAAAACTATATATAGGATTCAAGTTCTTAATTCCAAGATGCACTAGTCATAAGCACTTTAAGGTTGTATTTGATTTTCTTTATTCTCTTATACTCTTGTATTAAAATGTTGTGAGATGTAGTTAAATATTTGCTTTGGAGGGTATGAGTGTATTAGGGGTTCAATTAGTCACATAATGTTATTCTCTGGTTGTCTATGGACAATGACCTTGATTTTTCCCCAATTTTGAAATTTCCATGTTATGTTCTTATGTTGTAATTGTGTTCCTCTGTTTTTCTCTATGCTTTAGTTGTTTTTTCCCAACAATTTGCTCCCAACCATGTTTTGCACACTTGAATCCACTAACTCCTAATCATACATTATCTTAATTACAAGTTAATATCTAAGGATAATTATGTTTAGGATTAGTCCGCTAACTTAAAGTGTCATTAGCCAACTTAATTGAAGGTTTGGAACATGAAAATTAAAGGTTATAGTAAGTTATGAATTCATAAATTATTTCAAGAACCTTCATGATCCTATTCACATAAATAGATTTGTAACTCATACCAACTTGAATCGATTCAAGCTATACATGATTCGATTCAAATGCCCCATAAATTGAATCACACGATATGAAATCCATAAAATAAGCATTCCCACACCAGAATCCCATATTTAAATATGCAATAATCACCCCTAACATCTTACACCATTTAAACATCGTCATAGTCTCAAGCAACACAAAAAAACTGAAGGTGTGAAAAAAACACAAGAAATGGGGGTTTGAATTGGATTTTCAAAAATGAAAGCTTTTTATGAAACTCAAACAGAAATCACAAAGAAACTAAACAAGAGAGAAAGACACACGATATATCCTGGTTCACTTGAAACTATCAAGCTAATCCAGTCCACCCACCAAGGTGATTTTGCGTTATATCCAAGGAATTAATTCAATATAATCAACTGATTACAATCTGCACTAGCAACCGCTGGTGACTAACAACCACAAAGACTAATTGTCTAAGCCTTCTTGAGGATTCTGACCTAACTGATCCCTTAAGTAATTACAAACAACATTTTATAAAAGATAAATACTTACAATGAAATGCTTCTACTCAAGAAGATATAAACACAATGAATATCTTAAAGAGACTTAAAGAAAATTTGCACACATTATGAATTTTTCGTTGTTGTGTTCTTGCGTTGTTGTGTTGTTGTATTACTTCACTATTTTCTTCAAGTTATTAAGTCCTTATATAGCCAATAAAAGATCTGTTGGAGGGCAGATCAGGAATATCCTTGAGTGAGTTAGCGACTTGAAAAAGTGTCGTTACGTAGGGATGGAAATCATACACAAAAGTTGTCATTTTCACCATAAAATCAGGATAGTGGAATGAAACGTTTTGAATGTACTATGTACTATTTCCCTCGTAAATTTTTGATCTTATCTTTTGTACATCAGAGGCTTCTAGATAGAGATGTTTGAAGCATGAGTAGAAGATTTGATCACTGGGTCTTCAGAGTCTTAAGTCTTCAGAACTTGTTCACCAGAATCTTGTCTTCAGAATCTTTAGCACTTAGTCTTCAGAACCCTTAGTCTTCAAAAACTTAAGTCTTCAGAGTATTCAAAACTTTGTAGAAGCACACTTCAATCTCAAGGTTTTGATGATGTCAACAAGTCTTAAGCTCATTCCATGATTGAAAAAAGTCAAGCTTTCAAATTGATCAAGATAGTTACACTATATACCCGTGGGGGTATATGTACTAAGAAGCTGCTTGCACTATATACCCGTAGGGGTATATACATTGAAGATAAAACCAGAAGCATATCAAGACTATGGAATGTTGTCAAGCAAATCAAGCATCATGTGCAAATGTTTCTACAACTTTCAAGATTTGGACTCAAGCTTCGGTATATCAATATTCACTCATTTAATTGATATACAAGTGTTCAAATAATTTATCATATCAACATATTGCATTTGCATATTTTAAAATCATTTGGAATTGGTATAACACTTTTAACTCAAGTATTTTTATGAGTTTTAACATTGTTAACCGATTAACCATATGGGTTAATCGGTTAACGACCTTAAATTTTAAATTCTCAGGGCTAACGTTCAAGTGTTAACCGATTAACCTATATGGTTAACCGATTAACATTGAACGAATTTTGAAAAATTGTTTCTTTTTAAATTCAAATTTTGTTTGAATGTTATACCTTTTCATTATTTGATTCATACACATTTATACCTTTTTGAAATGATGTTTTGACTCATATAAATTCTGAAAATTTCAAATTGAAAAAAAACCTCCAATAATTTTAAATGTAATCATTCAATCAAATTCACTATTTTTCAAATGCTTTCAAATATTTCAAAAAGTGTTCATACTGTTCATACCATTTCATATCCATAATTTTTTGAACACTTGTATTGATATTGAAAAGTGAATTCTGATCAAAAGGAGAAGATCAATCTTTGTATTCATATTACTATTGTATCACTCTCAAATTACAAAAATACAAAGTTATTTCTATTGTGACTTGTGATTCAGGATTGTTGAACACAAGGGTTAGTGCTTGCAAGAGGATTGTTCTTGCACACTAAGTTGTTGAAATAGTTGTTAGATAGTAGGCCTCACTGGTTGATGGTGTGATAGGTTGTACATTCTAAAACTATAGTGAAAACTCTCTTTCATGTGGAAAGGGGAGTGGAGTACCTTCGGATTGTGAATGGAACCACTATAAATCTCTGTGTCCATTTTTCATTATGCCTTTTACTGCTTTCATCATCAAGATCATTACCAAGTAAAAATTCAAGAATATCGAAAAACCGGAAAACGTTTCTAAGCCTAATTCACCCCCCTTCTTAGGCATACTCTGAACTTACAATTGGCATCAGAGTAGGTTAAGGTAACCTGTTCCTAACGATTCAGTATGGCTTCCGCTAGCACCAACCCGATTTTCAAAGACGGTGGAAGTAGTAACAAACCACCATTGTTCTCTAGAGAATATTTCGATTTCTGGAAAATCAGAATGAAGACACATCTTGAAGCCCAAGGAGAAGGTATATGGGAAGCAATCGAAGAAGGACCACAATTTCCAGTAAATGTGGTCAATGGCGTTGGAACCGCATAATTGAAAAGCACATATGATGAAGACGATAAGAAAAAAATTCTTAATGAAAAGAAAGCTATCAACATACTCCAAAGCTCTCTTAGTATGGACGAGTTCTTCTGTGTATCACAGTGTAAATCGGCAAAAGAGATTTGGGACACCTTGGTGGAAACGCATGAAGGAACCGCAGAAGTAAAAAGATCAAGACTCAACACATTAAGTCAAGAATATGAGATGTTCCGTATGCAGCCCGGTGAATCTATTGTTTCCTTACAAAAAAGATTCGTTCATCTAACAAATCACTTGATTGCTCTCGGGAAGACCTTCACCAATGATGATCTCAACCTGAAAGTCCTAAGATCCTTAACAAGAGACTGACAATCAAAAGTGACCGCTATTTCAGAAAAGAAGAGTCTCTCAACGATGACATCTGCATCCTTATTTGGCAAACTTCAAGAGCATGAATTGGAACTTGGAAGACTCGAGAAGCACGAAAGTCAAGAAAAGAAGTCCAAAGGAATTGCCTTGAAGATTGACACAAAGGATGAGAAAGACGACGAGACTTCCGAAGATGAAAATTTCATGCTTCTTATAAAGAAGCTTGGTAAGTTTTTTTAATAATAATAAAAATTCCTCTTTTCCTAAAAAGAATAGACATTTCAGGAAAAAGGATGCATCCACATCGAATCAAGAAGTCACATGTTACGAATGTGGAAAGCAAGGTCACATAAATCCGGATTGCCCGAAACTTGCAAAGAAAGGAGGATTCAAAGGCAAGAAGGATTTCAAAAATAAAAAGGCTTATGTTGCTTGAGACGATAACGAGATAAGTTCATCATCAGAATCAGAAAGCGATGAATGTGCAAATGTGGCTCTTATGGCGTCACATCATTCTGATGAAGAAATTGATGAGGTTAGTAACGATTTTTCTATTTATGACAATGATGCACAAGAAGTTATAGATGAACTTCTAAAAGAATGCAAGACTTTGTATAAAAGCATCTCATCCCAAAAGAAAAGAATTTCATTTTTAGAAGAATAAAATACTGCTTTTATAAAAAATATTGAAAATGAAAAACAAAAATTGGTGGATGAAAAACAAAGTCTTGTATGCAAAAATTGTGAATCCTTATCTTTTCAAGTTGTTCAACTTAAAAGAGTTTTAAAAAGATACGAAAAAAGTCAAATTGGCTTGGAGGAAATTCTTAGGCACCAAAGATATCCTAATGATAAAAGTGGATTAGGATATTCTAAGTTTTCCAAACCAAGCACAAATGAAACCATTTTTGTGAAAGCAAGTGAACAAGTTGTTAAAGAAAAGGCAAACAATTCTAAAACTATGCATCAAAGTCATAAAAAGAAAAGAATTGTGAAGAAAAAGAATTATGTTCCTAGATATAGAAGTCATTTTCAACCTACTTGTTTTTATTGTGGAATCAAAGGCCATACACCTAATGCTTGCCATGTGCGCAACATTGGTGTTGCTAAAGGGCATTATGTGTGGGTTGAAAAGGGTACTAACTACCAAGGACCCAAAGCAATTTGGGTACCTAACACTACTTGATTTTGTGTTGTAGGTATGCTTGAAGACAACTTTTAATCAATGGTATATTGATAACGGTTGTTCTAAGCATATGACAGGAGACATAAACAAATTTTCAAGTCTATCATTAAAGGCCAAAGGATACGTTACTTACAATGATGATAATAAAGGAAAAATTCTTGGAGTTGGAACCGTTGGTGCACCTCCATGTACAATCATCGAAGACGTTCTTTATGTGTGACAAAGGGTTCCGAATCAACTTCACAAAGGATGAATGTTTGATAGAACATGAAGTCACCCATGACATCTTGCTAAAAGATAAAAGATTTAATACTATTTTTATGATCTCTTTTGATGACTCTTCCTTGAAGGTAAAATGTCTTATGGAGAACAACAACGAGGCGTGGCTTTGGCATAAAATATTTGCTCACATTCACATGGAGCATTTAAACAAGTTGATAAAGCATGATCTAGTTGTTGGTCTTTCAAAGATAAAATTCATCAAGGATAAGTTATGCGATGCATGTCAAAAAGGGAAACAGACCAAGACAACTTTCAAATCCAAGCAAGTGGTTTCTACATCAAGACCACTTCAATTTTTACATATGGATCTTTTTGGTCCATCGAGAACGAAAAGCTTCGGAGGTAGTATTTATGCTTTAGTTATTGTTGATGATTTCTCTCGATACACATGGACATTGTTTTTAGTGCAGAAAAATGATGCTTTCAAAGCATTCAAGAAGTATGCGAAGCAAATTCAAAACGAGAAGTCACTCACCATAGCCTCCATAAGAAGCGACCATGGTGGAGAATTCAGAAATTCAGACTTTGAAGATTTTTGCGAAGAGCATGGAATTTCTCACAATTTTTCCGCACCAAGGACTCCTCAACAGAACGGTGTCGTAGAACGGAAGAATAGGTCACTGGTGGAGCTTGCAAGAATAATGCTTAGCGACTCAAATCTTCCTAAATATTTCTGGGCAGAGGCGGTTAGCACGGCGTGTTTCATAAACAATTCTCAAGAAGACTCCATATGAGCTGTTCAAGGGTAGGAAACCAAACATAGCATTTTTCCACATATTCGGATGCAAATGTTTTGTGCTCAACAACAATAAGGACAATCTCGGTAAGTTTGATGAGAAGTCCGACGAAGAGGATAATATTATTGTGGATTATGATGATGATATAGTAGGTTCTTCATAACAACAAGAAGATACTTCAAAGAATCAACCAATACCACAAGAAGATGTCACTCAAATCATTGAAGAACATCAAGATCTTCCGAAGCAATGGAGAACGCATAGAGATCACCCGATAGATAAAGTTATTGGTGATATTAGCCAAGGCGTTGCAACTCGACTAAATCTTAAGGATGCTTGTCTCAACATGGCTTTTGTGTCTCAAATTGAACCAACCAAGATTGATGAAGCCTTAGGCGATGACCAATGGATTGTAGCGATGCAAGAAGAACTCAACCAATTCCAAAGGAATCAAGTTTGGAGTCTTGTACCAAGACCGGATAACAAACACATCATAGGAACGAGATGGGTGTTTAAGAACAAACTTGACGATAATGGGATCATAGTTCGTAACAAAGCAAGATTGGTCGCACGAGGCTACAACCAGGAGGAAGGAATTGATTTTGATGAAACGTTCGCTCTGGTAGCACGTTTAGAAGCAATTAGATTATTAAATGCTTACGCTTGTTCTATGAATTTTCAGTTATTCCAGATGGATGTCAAAAGCACTTTCCTGAATGGATATATCAATGAAGAAGTCTACGTCAAACAACCTCTAGGTTTTGAAGACTTCAAGAATCCCTCGCATGTTTACAAACTGAAAAAGGCACTCTACGGACTAAAATAAGCACCAAGAGCATGGTATGACCGCCTTAGAAATTTATTATGTGAAAAGGGATTTTCAAAAGGAAAGGTTGACAAGACGCTGTTCATAAAGAAGATCAAGGGTAATACCTTATTGGTTCAAGTCTATGTCGACGACATCATCTTCGGATCAAAAAACAAAGAGCTTTATGAAGAATTTTCACTTATGATGCAAGGAGAATTCGAGATGTCCATGATGGGAAAATTAAACTATTTTCTTGGACTACAAATCAAGCAAACAAAAGATGGCATCTTCCTCAACAAATCCAAATATTTTAAGGAATTGTTGAAGAAATTCGATATGGATAGTTGCAAGGTGATGTCCACTCCTATGGGATCCGGAACGTACGTTGATCAAGATGAATCCGGTACTCCAATTGATATTACAAAATATCGAGGTATGATCGGTTCATTATTATATTTGACGGCAAGCCGTCATGACATTATGTTTAGCGTCTGTTTGTGTGCATGCTTTCAAGCAAGTCCGAAGGAATCACATCTTACCGCCGTGAAGAGAATCATAAAGTATCTCAAAGGGACAACGAACGTCGGATTATGGTATCCAAAAGGTAGTACTTGTTCTTTAATTGGTTATTTTGACGCTGATTATGCAGGATGTAAGACCGATAGAAAAAGCACTAGTGGTACATGTCACATTCTCGGAAATGCACTAGTGTCATGGGCCTGCAAGAAGAAAGCGTGTGTGGCACTCAGTACAACCGAAGCAGAATATATTGCAGCAGGAAGTTGCTGTGCACAAATTCTGTGGCTCAAGCAACAACTCCTCGATTACGGTGTAAATCTTGGTTGCATTCCTCTTCGATGTGATAATACAAGTGCCATCAATATTACAAAGAACCCGGTCATGCATTCAAGGACAAAGCATATAGATATCCGACATCACTTCCTTCGAGATCACGTACTAAATGGAGATGTAGATGTTACTTTCGTCGATACACACAATCAACTCGCCGGCATCTTTACCAAACCATTGGCAAAAGAACCGTTCTTCAAAATTTAACGAGAACTTGGGATTCTCGATGAAGGTGATATCTGATCTTTTCTCTAGTTTATGTATGCATAATGTATGTTTTTCAATGTTTGTGCATTCTGTTTTAAGCATTTTTTTCCAAAATTCGCGTGTGTTAATCGATTAACCTATAGGGTTAACCGATTAACACTATTAATTTTTCAATTCTGACTTAAATTTTTAATGTGTTAACCGACTAACCTATAGGGTTAACCGATTAACACTGATACTTTTTATTTTGGAAATTAACTTTTTAACGTGTTAACCGATTAACCTATATGGTTAACCGATTAACACTGTTAAAATTTTCAAAAATCAGAAACAAAAAATTAATTCAAAATTTGGAAATTGTGTGTGGTAAACGTGTTTTTATGTGTTGTTTTTATTATTTTTCTTTCAGATAATGTTTAAGTTGTTTAAGTTGTTAATTTCTTTTGTAACCATACAATATTTGCTGCATTTTCTATGTGCTGCATTTTTTTTATATTTTTGATCTATGTTGCTATGCTTGATTATATGTTGTCTTATATGCCGATATTGCTTTTGTTTTGGTTTTGAAAGCTCCTTCCTTTTTGCTAATGACAAAGGGGGAGAAGAGCTTGACTGTCTAATATCTCTTTGTGCAGAATTTTTTTGCCTCTGTTTAGATAGGGGGAGTTGCTGAACATAGGGGGAGAAGCAATCCAAGAACGAAACCAAACATCGTCAAGGATATCGCACAGACTCAGTTGTTTGTCATCATCAAAAAGGGGGAGAATGTAGAAGTACACTTCAATCTCAAGGTTTTGATGATGTCAACAAGTCTTAAGCTCATTCCATGATTGCAAAAAGTCAAGCTTTCAAATTGATCAAGATACTTACACTATATACCCGTGGGGGTATATGTACTAAGAAGCTGCTTGCACTATATACTCGTGGGGGTATATACACTGAAGATAAAACCAGAAGCATATCAAGACTATGGAATGTTGTCAAGCAAATCAAGCATCATGTGCAAATGTTTCTACAACTTTCAAGATTTGGACTCAAGCTTCGATATATTAATATTCACTCCTTTAATTGATATACAAGTGTTCAAATAATTTATCATATCAACATATTGCATTTGCATATTTTAAAATCATTTGGAATTGGTATAACACTTTTACCTCAAGTATTTTTCTGAGTTTTAATAGTGTTAACCGATTAACCATATGGGTTAATCGGTTAACGACCTTAAATTTTAAATTCTCAGGGCTAACGTTCAAGTGTTAACCGATTAACCTATATGGTTAACCGATTAACACTAAACGAATTTTGAAAAATTGTTTCTTTTTAAATTCAAAATTTGTTTGAATGTACCTTTTCATTATTTGATTCATACACATTTATACCTTTTTGAAATGGTGTTTTGACTCATATAAATTCTGAAAATTTCAAATTGAAAAAAAACCTCCAATAATTTTAAATGTAATCATTCAATCAAATTCACTATTTTTCAAATACTTTCAAATATTTCAAAAAGTGTTCATACTGTTCATACCATTTCATATCCATAATTTTTTGAACACTTGTATTGATATTGAAAAGTGAATTTTGATCAAAAGAAGAAGATCAATCTTTGTATTGATATTACTATTGTATCACTATCAAATTACAAAAATACAAAGTTATTTCTATTGTGACTTATGATTCAGGATTGTTGAACACAAGGGTTAGTGCTTGCAAGAGGATTGTTCTTGCACACTAAGTTGTTGAAATAGTTGTTAGATAGTAGGCCTTACCGGTTGATGGTGTGATAGGTTGTACATTCTAAAACTATAGTGAAAACTCTCTTTCATGTGGAAAGGGGAGTGGAGTATCTTTGGATTGTAAAGGGAACCACTATAAATCTATGTGCCCATTTTTCATTCTGCCTTTTACTGCTTTCATCATCAAGATCATTACCAAGTAAAAATTCAAGAATATCGAAAAACCATAAAAAGTTTCTAAGCCTAATTCACCCCCCTCTTAGACATACTCTGAACTTACAAACTTTGTTTAGCAGAACCTTATCTTCAGAGTCTTTAGCACTTAGTCTTCAGAAAAGAACAACTTCAGAAGCTAGAAAGCATTCAGAACTAAATCATCAGAGTCGCACTCAGAGGCAGAATCCAAAAGAGCATTGCAGCAACAACATATTGTCTTCTTAGAATCTTTCTAAATGTGAGTAGGTACAGAAGCAGACTTGCTTCTTTGGCGCAAAAGTGACTTTTGTCATACCAGAATGACGTTGCATATGGTCTATATCAGAGTCAGAACCTATTTGTTAGAACTTCAGAATAACAAATCGTTAGAGTGCCAAAATTATTTTCACACAAATACTACCTTGTTATTATCAAAACTTAGAGATAACTAGCATAACTAAATCTTGTTCTAATAATCTCTCCCTTTTTGATAATGACAAAACAATGTATTTTGATGAAATAATTTTGTACAAAAATAATCAATAGGTGATGAAAGAGATACGTTTAGAATTAACTTCCTTTTATCGAGCTCCCCCTGAATCTAAGACTTTTAAGAATCTTATCAGATTTGGGATAACAGAGCCTGATTGGTCTTATCAAATCCAGAATAATGTCTGACTAAGTTTTTCTGAATATTTTGTCAGAGCTGATTCTTATCAATTATCAAAGCAGATTCAACGCTGGTTCTTATCAGATGCGTCAGATAGTCATGATTGCCAAAGTTTTAATATTGTTCCTGATAAACGTTCTAACAAGGATTGTGTGCATTTATTATGTTAGAATGTCATAATTACGATTCAGAGAATATGATATTTTTATCAAAATAATTTCTTCATTACTACTCTCCCCTTTTGTCATAATAAAAAAGATAAACAAAACAAAAACAAAATAACTAAGGGGTAGCCTAGAAAGTTTCTAAGGTTGAAGAGGAGGGAGCCTCTGACGAATCTGAGCAATCACATTCTGAATGTTGGATGTAACTTCATCTTGCTTATCCATTCTAGTTTTGAATAACTCTTGTTCCTTCTGAATGCTTTCCAAAGTCTTCAACACTGGATCAGAAGTAGGGTTATCAGAGCTTTCAACAGCGTTAGAAGCATCTTCATAATTCTTCATTTAAGCTTTTCTCTCAAGAGCTTCCTTAGCTTATCTTTCAACTAATTCTCTTTCTGCAACTAACTTTTCTCCAGCTTCTCTCCGAGCTTCCAATATTTCTTCTGCTTTCTGGATAAAGTGTTCTTTTTTTATCAGAGAGATTTTTGATCTTTAGAAACTCCAAAGACATCCATCGATTGAATCGATTCCACGTAGCACCCAGCGAGCGGTAGAAATGGATTCATCAGAAAGTTTCTTAACTCTCCTAACTGCATTGCCTTTAAAAGTAGAAATGACTTCATCAAGGTTAGGAGGGGGAAGATCAGAAGGTTGATGTTTAGGAAGTGTTTGGGTTTCTTCATCAGAAGCAACTAGATTGGAAAGTGTTTGTTTAGAGTCTGAATCTGAGTTTGTTTCTAGTGATGAAGGGTCTGGATTACTATAGATGGTTATTGCATTTATGTATGGAGATTTTGAGGATGTGGGTGATTGAGGGTTGGTTGTTAGAATAGTTCTGTAGGAATTTCTCCAAAAATTGATTGAGTGATGATGTTATAAGTTAATGGTAAATGTATGGTGGGAGTTAATGGGAAATATATGGTGGGAATTAATTGAGTGGAAGTGGTTTGAAAAAGTTGTTTATATGGTGCAAAAGATTGAAATATCTGAGATGGTGGTGGTTCAGAAAGAAGGATGAATGAGGTTGTAACTATGGTTGAAAATATTGGAGGTGGTGTTGGAATAAATGAAGACACATTTCTATTAGTAAGACCAGATGCAGTCATAGAAGAGTCAGAAGGCTTACTTGTCGGTTCTGGATAGGATTCCAGTGAAGTATTCTTCGTGTTGGCTTCACCCAGATGTAAACCTTTCTTTTGCTTCTTAACAATCTTCTTCTGAGGGGTCTTGTTATGGGGTCTCTTCTTCCTCATCAGATCAGGGAATGTATCTGGTAGATCTTCAAGCGAGAATCCAGACAAATCATATCTTTCAGCTTTACATATCTTAATGTACTCCACTATAGCTTCTATAGGGTCAATCTTGGTGAACAGAGGAAATCCATTGATTATCATTATCTTTGACTTCAAATTGTCCCAATCTGTAGCCATACTTGGTTCAACTTTTATCTCATTTATAATTTGCATCTGCTTCAGATTTCTGCTATTAAGAGGTGTTCTAGTTATAATTTCTAATTCTTCTTTGAAATTCAAATTTTCCATATGATCAACCATATCACTTTCAACCAGAATATCTGAGATAAGTCTACCAAATGGAATGTAGTTTTTAAACTTCTTTCCATCATTTCTGGTTTCTCTTACAAAATCTCTGAGATATTTGAAGAGAATGGAAGGAAGTCAGATCTTTTCACCTTTCAGTAGACAATACAACATGTATTTCTGATCAGTGTTGATAAAGTCACATGAGCTTGATGAAGGTCTATGATAGATACAACCCAGAATGATCCTGAGCCAGACGTGAAGCTCTTTAGACAAATCCTGACTCTTAAAGGGTGGCTTTCCATCAGATGATTGAGTGAAGATGGATGAGTTTATTACTTCAGAAAGAAACTTTGACTTTGAGTTCATTTTATAGATACGCTTTCCACCAGCGTTCTCCATTCCAAGTAAGGTAGCGATAGATTTCTCTATGATGACAAATTTGTTTCCCGAAACATTTGACACAATAAAGTGATCATCAGCATCAACAAATATCCAAAATTCCTTATTTAGGTTAGGGAAGATGGGACCATAGAGATGATCAAAGTAATTTCTCCAACCTTGAGCATTCAGTTCCCGAAACAAATCTATTCCATTATCAAACAGGTTATCAAAATCTACCAACATTGAGGGAAAAGTTCCTCATAGTTAGCTATACTTGTTTTAATGATGTCAAAACTTAGATAGGTTGGAAAATGTACTTTGGACAGTATCATGGTGTCGCATATGCATACCTTATTTCTCTTGAGTCAAACATCGGTAAAAAACATTGTTTGATACATATAGAAATTGTTCAATATATTGTCCATATAGGTTTGGTCATGTTTGTCTAGCTTGCTATATGGTGGAGTATCTCAAAAGTAGCATAATACATGAAAATATGCATTTTTTCATATTTTGTGTCTTTGAGTCGACTCAAACTTTGTTTCAGTTGACTCATACAGAAAGTATTTTGCATGGTCTACTCTCAGGAGTGATCGCATCGACCTCCGGTCGACTCATACTGTCTCCATTTCTGTCTGTCTAATTTTGTGTGCTTTGCGTCGACGCATGACCTATTCGGTCGACGCAAGGTGTTGTTTTCTGCATAATCTGAAATTCGGGTGAGCTCAGGTTGATCCTTCCTTGTCTATAGGTCGACCGCTCGCGTGTTTTTAGTTAAATTTCTATTATGTGAAACTGTCTAGGTGTTTGTTATGTTGGTTAATTGTTTTTGACTTGTATATATAATGAGTTAGCTTATTCTTCAAAAAGCAACAAGAAAAGTGAAAATTGACATTGATTTTGTTCTCATCATCTTCACCCACTTTCTTGCATTTTCTCAACAACTACACATAATCATTTTTGTCGTGCATTCTGCAATTTAGAGGTGATAACATCCAAACATAGGATTGGTGTAATCGGGTTTGGTTTGAGAAATCAGTGGGTTTTTCTTAAATAAAACCATTAGGGTTTTGTCCTCCAAGAATCTTGAATTTTGGGGTTTTTTGCACGAATCAGTCCATCACAGATTCAGCCGAGCAAAGGTAATCGAAGAACGGGTGGTTCTATCGGTTTAGTAGTGGTAACCGGAGGATTGTGAGAGGAAGATTCAGGTTCAAAGTGTTGGTGATTGAAATCAGCCGGGCAAGATTTGAAGACCATGGGGTTGTTCAAAGGGTGTTCCGTAATCAGAGGTTTATTCGTCACGTTCGAAGGACTTGATTCAGCTTGAATCAAGGGAAGAGAAGGAATAGACTCTGCATCAACAATTGAGTTTGATCGTTTGATTTCTATTGTTTCTCTTGTAAATATTTACCAACAATTTATATATATATATATACAAGTGTCAATTCTATTTTTAGAATTGAGGGCAGACGTACCCCGAGCGAGGACGACAGAGAAACTGCCTCAACAAATTGGTATTCTCTCTTTATTTTTCAAATGCTTAATTTCTGAGTTTGTGTGCAAACAATTTTGTTGATCAAAATTTTAATGTGTGTAGTGTTGAACCATTTTTAGAAGCTTATTACAATCCTTGATTGTAATTGAATACTTAAGCATTTCACTCACATATTGGAATTCACTTGTGGTGCCTTGCACACCAAGTGTTTGACTAATTGTGTGAATAACAAACACTTGTGTTGTCTTTTCAATTGGGTTATATTTTTCACGCATTGGAAATAGTCCAACCTCATAGTGAATAACTTATGGTTAATGTGTGTTTAAATTAGTGATTCTTAATCTCGTTTTATCAGATTCCATAGGCTTTGCGTATATCTGGTATTTTCGGTAAATGTTCATTTAGACGAATATAGTTCCTCGATCGCTTCCACCTAAAAAACTTTTTAAAACTAAATATTGGTAGCGCCGACTCTATTTTTAAAAAGTGATCTATTCAACCCCCCCTTCTAGATCTACGCCATCGTCTAACAAGTGGTATCAAGAGCACCGGTTCATTATGTGCTTCACATATAACTTCTTAGGAAATGGCTAACGAACCAAAAGGGGCTTATAATAGAGCACCTATTTTCAACGGTGAAAACTATAGTTACTGGAAAGACTGTATGCATGTGCATATAAATTCCATTGACAGGAAGGTATGGAATTTTATTTTGAACGGTCCTATGGAAATAACCATGACCGATGAAAATAACATGGTTGTGCCTAAGCCTGAATCACAATGGAATGATGAAGACGAGAAAAAGTACAATTACAGCTGAAAGGCTAAAAATATTTTGATCTCCTCCTTGGGAGTTGATGAATACTATAGAGTTTCCCATTGTATGACTGTTAAAGTTATATGGGACTCATTACAAGTTTCCCATGAGGGAACAAATGATGTCAAACTATCTAGAATCAATGAATAAGGGAAAACCATTGCTGACATGCAAAAGATATTTTCTCACCTAATCAATAGACTGAATTCACTTGGTAGACCAATTTCCAATGATGTTGCTACTAGTAAGTCTTAAGATGTCTTACCAGGGAATGACAACCAAAAGTCACCGCCATAAAGGAAGCAAATGATCTTATGACTTTGGACCTTACAACACTCTTTGAAAAGCTTTAAGAACATGAGAAAGTGCTTCTTAGTCTCGAGCAATTTGAGAAAAGGGAAAAGAAGGAGAAGACCAAAACTACAGAAAATAAGTCTATAGCTCTAAAGGTTTCTTGTTCAAATTCCTATGCAAAAGAATTAAGTGATTGTGACTCGAGTGATAACGAAGATGACAAAAAGAATGAGGATACGAGGTTGTTTGTGAAGCGATACAATCGCTATGTAAATAAAAATGGTATCCAACATTCCGAAAAGAATCTAGTCAATTTCAAAAAACAATCAAGATCTTCTAAGAATGAAGACAATAAAGGGAGTAGAGTTAGAGGGTCGTGCTTCAATTGTGGAAAAGCCGAACACTACAAGCCGATTATCCTTTGATGAAAAAGGACAAAGGAAAGGAGAGTAATCAGTCACATAAGAAGCAAGCTAAGCCTATAAGAGCTTATATCGCATGGGAAAGCGATAGCGAGTCATCCGAAGATGATAGTTCGAGTGACGAAGAAGAATCCGTTAACCTTTGTCTCTCTGCTCATCAAAAGAAGAAAAACAAAAAGGTACGACATGTAAAATACGAAAACTGTATTAGATTGTCTCATTCTGAATTACAAACTGCCTTTGATACCTTACACCATGAAGCCAACAAAGCCTTTAAACGGCTGGCTTCAAACAAACAAATTTTTGCTCATTTGGAGCAAAAGATCCTCGATTCCGAAAGGGAATTCGAGGCTCTTAAGGCATCCATAGTGGAAGGAACAAAGGTGGATTGTGAGGAAGAAAAATAGATGGATTAACTTTGGGTGTGATACTTGTTATATTTGGAAAAAGGAGGTTAGAACTCTCAAGGCCAAACTTAACAAGGCTTTAGAACCTAAAATCAAGTTTGTTATTGATAGAGCACATTTTAGAAAAATTATGGTTAATCCTTATAAAAAATATACATATGTGGTCAGAAATTAAGATAGTAAAAGTGATACAAGAGTTAATCTTACTTGCTTGTATTGTTGCAAGAGGGTCACACCATTGCTAAATGTCACTTTAGGAGATTTTTAGTTCCTAAAGGGGTTTATCAATGGATGTCTAAATGCAACCAAGATTTCACTTACAACAAAGGACCCAATAAACTATTGGGTACCTATTTTCGTTGATTGTTTTTATAGGTACAAAGTCTTGAGACTACTGAGAGAAGATGGGTTCTCGATAGTGGATGCTCAAGATATATGACAGGAGACATATCTCTCTTCATTGACTTTGTGGCAAAGAAGAAGGGATTTGTAACCTACGGAGACAACAACAAGGGAGAAATACTTGGAAAAGATAGTGTAGGTAATCCCTCATTTACTACTATCTCTTATGTATTGTTAGTCGAAGGCCTTAAACACAATCTTATTAGTATTAGTCAATTATGTGACAAGAGATACAAAGTATCTTTTTCAAAAGATTGTTGCATAATTGAACACAATAATAAAAAGAAGGACATGTTTAATGGCTTGAGGGTAAATAATGTCTATATTCTAGATTTGAGTGAAGTATCTTTGAGTAGCGACAAATGTCTCTTGACTATGAGTGAGGACTCATGGTTGTGGCATAGACGTTTAGCGCATGTCAATTTTGACTTGCAAAACAAGATATTTTCTAAAGACCTAGTTATTGGCTTACCCAAAATCAAGTTTATCAAGGATCACTTATGTGATGCGTGCCAAATAGGGAAGCAAACAAGGATCTCGTTTAAATCTAAAAACATTGTGTCAACTACGAGACCTCTTGAACTTCTTCATATGGACCTCTTTGGACCATCTAGAATTAAGAGTCTAGGTGATAACTACTATGGTTTTGTTATAGTCAATGATTTTTCTAGGTTTTGCTGGACTATCTTCTTGGCTAGCAAGAGCGATACATTCTTCGCTTTTGAAATTTTTTCTAAACTTTCTCAAAATAAGTTAAACACAAACATTATATAAATTAGAAGTGGTCAAAGAGGTGAGTTTGAAAATCATCTTTTTGAAGAATATTGTTGTAGACACGAAATTGATCATAATTTTTCGCTCAGCGTACCCCTCAATAAAACGGGGTCGTGGAACGTAAAAATCGAATTTTGGAAGAGTTAGGAAGAACTATGATCAGTGAAAGTGGGCTTCCTAAATATTTTTGGGCTGACACCATTAGTACGACTTTTTATGTTTTGAATAGGGCGTTCATCTGCCCTATTCTCAACAAGACTCCGTATGAACTTTTAAAAGGGCAAAAGTCAAATGTGTCTCACTTTCATGTCTTCGGTTGTAAGTGTTTCGTGTTAAACAATAGAAAAGAGAGTCTAGGAAAATTTGACTCTGAGGAAAATGAAGGTATCTTTCTCGGATACTCTCAATCAAGTAAAGCTTATAGAATATACAATAAGAGATTACTTACATTTGAAGAGTCTGTTCATGTTACATTTGATGAGTCTTATTCGAAAAGTGTCGGAAAAGGTAATTTATTTCATGGTGCAAGTGTATCTTCTGAAGACATACTCAAAGATGCTGAAACATGAATCGATCAATCAGACCCAGTCAAAGTTGAGGAGGAAAAATATCTCCATCATGAGGGGATTAAGGAAGTTCGTCCGTCCAACACCGATGGTCTTCCTCCAGCATGAAAGTATTCTAAATACCATCCCATCAACAACATTCTCGATGATATCTCAAAGGGAGTGACAACTCAATCAAAGCTAAGTAATTTATGTTATCACTTCACTTTCATTTCTCAAGTAGAACCTAAAAACCAAAAGAGGCATTACTCGATGAACATTGATTCCTATCAATGCAAGAAGAACTTAATCAGTTTAAAAGAAATGAGGTTTTGGACCTTGTCCCTCCTCCACGAAACCATCGAGTAATTGGCACCCGATGGGTGTTTAGGAATAAACTAGACGAAAACGAAGTTATAACTCGGAATAAGGTGTGTTTGGTCGCGCATGGGTATAACCAAGAGGAAGGAATCAACCATGAGGAAACTTATGCGCCAATTGCCCGACTCGAGGCTATACGCCTTCTGCTTGCCTTCACTTGTGCGAAAGATTTCAAATTATTTCAAATGGATGTAAAAAGTGAGTTCCTCAATGGATATATAAATGAAGAGGTTTATGTTGCCCCACCTCCCGGGTTTGAATCCCATGAGTATCCTGATCATATATACAAATTAAAACGTGTTTTGTATGGACTCAAACTAGCCCCTAAGGCTTGGTATGACCGTCTCAGCAAATTTCTTCTTGATCAAGGCTACTCAAGAGGAAATATTGACACAACCTTTTTCATTAAACATCAAGGAAAACACTTAATCTTGGTACAAATATATGTTGATGATATTATTTTTGGATCAACTAACATGAATCTAGTAATACGTTTTCTAGATTAATGCAGGGAGAGTTTGAGATGAGCATGATGGGGGAGCTCAACTATTTCCTCGGATAGTAAATCAAACAACTGCAAGAGAGTACGTTTTTGAGCCAGAAAAAATACTGCCTTGAGCTTCTCAAGCGTTTTGACATGGCAAACTCCAAGGCTATTAACACTGTGATGCCTATGTGTACTAATCTCAACCGAGACAAAAATGGTAAGGATGTAGAGGTGAAAAAGTATCGAGGTATGATTGGATCTTTCCTCTATCTTACCGCTTCTAGACTCGATATTATGTTTAGTGTTTGCATGTGTGTGAGGTATCAATCATGTCTCAAAGAATCTCACTTAAAAGCGGTAAAACGCATACTTAGATACCTCTCTGGTACTCCAAAGCATGGGCTTTGGTATTCAAAGGATAATTATTGCTCCTTGGTTGGTTTTTCTGATTCTGACTTTGCTGGTTGCAAATCGGATAGGAAAAGCACGAGTGGCACGTGTCATCTATTTTCAAACTCTTCGGTGAGTTGGCATAGCAAAAAGCAGGTTTCCGTTGCTTTGTCAACAGCCGAAGCGGAATACATTGCAGCCAGTAGTTGTTGCGTTCAAGTCTTATAACTTAAGCTACAATTTCTCGACTTTAACCTAAAACTCGATCGTTTTTTTTTGCGATAACACTAGTGCCATTAACCTAACTAAGAACCCCGTTCTACATTCACGCACCAAGCATATCGAAATACGCCATCACTTCCTTAGGGATCATGTGGAGAAGGACGATGTGGTATTTGAGCACGTTCATACTAAAAATCAACTTGCAGATATCTTTACAAAACCACTCGCTACTGAGCCTTTCTTTCAAATCCGTAGGAAACTCGGTGTTCTTGACATCTTGGACCATGTTTAGGAAGTCATTATCGCATGCTTTATATATATATATATATATATATATATATATATATATATATATATATATATATATATATATATATATATATATATATATATATATATATATATATATATATATATATATATATATATATATATATATATATATATATATATATATATATATATATATATATATATATATATATATATATATATATATATATATATATATATATATATATATATATATGTAGCACTCTAATTTTTGACTTTAAGACCCCACCTCCTTGTTCTTTTTTCTTTCTTATATGATATCTTTATATTTTTGTGTGCGTGTTTATCAGGACTAACGAGTGTGTGCAGGGTCATTTTGCTTTAAAGACATCTCTGGCGAATTCTTGTGACTTTACCCCCTTAAATCAAAGTTTTGATCTTCCTCGAAGTTTATCCCCGTAAATCAAGAAAGTCTTGTCAAGACAGAAGATTTGTATAAGAGATAGGATCACAGGCTCATGGATTGAGGCCTTTTAGCTTTCTCACGCGAGATAATGTCAAATGCAAGATTGAGGTTCATTCATGTACGTTTTGGGGTCAACCGTCACATTTTTATCAAGTGGTGTTATTTGGTTTATGGTAACAAGGTTTAGCTCATTTTACTTTGAATTCAATTGGTGTGTATCATGCAGATTAATTTGGTTCTCAAGACTTTTTGTTCTCCAACAACTTGGTCCTTAGTTTTTGGATTCAACTTGAATGGATTTAATAGTTAATTAAGTGGAGAGTCCTCAAATTTAAGTTCATACTTTATGAGAGTTTACAAACCAAGTCATAAGAACTTCCATTTGTCCTAAGTTTTTTCTAAAATGGTAGATAATTCAATTAATTACAAGTCTTCATTAGCAAGTTGCTATCCTACGCGTCATTGGACTTTACAAGTTGCTATGACATTTACATGTGCATCAAGTTGTTGTTTTAATTTCAAGACAGTGGTGCAGTTACGAGCACGCAAGAGGTGAAGAACAATTTTTTGCACCCCAAAATTTGACCAACCTTTTCTTAACTTGGTCTATGTTTCATTTCATTTTCTTCTAGCATTTGCATTGTGTAACACCCCAATTTTTAGTAATTATTAATTAATTAAATTAATTGATTAATTATGTGATTTTAGGCCTAATTGAATTAACTAATTTATGTGATTTATTTGATATAATTGAATTAGTTGATTTATTGAATTTATATAAATTATTTGATTTATTTGAGTTGTTTGGATTAATTGAATTATTGGACATATTCGAAATAATTGATTTAATTTTATTATTTAACTTATATGATATATTCTAATTTGTAGAATAATATAGAATTGTTAGATTAATTGATTGGGCCTATTTGTGGGTGTGAATAGACATGAGTTATTAAGCCCATTGAAATTACTAGGTTAATTAAAATTGTGAGAATTATATAAAATAAGAGAATGGGATAAAAGAGAATAGAAAGAAAGAAAAGATAGAAAGGAGAAAAGAGGCAAAGAGAGGAGTGGAGAAGAAGAGGAGGGAACTCAAGAGAAAGAGCAAAAGTTCAACAAATTCAAGGTAAGGGTGGATTTTTGCATGTTTATTGGGATTGTTTGATAATAATTAGTGGGTAGAAATATGTTTAGGTTAAAATCCCCAAATTTTCTATGAAATTGAAAATTGTTAGGTTTTAATATTAAACTTTGAAATGGATTAATTTTATTGTGTTTGAAATTGATAGGTTGGTATATTATAGATACTCATTCAATATTTGGAGTTTCTAATTTTCACGTTTTGTTTGTGTTGGATTGGGATGTGAGTAAATAAGTGCCACCGCAAAACCAAACTTAACTGTAATGTAAGTTATATGAAGATTCATCTGATATTAAGAGAATATGGATGGATGATCTTCATTTATTTGGTTATTTCAATAAACTGTAACATCTAGTAAAATATATTGTATATATGTGACAGGTTATTAAGAATGAGGTTGAGATAAGCTTTAGTGAAATTGAGGTTGAGATGCCTCGACCTACACCGTCGTAAATGAATCATACATGTCAGTTTATATGCATGTTTATGCTAGTACACATTTATATAGCTAATACATTCAATTTTAGTTTCACATGGCAATGAATAAATTATTGGCACGACATACTGTCTTTCTTTTAATCAATTAAACTTCATAGGATATAAAATTTAGTGTTAAATTAAGAAAAGTAGGACTAATAAAACATGATAATGATTTTAGAAGCAAAACAATGTAATCTTATTACACTATCTGTCCAATAGCACTAGAGGAATAAAATGGTAGACAATAAAATGTTCCCATTATTTCATCCTGTAGCATATATATATATATATATATATATAAGTAATTATAAATTGGAATGTTTATTAAAATTATTAATTTTATTTATTAAATACTAAATATATAATAAATAATAAATATTTATTTAAAATATGGAATACTTATAAAAGATTGATTATTTATTAAATATTAATTATTTATTAAATATTGATTATTTATTTAATATTGAATAATTCTTGAATATTTATTAAGTAGTGAATATTTATTCAAATTTTTGAATTTTTAATTATTGATGATGGATTGATTATTCTATGTTTAAATTAGTGATGTGTGTTTGTGAATTGAAGTTGAATTGTATTGATGCTTGTGTATATGCAAATGTGTGGTAATTCAAGTGTGATGAATTATTGAAGATATACTTGGATATTAAGATTGGTGTATGGTCTTAATTGCATATGGTTGTTGAATTTGCATACGCATCATTTGTGTCAAGAGGCAATGCTTGTTAGTTCCGTGGGAGCTAGTGACTTGTCCCAAACCTAGAGCGGGGTTTGAAAGCTTAGGGAATGGGCTTTTTGTGTGTTATTGGTCTAGGGAACGGACCCGGTTTAAGTGTAAAAACCGAAAAATAATAATGAGTGTTGGTACCACATGGCATGAGTTGCATTGAGTCTTGCATTGAGTTTTGCATTGAGTCTCATTATGTACATTTATGTGCTATGAGATCATGTGTGATATGTGGAGCTGATAAATTGATGAATTATGGAGTTGTGGGTATATACTTGTGAATAGTATGGTTACTTGAATAATATGGTGTTGACGAAACTTTTGAAGTGTGAGAATAATAGTGATTATGTTTGTATGCCTTAAATTATATATTATCTTATAATTTCAATAATTATGTGAATTCTCACCCTTCTGTTGGAATGATGTTTTACACGACATCGCTCAGGTACTGAGGAGTAGAGTTGCTTCTAGCACGAGGTAGCCGTTGGAGTAGCTTGAGTTGTGTCTTTATTTATTTTGGGTCGAGTCATGCTCTGATTATGTAACACTGGGGAATGTTTCGATTTCATATTTTGAGAGATACTTTATGTACTCTACTTTATTCTGTTGTTGTTATTTTGAATTATATGAAGAATTGGTTTTTAAGCCTAAGTATAAAAAATGAGCATGAGACTTTTATTATGTCTATCATGATTAAAGCAAATCTGCTGCTACATGTTAATGTGAAGGTGTATGAAAAGCAAAAAGTTATTTTTATATTATTGAGCATGACAGGTGTTGTGTAATGTTTTGAAAATTTATGTGACACCCTTTTGTGAAATGCATGATAATTACTCTGATCTATTTATATTTATTCTGCGGGGTTAGAAGGGTGTTACATATTGCATAACATTATTCATTTGACAGGGGATCAAGAGGTTGTGCATAGCAAGAAGCGGTTACTCAGAGTGTTGAGCCTAAGCAAGGGGTTTACTCAAGCATGAATGGTCATCAAGTCACCAAGGAGTGATTAAAGTTTTTTGAAAGAGTTGATGGGTGTATGTGAATTAGCTCCTAACTTGGAGGCCAGTTGAAGATCATCAGAGGATTGTGAATTCATGATTATGGATATGTGATGTTGAGAAAGCTCATTGAAGGCTTTGAGAGCCATGTTAGAGTTTGTTCAAGTTGTTGTGACATGTGGAAGAAGCCACAGTCAAAGGTGTTGCATCTAGGGTTTTCATCTGGTCAACGCTCAGTCAATTGTGAAATTGGAGAAGATTAAGACTCAATTCCAAGTCTCTATGGTCATGGAATGTTGTGTTGAGATGCCTAATATATTATTTCAAGATCAAATCAAGAAGAGTCAAGAGTGTGAGAAGTTACTAAATTAGAGTTCTCAGTGTAAAATCCCCTATTTAGTGATCAACTTCAAGACCACTTATCTCAAGATACAAGTCTCATCTCATCTTGACCCCAACATGAAACTTGTAGATCATGTTTCTAGCTTTCATTTGAGTACTAGAAGTCATTCATTTGATTTCTAGAACTCAAGTTATGATGCTGGCAAGTTACAGGTCCTAAGATGAATGTAATTTTGGTCAACAAAAGTCAACCAACTTCCAAGCTACTTTTGACCTAGAAGGATGTTTCTCCTCACTTTGACCAAAACATGAAAGCTGTTCCTCATGATCTTAGATTTCCAAAGACTACTAGAAGTCCTTCATCTGATTTGTAGAACTCAAGTTATGAAGCTTTCAAGGTAAGGGTATTTTGGAAAATTAGGATTATAGGTCATTTTCATTATAGGTCCATTTCACTACTTTGCACACTTCAAATGAAATTTTTTCCAACATAAAATGTGCTCCAAATGGGGTCATTTGCTTAACCAAACATCAAGTTACCATGAATTTGGCTTGGAATGAAGGATTGGTGTGAAACTTTTCCATGAAGAAAGCTTAAAATCATAAAATGGAATTAATTGATTTTTAATCATTTTAAGGCAACCTTATGCATTTTTTGAGTCACAAAGATGAGGTAAACAAGATGCATACATTGGATTTGAGTTTTGGTACCATTTTCATGTGTTTTTCAATTGCCATTTCAAGTGAAATTTTGGTAATCAAATCTCAACCATTGATCATTTGATCAATTCAAGGCTTGAATACCATCCATTTGATCAATATGAGGCCCCAACAAGTTAATTGAGTGATTTTCTAAGGGTTGCAGATCAGTTTTTGTGCACATTCATAAAGCTCCATGTGCAATTTTCTTGAATTTCAATTGGACCAAAAACCATTGCAATTGGGCCTCAATTCCCTCCAAATCCATCATATTTAACTTCAGAATTATTCACAATGCATCGGAACGCGTTTTGGTGAAGAATTGCTGCGAAAACAGTTTGAACAAAGGAGAGAAAAATTGAAAATTGTTTTTGGTGTTTCATCACATTTCAAGGAGAATTAAGCACATCAAAGGATTCAGTGAAGAGCAGGGAGTGATTCTGGCTGGTTTTCATTAAGCTTCATCAAGAAACAAGGCTTAGTGGAAGCTCTCCACTAGGTAAGCTAAAATTCCAAAATTCTCTCTATCCATGATGATTTAGCTTGCCATTGTTGTGTTTCTGTGATGTATGAACTTCATGCTTGGATTCTGGATGCAATTGAGTGTTGTTTGTGAACATTTTAACATGACATGTGTTTTCTGTTTGGCTACGATCTGGCTTGTTTATCCACTAAAAATTAAATTGAACTATGAATTTGGATTCTGCGTGAGATGTAGATGATTTTTGACTATCGGATTGTTTGATTTGGTTGAGTGTGGTTTCACCTGAGTTTGTTGGACTCACTGATCACACTAAAATTCACCGTATTTCTGACTCCGATTTCGCATGCATTCTTAGCTTTTATTGTTGTTTTGCTTTGTTATTGCTTTGTTTTCTTATGTTTTCAGGTTTTTATAATAATCGGAGCTTGAATCGGGAAAAGGAGCGAAAAAGGAGTGAAAACGGACGAAAACCTAGAAATTCAGCATTTTGCACTTACGGCACCCACCGTGGCGGGCGCCATGGGGTTAGCCATGACGTGGCCACGTCTCAAGACCACTCCTCAACCTCCAAGACCCACGATCCCCACTCCATCATCCCCTGTAGGGACCATGGCGGGCGCCATGACCTTGTGGCGGGCGCCACAAGGCAAAAATCCATAACCTCCACTTTTTAGTGGAGGGGCGTCCCGGTCATTTCGCGCTTTCAGTTTCTCCTATAAATAGGACCTTAGATTTTCGTTTTTCTTCATCCAGAATTAGAATTCTCTAGGCATATATCAGTTATAAAGCAGTTTCCATTCCACATCGGGGTGCCTCTGCAATCGAGTGATCGAGTCTGTAATCTGTCTGTGGTTCGAGTTTTGGAGCACTCTGGAGGAAGTTAATCCTGCCGCCATTTTAATTCCAGTTAGTATTTTATTTTTCCGCATTGCTTTACTTTTATTTATTTTCTCGCACTTTACTTTGTTTATTTCCCGCACTCGCACATTTACTTTGTTTATTTCCCGCACTCGCACATTTACTTTGTTTATTTCCCGCACTCGCACATTTACTTTGTTTACTTCCCGCACTCGCTTTAAATTACTCATATGAAAAACTATAAAAAGAATATTTACTTTATCATGTCTAACTAATCCCATAAAGGTTAGAATGTAAGGATCGTAATTAAACCAGTAATCAGTATAATTGTTCGTGGAAACACCTAAGGACTATTTTATCTTTCAATTCAAGTAATTGTTTTTAACTATTTCAAAAACAGCCAAAAGCGTTTTGTATAGTTCATTAGGAGTTTTTAGATTAAAAAGAAAAGAGATTTTAAAACGATTTTCGGACGCGTTATGAGATTTAGAGTCTGGTTCATAAGAACCTCTTTTTGCTAAGAAGTCCAGGTTAAAATACTTTTCAACTTTGTTAAGAAACTATATTTCTTAAAAATAGGTTTACTACTCTAACGCAGTACGCACCTTTTTATCCGTGACAATAGGAGGGGTTGATTAGAGAGTACAACTCGGTTCTGAATACGCGAAAGCGACAGTTCCTGTTAAATTAGTTCTTTTCAAAGGAGAAAACATTGCCCATAAGTAGTTCCATTAACAAGTACTGGATTATCATTGATTACGTGAATTACATTCGAGCCTGTCTTTTATTTATTATTTAAAATTATAATTTTATTTACCATTGCACCCTTACTAAAACCCTTAAAAATAGTTGCCTTAGATAAACACCATAACAACAGGTACGATAGATTGACACTTGGTCTCTGTGGATTCGATAATCTTTTATATTACTTTGACGTGATTCGTACACTTGCGAAAAACACGCATCAAGTTTTTGGCGCCGTTGCCGGGGACCAATATCGTCAAATTTCATTACCCTGTAGTTATACCGTTTAGACTAAGGTTGTTACCCACTGGTCAATGCGAAAGACTCGCAGTGCCGGAAGTTTAGTAGACCCTCTAGCTGAACCTGAACGTTACGCTCGCGCACGTTTATTTTTCCATAGGAATAGGAGAGCTATGGCCGAAGATCAAAATCGAAGACCTCTTAAGGACTTCGCCCAACCATCAAACGAGGAACCTAGTTCCAGTATAGTAAACCCCGCTATCCCAGCCAATAATTTTGAACTTAAGCCATCCCTGCTGCAATTAGTGCAACAGAGACAATTCGCAGGTCTCGCTACTGATAACCCGAACCAACATTTAAAAAACTTTCTTCAATTAGCAGACACCTTTAAAACCAATGGAGCTTCTCCTGAGGCAATACGCTTAAGATTATTTCCCTTTTCCCTCAGAGATAAAGCTCTATCATGGTTAGATTCCCTTCCACCCAATTCAATAACAACTTGGGATGACCTTAGAAAAGTTTTCCTTGCTAGATATTTTCCCCCAAGTAAGACCGCTCTTCTTCGAAACCTAATAACTAGATTTACCCAACACCAAGGAGAGTCGTTGTTCGAAGCCTGGGAGAGATATAAAGAACTATTAAGAGCATGCCCACACCATGGCCTAGAGAATTGGCTAATCATCCAAACCTTCTATAATGGACTTCTTTATAACACTAAAATGACCATCGACGCTGCCGCTGGTGGCGCACTGATGAACAAACCTTACCCTGAAGCTAGTGCCCTTATCGAGGATATGGCCCAAAACCATCAATCATGGGGAGTAGAACGAGCGACAGTGGAAAAGAAGGAAGCCCAAGGAGGAATACATGAGCTAAGCTCTATAGACATGATGCAGGCTAAAATGGACGCGTTGGCCCTTAGAGTCGAACATATGTGTACAACTCCGAATACTGTTGCCGCAGTTTCGCCGAATTGTGAGATATGTGGAACGCAAGGACACCAATCCGCCGAATGCAATCTGTTGAATGAAACCAACACTGAGCAAGTGAACTATACCCAAGGGAACCCATTTTCAAACACATAACCCTGGATGGAGGAATCACCCAAACTTCTCCTACAAAAATAATAACCCTATCCAAAATACCGCACCTCCGAGACAACAAGGTTACCAAGCCCCTAGAACAAATCAACCTATGCAACCTGTACCACCTAGCCCGAGCTTTGAGGAAGTTGTAAAAGATTTTATCGTTGCTCAAAAACAACAAAACAAAGAGTTCATGAACCATAACGTCCATGTTAACGAACTAATTACCAAGTTAGGAACCAAGGTTGATCAAATTATTACTCATAATAAGATGCTTGAAACCCAGATCTCTCAGGTAGCGTTAAACCAAGCCCCACAGACTACACCTGGAGGACAGTTCCCTGGACAACCTCAACAAAACCCGAAAGGGCAAGCTAATGCCATTACTCTACGAAGTAGAACCGCTTATAAGGAACCTTTAAACCCTAGATTAAGTGAGCCCGAAACTTCTGAGAGGAATGAGGAAAAGGAACCAGAGAAGCCTGAAACCCCGGAAAGTCAAGAAAAAGGAGAAGAACCTAAAAATAAAACCTATGTACCGCCACCGCCATACAAACCACCAATACCTTACCCTCAAAGATTAAAGAAAACCCAAATCGATAATCAATATCAAAAATTCGTTAAGGTTATAGAAAAACTTCACGTAGAAATCCCCTTTACAGAAGCCATCACCCAAATACCTTCTTATGCTAAGTTTCTCAAAGACATACTTACAAATAAACGTAGACTCGAAGATCCGAAACCCGTGGAATGTAATTCTATTTCCGAAAATAGGTTAGCAAAGAAAGATAAAGATCCCGGAAATTTTTCCATTCCTTGTGTTTTGGGGAATCATGTCATCGAAAAAGCTTTTCTAGACTTAGGAGCTAGTGTGAGCTTAATGCCTTTAGCAGTTTGTGAGAGATTAAACTTAGGAGAATTACAACCTACTAAGATGTCACTTCAATTAGCCGATAGATCCGTTAAATACCCTATAGGCATACTTGAAGACGTCCCTGTTAGGATAGGTCAGCTGTTTATACCTACTGATTTTGTTGTCATGGACATTAAAGAAGATGACGACATACCAATCCTCCTAGGTAGACCGTTCTTATCGACTACTGGAGCCGTAATAGATGTTAAAAAGGGAAAACTAACTTTTGAGGTAGGTGGCCAGAAGATAGAATTTATATTGTCAAAATTTCTTATGGCACCTGTGATAGGAGATTCTTGTTATGCCTTAGATATCATCGAAGAATGTATTAGGGAATTAGAACGAGAAGAAGAAACTGAATCTATAAAATTGCCATCAACCCTTATTTTGGAAGATGACAATTATAAAACACCCTACATTGATGATAACCTTCACGAATGTTTATCTCTAACCCCAGATCCTATGCCTTGCCCTATAAAACCGACCGTAAAACTTAAGGAACTGCCTAAAAACCTGAGATATGAATTTCTTGATGAAGATATGAACCGTCCAGTTATAGTCAGTGCTACCTTAAACCAAGAAGAAACCGATCAATTATTAGAAGTTTTACGTAGGTACCCCTCAGCCTTAGGATATAAGATCTCTGATCTAAAAGGAATAAGCCCATCCGTATGCATGCATCGGATTTTGCTTGAAGAAGATTCAAAACCTTCTAGAGAACACCAACGTAGAATAAATCCTATAATGAGTACTGTAGTTAAGACTGAAGTTCTTAAGTTACTAGAGGCAGGTATAATATATCAGATCTCGGACAGTAAATGGGTGAGTCCTGTGCATGTAGTACCTAAAAAGGGAGGCATCACAGTCGTGCAAAACGAGAAGGGCGAACCTGTAGCAAAAAGAACTGATGGAGGTTGGCGTATGTGCATAGATTATAGAAAATTAAATAAAGCAACTAGGAAGGACCATTTCCCATTACCATTCATAGACCAAATGTTGGAGCGCCTAGCCAGACACTCTTACTTTTGTTATTTAGATGGATATTCAGGATTCTTCCAAATACCTATTCACCCCGAAGATCAAGAAAAAACTACCTTTACATGCCCAGTTGGAACCTTTGCCTATAGAAGAATGCCTTTTGGACTTTGTAATGCTCCTGCAACTTTCCAACGCTGCATGATGTCTATCTTTGCTGATTATTTGGATGGAATCATGGAAGTATTTATGGACGATTTCTCAGTTTGTGGGTCAGATTTCAAAAATTGTCTTGTCAACCTTGAGAAAATCCTGGAGAGATGTGTGGAGGTAAACCTTGTGCTAAATTGGGAAAAATGTCATTTCATGGTCACCGAAGGGATTGTTTTAGGACATATAGTTTCCGAAAAAGGTATAGAGGTAGATAAAGCAAAAATAGAGGTCGTAGAGAATCTAAAACCGCCGAAGACTATCAGGGAGATAAGAAGCTTTCTTGGACATGCCGGATTTTACCGACGTTTTATCAAGGATTTCTCCAAAATAACAAAGCCCTTAACTGGTCTTTTAATGAAAGATGCTGAGTTCATCTTCGATGAAAAATGTACTGAAGCATTTAATCTTCTGAAGCAAGCTCTGATTTCAGCACCTATAATGAAACCCCCTGATTGGTCGAAACCGTTTGAGATAATGTGTGACGCCAGTGATTATGCTGTTGGAGCCGTTCTAGGTCAGAGAAAAGATAAGAAGTTACATGTGATTTATTATGCCAGTAGAACCCTAGACGCTGCACAGCTCAACTACGCAACAACCAAAAAAGAGCTCCTAGCTGTAGTTTTTGCAATAGACAAATTTAGATCTTATCTAGTAGGAGCCAAGATTATAGTTTACACCGACCATGCTGCCATTCGTTACTTACTAAGCAAAAAGGATGCCAAGCCTAGGTTACTTCAATGGATTCTATTATTACAAGAGTTTGATTTGGATATCCGTGACAAGAAAGGCACTGATAATGTGGTAGCTGATCACCTATCTAGGCTAGAATACCTGAAACCTGATCCAGTACCCATAAATGACGATTTTGCCTACGATAGACTGATAGCCCAACTAGAAACCATTGAAGATGATAACCCAGACCCTCATGAGCAATTTCATAAATCCTTAGCTATAAGCAATGTACCTTGGTATGCAGATTTTGTTAATCACCTAGCCGCTGACATCATACCCCCTGATCTAAACTACCACCAGAAGAAGAAGTTCTATAGTGATGTGAGAAACTTCTATTGGAACGATCCATTTCTTTTCAAGAGAGGTAAAGATGGCATTTTCCGCCGTTGTGTTCCAGAAGAAGAGGTAAACAATATAATTGAGCATTGTCACTCTGCACCCTATGGTGGACATGCAAGCACATCTAAGACCTACGCTAAGATTCTTCAAGCTGGCCTATTCTGGCCTACTATGTGGCGTGATGTCCATGCTTTCATTGTCAAGTGTGACAGATGCCAACGCACAGGAAATATTTCAAGACGTAATGAAATGCCGTTAAGAAATATCCAAGAAGTAGAACTCTTCGACGTATGGGGTATGGACTTTATGGGACCGTTCCCACCATCTTTTGGAAATCAGTACATATTAGTAGCTGTTGACTACGTGTCTAAATGGATTGAAGCTATCGCCGCACCCACAAACGACACCAGAGTAGTCATCAAATTATTCAAGAATTATATATTTCCCAGGTTTGGAACACCCCGTTTAGTCATAAGTGATGGAGGATCACACTTCATATCGAGAATATTTGATAAACTTTTAAGCAAGTATGGAGTTAAGCATAGAGTAGCAACACCATACCACCCACAGACCAATGGACAAGTGGAAGTATCTAATAGGGAGATAAAACAAATCCTCGAGAAGACTGTCTCTATATCTAGAAAAGATTGGTCGCAGAAACTTCAAGAAGCATTATGGGCCTATAGAACCTCTTTCAAAACTCCTATAGGAACAACCCCTTATCAACTGGTCTATGGAAAATCATGTCACTTACCATTTGAGTTGGAGCATAAGGCCTATTGGGCCATCAAAACTTTGAATTTGGATTACTTGACAGCTGGTGAGAAACGTATCCTTGATATCCACAAATTAGAAGAGCTCAGACAATCTGCCTACGAAAATGCCATCATATACAAAGAAAGAACAAAAGCTTGGCATGACAAAAGAATCATAAGAAGAGACTTCAAAATAGGCGATCCTGTTCTCCTGTTCGATTCCAGGTTACGACTATTTCCAGGTAAACTCCGTTCGAGATGGACTGGCCCTTTCGAAGTATCTAAGATCCTGAGATCCGGTGCTATTGAAATCAAGAACCAAACATGTAAACCGTTCATAGTCAATGGACAGAGGTTGAAGCCCTACGAAGGAGGTGACATTCCAACAACAGACGCCTGTCATACTCTGAGTGATCCACCATATCCTTCCAATGATGTTTAAATATCGGTCGTCGAGCTAATGACGTTAAACAAGCGCTGCCTGGGAGGCAACCCATGGTTTTTCTTATTTTTGTACTTTTTATTTTTATTTTTACTTTATTTTAATTTGTTTATTTTATTATTATGTCAGGACTCACGATTGAATGTTTTATGTGCTTTCAGGACTTGTTTACTAACCTTGTACAGAATGCAGAACCCTGATGACATGCACGTAACCTTTAGAGATGATGCACAGAGAGAGCGTTACTATGTTCACATGAGACGCCCTATGGCTCCTACCAGGTACCCTGACCATGACTGCATGGATGCCTTGGGGATAGAGCCAAGCGTCAGATTTTTATGCCATCAACTCCAGTGGGACCAGTTTGACGACAGGAACAACACTTATAGGAACTTGACTCTTGAGTTCCTCAGCTCGTTTCATCATGACCCTTGGGCTGGACCCGATGGACTCGCTGTTTTCAGGTTGTTCGGGATTGACTACTCATTCTCTCACAAAGAGTTTGGTGATTTACTAGGTTTCCAGACTACTCCTGATGCTATTCCAGAGACTCCGATGGGGTATTTTATGAGCAGAGAAGTGGAAAAGTTTTGGACTAAAATATCAGGCGGAGGGAGCCAAGATCCTTCTACCCAGTTTTCTCAGGTAATCCACAACCCTGCATTGAGGTACTTCCAGATGATTCTAGCACATTCTTTCCTAGGTTTTCCAGATACAGAGACACTGCTAAGTGAAGAGGAGATTTTCCTACTGTTTTGTGCGACTCAGTCTCGCCCTGTTGCTTGTGGCAACTTTCTACTGAAGGGCCTTGCTAGTGTTGCCAGATCATCAGTAGGAATCATCCATGTCGGTGGGATTGTTACACAGATTGCTACTGCATTGGGTTTGTCTCGCAAGCTATTGCACCTCAGGACCTTCTGCTGCTACACCACCCTGGATATTGATTTTTGTCTTGATAGAGGACTGATGAGGAGGGCTTCTTTTGAGCCCAACATGTTTAGATTGCTGATCGACGGTGAAGCGATACACTACTTTACATTACCAGATCCGCTGATGACCAGTGTCCATGATCCTGCCAATTGGAGTTATGCTCTAGAGGGTTATGGAGAGACTGTCGAAGAGCCGAAATCGCCTCCCGCCGCTGAGTACACTCCTACACCTCTTACTCCCCGAATCACTGTTATGTCTAACAATATGTCTCTGCAGCCACCTGACCTACAAACACAGATTTATGAGCTCCGCAAGGAGACTGCCCTGCTCAAGCAGGAAGTGGCAGACTTAGAGTTACAGATGCAGGTTTCTGATCTCACTCATGCCTCAGAGACCGATGCTCTACATCAGGCGATCGACGAGCTTCGGAGGGAGATAGCTGAGATTCGTGGATCAAGCCAGGATAAGAAACCTACCACATGACTCATTCCACCCTGACAGCACTACCCTAGTATCTAACTTCGTTTTATTTATCGCATTTCCAGACATATTTTACTTTATTGCAGCTTTTATATTTTCATGCACTTTGAATTCCTTATATATATACATATTATGCACTAATTTTTATTTTTCTTTTTCTTTTTTGATTTTTAATTATTTTATTTTTTTGTCGTGCAAAGAAAAAAAATATATAAGACAAAAATATGCAAGCCAATGCCTTGAAAAGAAGAAGAAAACGCTATTCAGACCCCCCGGAAGACAAAGGTGCAAGGAAGGCCCAAAGGAGGATCCAAAACCACAAGGCCCAGGAATTGGCCTTGTGGCGGGCGCCATAGGCCCTGTGGCGGGCGCCACACCGTATCAACAAACAAATACGGGATTCAATCCCCATTTCCACCATTTTCATCCCTTTCTTCACCAAAAACCCATTTTTCCAACCTTCCAAATCCTCCTTGAACCCCATTAAAGCTCCCCCATTTCCAAAATACCCTCCATCCATAAAACATATCCAACATCCATTTCCATTTTCATCCATCAAAAACCAAAAAAATCAAAACTTTATCATTCCCCTCATAAACCACTTTTCTACTATTTTCACTACCTAAGGAGCTTTTCAACAATGGAGTTCAACGGATTTATTCTTCGTGATGGAAGACCGGGCGAAAGGCAACGGAAAATTATTCAGAGGCTTCAAAGTCGAGAAATCCTCTCGACTAGGTACGTCGACGATAACTGTCTGTATGCTTTGGGTATTTATCATAGTGTTTTTAATTTATTAGAATTTCTAGGCTTGCATAATATTTTCATTAATCAGGAACCTACCTATGAGAGGCTGACAACTGAGTTTTTGAGTTCTTTGATATACACTGTCAGTCCTGACACTGCTAGCACTGTCGGTACTGTTATTTTTAGACTATTTGGAATTGAATATGAATTCAGTACCAATGAGCTAGCAGATTTGTTAGGAATCCCTCATAGGGAAGGGTCGATTTGTGAGGCACCTTTGGATGCTGAATGGTCGGCCGAGGTATTTACCTTCTGGCTAAGGCTTTCAAGTACTTCAATTAATTCTTTTGAAGGGATACTTGCGTCGACCATTCACAACCCGGCCATAAGAGTTTTTAGACTTCTTTTGGCATGTACTATTTTTGGCCGGGAAAGTCCAAACAAGGTTAATGCTCGTGAACTCCTATTTTTGCAAGGATGCCTCACTAGAACCCACATCAATCCGGTCCCGTTTATGCTTGCCCACATGACTTTATTTACTAATAAAACAGGACCGATTGTTTTTGGAGGGCTTGTTACGTCTATTGCTCGGGCTCTTGGCCTGAATGATGAGATAGCTACACTTGAACCACTACCTCCTCGCACAATTAATTTAAAATTTCTGAAAGACATGAAATTGTGCCGAACAAGGAAAGAAGGTGGTTATGAGTTGATGGTTCATGGGGTAGCTATCCCATCTGTTGCTTTACCATGCAGTAGACGTACTGATGTACGTGATGAAAGGAACTGGACCTATGATCTTAATGCTCCACGTGTTTTGGGTCCACTTCCTCCTAATATTCCCGATGGGGAGGCACATGACACTGATGATGAGTATGATCGGAGAGAGCAGTCTCCCATCCCTCACATGTCCCCCCATCGTCCTTCACAGTCACACACTGCACCATCTTCCTCTAACCCTGTTGCAGGTACTGCTCCTGGATTCTTTGTCACCGAGGAGATGTGGCGTGATATGACAGCTAGAGAAGAAAGGCGTGATGGCCTTCTCTCTACTATTTCACAGCAGCTGACGAACAATATGAGCTTCATGCAACAATCGCGATTGGTTTCGGATCGTGCTTATAGCAACGTTTGCCGTACCTTGAACGATATTTCATTAGAGCAGAACCGTCAGAGAGAGTTCAACAGCCGACACTACCAGCTTGTAGAGGCTACTCAGGGTTCCATCTTGGGTAACCTTCGAGAGGTCCGGAGTGCTCAGGCTGCTTTATCAGCACGACTCGACCGGAGGGACCAGCATCGTAGTAGATCCCGTCGTTCCAGACCATCACATCAGGACGGCGAAGGCACCAGTGCCCCTCCTCAGTAGTCTTTTTCCAGGTTACCCCCCTTATCTTATTTCGAAACATTGGGGACAATGTTCGATTTAAGTGTGGGAGGGGATTTTATTGCTTTCTGTTATTTCCCTTTTTAGTTAATTTCCTTTCAGTTATTTCCCTTTTCAATAATTTATTTTTCTTAGATAATGCATGAGTCTGACGAGTCACCAGTATAGTGTCTTTTTAGTTCATCTTCATTTTTTCCCATTTCCTTAGCCTTACCAGAAAATTTTTAAAAAAAGAAAACAATGTTGTTTCACATGTTTTTTTGGGCTTTGAGACAGGTTTAGATTAGGATGTGGTGACTTAGGTCAACTTTTTGAAACATCAGAACCATTCTAGCACCATAGACCTCTTGAATATAGGAATCACTCCTAAACCCCACCACCATGGCCTTTACTATCATTCAAAAAATTGTCCTAAGTAGTTTATTTTAGCAGTCAGCTCCGGCCTAAGCATACTCTACGTAGGGGGCCGATGAATATAAGTGAATGATCCAGTGCTAATAAAAAAAGAAAAAAAAGGCAAACTCTGGTATAGGTGACCCTCACAAAGTCATTTAAACCGAAAAAAGAGAAGAAAAAATTTTTTTGCCACAAAAAGAAAAAAAAAATTGCAAGTCACCTATTGTTAGTTGGTTCAGAGGTATCTGGCACTGAACTTGGTAGGGCGGATTACGATCCGATCCCCCGCAGCTACATTTAGGCGAAATAAAAACAGGTTTACACATGCTTATGTGCCAGAAACCTTATGTTATGGATCAGAATCACTAACCGGTCACTCTACTATGAAGCATGTACGGATAACGGGCTTAATGTGATTGCGCCTGAATGAAAAGGACACAAAAAGATGAGAAGATAGGCCTAGGTATCGTGGGATGACATGGAGTGGTTAATATAGGATTGAAGTTTGTGTTTGTGTTACTATGGTACCCTTGGTTCACTTAGTTAGTATCTGTCACTACATCCTGACTTGAACTTAGAATCCCTTTAGCCCAAAGACAAGTGTTGACACCATATTTTCTTAAGCTTTAATGTTTGCTTGAGGACAAGCAAAGGTTTAAGTGTGGGAGAATTTGATCACACTAAAATTCACCGTATTTCTGACTCCGATTTCGCATGCATTCTTAGCTTTTATTGTTGTTTTGCTTTGTTATTGCTTTGTTTTCTTATGTTTTCAGGTTTTTATAATAATCGGAGCTTGAATCGGGAAAAGGAGCGAAAAAGGAGTGAAAACGGACGAAAACCTAGAAATTCAGCATTTTGCACTTACGGCACCCACCGTGGCGGGCGCCATGGGGTTAGCCATGACGTGGCCACGTCTCAAGACCACTCCTCAACCTCCAAGACCCACGATCCCCACTCCATCATCCCCTGTAGGGACCATGGCGGGCGCCATGACCTTGTGGCGGGCGCCACAAGGCAAAAATCCATAACCTCCACTTTTTAGTGGAGGGGCGTCCCGGTCATTTCGCGCTTTCAGTTTCTCCTATAAATAGGACCTTAGATTTTCGTTTTTCTTCATCCAGAATTAGAATTCTCTAGGCATATATCAGTTATAAAGCAGTTTCCATTCCACATCGGGGTGCCTCTGCAATCGAGTGATCGAGTCTGTAATCTGTCTGTGGTTCGAGTTTTGGAGCACTCTGGAGGAAGTTAATCCTGCCGCCATTTTAATTCCAGTTAGTATTTTATTTTTCCGCATTGCTTTACTTTTATTTATTTTCTCGCACTTTACTTTGTTTATTTCCCGCACTCGCACATTTACTTTGTTTATTTCCCGCACTCGCACATTTACTTTGTTTATTTCCCGCACTCGCACATTTACTTTGTTTACTTCCCGCACTCGCACATTTACTTTGTTTACTTCCCGCACTCGCTTTAAATTACTCATATGAAAAACTATAAAAAGAATATTTACTTTATCATGTCTAACTAATCCCATAAAGGTTAGAATGTAAGGATCGTAATTAAACCAGTAATCAGTATAATTGTTCGTGGAAACACCTAAGGACTATTTTATCTTTCAATTCAAGTAATTGTTTTTAACTATTTCAAAAACAGCCAAAAGCGTTTTGTATAGTTCATTAGAAGTTTTTAGATTAAAAAGAAAAGAGATTTTAAAACGATTTTCGGACGCGTTATGAGATTTAGAGTCTGGTTCATAAGAACCTCTTTTTGCTAAGAAGTCCAGGTTAAAATACTTTTCAACTTTGTTAAGAAACTATATTTCTTAAAAATAGGTTTACTACTCTAACGCAGTACGCACCTTTTTATCCGTGACAATAGGAGGGGTTGATTAGAGAGTACAACTCGGTTCTGAATACGCGAAAGCGACAGTTCCTGTTAAATTAGTTCTTTTCAAAGGAGAAAACATTGCCCATAAGTAGTTCCATTAACAAGTACTGGATTATCATTGATTACGTGAATTACATTCGAGCCTGTCTTTTATTTATTATTTAAAATTATAATTTTATTTACCATTGCACCCTTACTAAAACCCTTAAAAATAGTTGCCTTAGATAAACACCATAACAACAGGTACGATAGATTGACACTTGGTCTCTGTGGATTCGATAATCTTTTATATTACTTTGACGTGATTCGTACACTTGCGAAAAACACGCATCACTCACCGGAGAAGGTGACCGGAGCCGCCGTGCTCCGGCACCTGGTTTTTCCCTCCGTTTCTTTTTTTAAATGAAGAAGATAACGTGTGGCCGTTGGGTCTTGTTTGATTGTTTGACTGGACCTTGATCTGATGGTCCTCATTTAATTGCTTTTTATGCTGAGTTTCATTTTTATGATGTGGCAACGTGTGGATCATTGGATGTCTGTGTGGTAATCATATCGTGTGGCCATGATGGTTTGACTGACCTTTTAATGAAACGATGTGTTTCATTGGTTTATATCCTAGCCGTTTGATCGTTTGGTTGATTTTAATCGTGTGGTTATGATTTAACTGCGTTTTATTTTAAGAGTTGACTGCACGCGTGTCAGGTTGTGGACCTTTAGATCGTTGACTGGTCTTGTGAACGTGTGGCTGTGATTGGGTTTCACTTGGTTGACTGAATAGAGATTGGATTGGGCCTCTATTGTTATTTGCACCCCCTTGCCTCAGCCCAGTTAGCTTTTGCACCCTTCTGGGCTGCTATTTGCACCATGTGTTTTTTATTTTCATTTTATTTTCTTTTCTTATTTTTGTTTTGTATTGTTTAGAATTAATTCAATTAAAAATAGTACTCCAATTACTAAAATTCATCAAAAATAATTTCTAGACAGTTTGAAATGTCTCTTATTTTTTAGAATTTTTATTTTATTTTTTTGGATTATTTTTCATTAAAAAAAGAATTTATTAATTGGAGGTATTTTGGTTTGGATTAATTCTTAACATGTTTTAGTTCTTGATTTGTTTCTCTTCATTCCTTTTGGTCCAATGACTCAAAATACATCCTCATATCCATGATGAGTAGATGAATTTTTGAGGACCATTTTGCCGCTGTTTGGTTGACTTTTGGGTTGACTTTTTTTGCATTTCATTTGACCCTCGACAATCCTCATTCACAATGGAGCACCCTTGTGAATCAATTTCTTTGGTGGTGTTGTGAATTGATTTTGATTGTGATTTCTTGGCCTCTGTTTGCCAACATGTTTAGGTGCTTTGTGCTTTGATCATTTTTGAACCATTTTCCTAATTTTGAGGTAACTTGCAAATCAAGTTACCTCCAAGGGAAGTTCATACATACACATTGACCTAGTTTGTCTTGGAGATGACATTTTTGGATCCTTTGAGCCCCCAATTCCTTTTGATTCATGTTGTTAACTTGTTAAGGATGATGCTTGCTCATTTTTAGGTCATGACATTGTTTCTTTCTTGTTCATTTGGTTGTTTTCTTTTGAGCTTTTAATTAGGGTTTCTAAGTGATGCATGCTTGCTTTCCCTTGTGTTTTTGCTTGCATTTTCCTTTGATTGGGTTGCTTTTGCTTTGGATCTCTCTTCTCTCATCTCCCATTATGTTCCATGACTTTGGATTCTCATTTAAGGCATCTTAGTCCCTCCTTAGGAGGTACTTGAAGCATACCTAAAATGATGAATCCATGAGGACTCTTTTGTGCTTTCTTTTGCACTTTGTTTGTGATGCTTATGGTTGAGTGCATATTATGAGTTCCTTGTTGTCCTAATATATCCTCCCATCCTCACTATTGTTTTGAGCTTCTTTTCATTTCATTTGGTTTGGCTTTTGGCACTTGTGGTTGATGTTGTTTGACTTATGTCATTTCATCCCATTTTTGGTGCACTTTTGTGTGGCTTTTCTTTGTTGTTTGAGATCATCTTGTGCATTTCTTTTTCTCTTCTTTTCTTGCATTCTCATATGCATGCTTGGTTAAGATGAGCTTGTGGAGGCTACTGCCCCACACTATTTTCCTCCCACTTCCATTCTTACTTGTGCATGTTTACATTTTCATGTTCTTTCTTTTTCTTCTTCTTTTGCTTTTCTTTGCCATGTTCCCCATAAGTTCTATAACCTCTTGAGTTTATGATAGACATTAGGTTCTTAACCATGCATGATAACATTAGGTAGTTCCCTTTTGTATCCCAACTTTAAGTCCACTTTGCATGATAACTTTTAGGATTGATTTAGTCTCCCATTAGTGGTCATTTCTTCTCTTCTCATCTTCATACAATCTTAACACACTTAATAAAGATAATGGATGTTGTGCCATGAGCCTTATACTTGGGAAATGGTGAATGAGCGGTTACCTCTCAATTTCCTAGAGTGTTTAGTATACGTACTTAGGACGATATGCGAGACATTCGATCCTAGGTTTTAGACTTTAGTACAACATACATTATAAACACTTAAATTCAAAACACTTCTTCTCTAAAGAACACAAAAACACTTCAAACCTTTTTCATCCTTCGGGATCTTAATCAGGAAAATCTTTTTGGATAAAAGAGTGTTGTTAACTTTTAGTTCTACCGCAAACGGTAACGCCTAAGCCTCCAATGGTCGAGCTGCATACACCAACTGCTAGAACTATTTGTTAACCCTACTCGGGCCTAAAAACTTTTGAACCAACTTGTGGTCTTTTTAGCCCGAACTACGTTTGCTCTGATCTTTCATACCAGATGAAATTACGTAGGCACAAGACGCGATGTCTTGGCGAGCAACCTTCCCCCTTTCACCCGTAGTTAGTCGAACTACGTTGACTCTAACTTTCCCATTGCACGAGGGAATACGTAGGCACAGAGCGGCGATGCTCTGCCGAGTCTCTCTTTTCTTTTTCTTTTGTCCCTTGGCCTTTAGCATAGATAGATTGATCACCCTTTTAGATAGACAACAATGCGTGGATCCCGTCTAGTACGACGGACGTGAGGGGTGCTAATACCTTCCCCTTGCGTAACCGACTCCTGAATCCATACTTGGTTGCGATGACCTTGTCTTTCCCTTTTTCGTTAGGTTTTTCTGATCGTTTCCTTTCCCCCTCTTTGGGATAAATAACGAAAGGTGGCGACTCTTCTGTTTTCCGCCGGTTGTTTTTCACAGTTGCGACACAATTGAAGATAACTCTGGGAGAATTTACAATCCGAGACTCGTTGAAATTCAAGTTTAATGCTTTTAGTTTTTTTCCAAGCTAATATTGTTTGTAAGGAAAGATAGAGTTCTATGAATTGAAATCTACCATTACAACATAAGAGCAATGGCTTCAACATTCGATGGATACAAAATTATTTAGAAAGCTCTTCCCAAATATACATGTAAGGTTGTACTGGTATAAGGCTAACATTAATTAAGGACTGCTACTACAAGTGAACTATGCCAATCTAAATAAACAACTACATTTAAGGTGCATCTCGCAGTGGTCCACGGCAAGAGCCAGGCCTATCTGGGCATGAGACTGGCTACACCGAGTGTGGAGGGGGTTGAGCTCCCAACAAACTGGAAATGCAGATATCGGTTTGAGGAGCCTTCTCCTTTTTGACAGCTCCCTTTTCATCAAATCTGTCAATACCATTTGAATTCCAGGAAGGCTTAAAGAAATGGCAGTAATCACACCCAACCCGTTTTTCGGTTCTTGCAGGAATAAGTCCTCATTTCGAAAAAGCAAATCTAGCATTTACCTGAAGGAAGTCGGCATCAGGTCCGTAGATGTGGGACAAAACTCTCACGAGATGTATCATCGATGAAAACAACATTTATAGGTCAGGGCATAGAAGTGGTTTTCCAGTGGTTCAACTTCCGCTGACACGGCTCAAACATATCTTCGCAACCTGCATTCACAATAAGGGATCTAATTATCGTTCAAACTTATAGTGTATCTTCCACCAACATAAACCAAAACCGACACAAATGGCGGTCAGTAGCACAAGTGTAATACCCCAAATTTTGCCCTGAGATTAGTAGGTTCATTTTGCATTTCATCTCGTTTTGCATTACATTTTAGCTAACCACTAACAGGTTTGTGTAGTCTGTTGATTCTATAGGAAAAATCACGTTGCGCGCTCTTTAACTTATGAAGGGAGAATTGGTCATTTAATTGGCAGTTTGCTGACCGTTAGGAAGTAGATTCATCATCAGGAATTCCTTGAACGCTTAGGGTTTCCATCTTCGAGTCCTGTAATTTTATTTGAGGATGAATTGAATTTTACGGTAATTTTGACGTCAGGATTCTCGAGACACAATAATATATTCAAGGGCCAAGATTTTGTCATCAATGGATTTTAGAGACGTTTGTTTAGTCATATGGGGTTGATTGTGTTGAAATGTCAGTTGGGGTGGTTTAAATCGGTGCGAGATTTCACTTTACGGAATTTATTTTAACAGACGCCTATTTCTCTGTTTTCTGCTACCTGCCAGTCAATCTTAAAGGGAAAACGGAGGAAATTTTGGCTCGTGTTTGGATGTATTGTATCTGTTTAGTCTCAATTTGCAGCCGAGTTGGTTCATAGCATCGAATTTAGCCATTGGAGATGCGAATTGAATTTTTCAATGCGGAGTATAGTTTTGTTTCGCTGTTAATCGGATTTATCTGTTTTATTCGTTCAAGGCCGTATTTACCGTTTCTATTATCAGGCATGAATTAAGTTGAAAAGGGATTTGTCTGGAACTTAGTTACGTCAGGTTTAAGTCGAGCAATATAATTGGTTGTCGAATCCGGAATTGGAATGGCAAAGTTTATTCGGATAATTTTCATGGGGTTTATTTAGACGAATTAATTTGGCGAATTTAATCCATTTGGTTGAGTTTAATCAGTTAAAGTTAATCAGTTAAGTTTTAAGCGGTTAAGTTCATTGGGAGGCACTTAGTCATTTGAATTTATTTGAATAAATTTGTTTAAGTGATTTATTCAGTTGAGAGTAATCGAACAAAAGTAATCAGAGATTTTTTAGTGAGAAAAATATTGGAATTTTATTCATTTTTATTTTTCATTACAAGCTACAAGGAAAAATAAAAGTAGATTTTGATTCCTAATTCTAAGTCCTAATTTTCTAAGGAATAATCTTCGCATCCGACTCTTCGAGCTCGATTTTTTCAAACCTGCACAAATCGACAAAACAGAGAAACAACGTTAAAGTTAGAGTCGTTAAAAATGGTTTTTCGATAGTTCCGATACCGATACCCTCAGCAATATGTCATCATCGGGTATGTCAGGAGGGCAGCGACAAAGTCGAAGCCAACTCCCGACTCTTATTCTCGACATCAGGCTAAATCCGGCAGAGTCTGTTCATAGTTCAAGGCACCCAGAGAGAAAAAGTGATTATTTGTGAAAAAGTGATTTTTTCACATTCAGCCAAACATATCCTAAAGCAGAAATGGATATCCATTTTCCAGATTCACAATCAGGAAATCATCAACAAACATGAACGGATCAAACCCTTTCCCAAGAGACAAAACACATGCAAGTAATCATCAGCCTTAATTCCTGGAAGACTAAAACAAACGCGTCAAAACCAAGCAACAGTAACCTCCATAAGAAACGCGAGCAAACGACATTTTCGCAACAAATCCAGACTACCGTTCGAATCAAATATGGGAGAGGCATAAAATAATGCAACGAATTCGTGACCTACAGCAACAAATCATCAACAACCTCCTGATAAATCTCGAAAAATAGATTCAACAGAAGAAGAGAAGGATATCCAAGCCCAAAAGCGGATCAATATATAAGAAAAAGAAGAACAAAATCGAAAGAAAAAAAAAGATCAGAAAAAGGAGGCGAACAAAAGGCGTACATCCATTAACAAGTTCAAAGATCCTCAGAATACCATCAAAGCGGAACAACCCTCAACCAGAAAGATTCCGGCGGACCACCGAGCCTCAGTTCTTCATCATCGGCCGGACCACCACGAAACCATCATCACGTCATCGTATTCCTTCGAAAAATCGCTCTGAACCCCGAAGGGTGAGCAATTTATCTTTAACAGAATGTTTGTATTTTCAGATATCGCGAAAAAGAAGGATAAAAACGGACGAAAAGTCGTGAAAAGGAAAGACAAGCGGAAAGCTTCACTAAGCATCCATGGCGCCGCCGCGGTGAACGAAGGAGAAGGAAGAGGGGTTTCAAAACCCTAATGTGAAAGTGATCAGTGGATTCCTTTCCCCCTAATTCAATTTATTGTTTTATTAATAGTAGTCTATTATTATTGTTAATTAGTTTATTTTTACTAATTCAACATAATTAAAATACTGAATCATGTTAAAACTTTCTTCATCAATTAGATTTTTACGTCAAACCCTTTTTCCATTAAAGTTAACCCTTTTTGAAATTCTAAGATTTAATTTTATTTATTTATTTATTAATATTAAAACCTTTTAGTAATTAAAGGTTAAAACTTTTTTAAAAAAAACTTAACTTAAAAATCTTTTTTTTAATTTGAAAACCTCTTTTGACAAATCATTTTTGCTAATAAAATTTTTAATAGAACTTTGTAAAATTAGTTAAGAATTTATTTTAATTTTTTTTAAAGTTAGAAACATCGACTAATTCCCCGTACTTTTTGTGTTCATTTTTTCCCGTACTTTTTGTGTTCATTTTTTCCATGGTTGTAATTATGCGAGGCTATCGTCGCTTTCAATTCTGTCATTTATTTTTGCATTTTTTTCATGGTTGTAATTTACGCAAGGGATCGTCGCTTTGCACTTTTTTACTGCTTTCATATTTTCGTATATCAATTATGCCATGTAACGGTTCCCCATTTGCACTTTTCTTACCGTTTTACGTTTTCATATATTTCAAATTCCGCCATGTAATAAGTTATCATCTGCATTATTTCCCGTTAACACCCTTCCAAAGGATTAGGTCTAAGTCGTTTGACCGCCGAGTCAATAGCCCTAACCTTTGACCATTTCAAAACCCTAATAGCTTAGGCGTCCCGCCGCGGACAAAATTACCTTAGCATTAGTTTAAGGAGTTGCCGCACTCTGTTTTAGGGTTTCCTACCGTGGAATACCTAGTTAACCCTAATTTCAACTCTTTACAACGTAGAGATAGGAGTCTCCGCACTCCACGTAAGCGCTTCCTTAAGAACGCTTATTCCCCATTGAAACCTTGACCATAGTCAAGAAGTTTCTCTAACCTCGCTTTCGAGGGGAACTACGATTACTCTGATTTCATCCCCTACCTCGGATACGTAGGCACAAGATGCAAGTCTTGGCGAGTAAACTTAGGACTAACCCTTAGGTCTTTCTGTCACTTTCTAACCCTTAGCAATATACCAAAGCAAATAATAAAGCAAAATAGTAAACAATAAACAAAAGGTTCATGTAGAGTAATACAAAAGTTTAGGGTGCTAACACTTTCCCTAAGCTTAACCAACCCCTTACCTAGATCTCTCCCCGCATTGTTTACGATGCAAAATTAGGTTTTCCTTCTTTTGACCTTTTCCTTCGGATAAATCAAAGATCGGTTATGAATCAAAGATTTGCGATTCAAATTAATTAATAATTTGATATCTTATTCTAACCACAACAGAAAATGGCGACTTCACTGGGGACAATCCTAAATTTTAAGGGTTACCCCTACTTTGTTTATTTTACTATTTGTTTCATTATTATTTGCTTGTACATATATATCTGTTGTACCTTACTTGGGGTACCATTATTGTGAGATAAGTCCTACACCCGGACTTGAGTGACATTATTATAGGGAGGTAATATATTTGACAAGGCCTATAGGGAGTGAGCCCCGACCAAGCTGACTTGAGAATCACCGCTCAGTTGAGACCCATTCGAAAATGGTTCGGTTGAACGAGTAGTTGTGAAAACTTTTACTATTGTCGATTGGAGTCTGTGATACTGGGGACCGTAGTACCTTAACACCACCTTGGCCTTATCTAGGACGTAGTGCGGGAACTATGAGGGAGTAGTCCCAAAATAGTTGCTACGCGATAATACACTCAAAAGAGGTTCTCTTGAGAATATTATTAACCACCGAGTCCGTCGGGAAATTGATAATATCCGAAAGATGGACTGGTGACTTTGGGCACTTCTTTAGAACCCTTGTTATGCAGGTACAACTAACCTATAGTACATACCTTTTTGGGGAGGGTAGACCTTGACTCCGCTCATATACCTTTAACCTAGAACCTTTGTTTGCTTGTGTGTGATTGTGCAGTGCATCCATAAAGCATCATATCATTCCAAGTTTCCAGGAATTCGACAGTCCTTTGCCAATTCAAAAGTCTCACATTTTAAATTCTAAAACATTTTCCAGGTTTCTTAGAAAACATTTGCAATCGACCGTTGAAGTTCTTGAAACCATTGCATTGCATTAGCATCATGTCTTGCATTTCATTTTCCCCCGGTTTCTCATTCTCGGTTCTCTCGTCTTCCAGTGTACCTTTGAGTTGTCAAGCTGATTCCTCGACACAGATATCGGACTAGAGCTAACTATAAACTCCAGATGTCAGAACAAGAGGAACATAATGCGGAAGTCCGAATGGAGATCGATGAGTTGAAAGCAGACATGACTAGGCTTACCGAAATGCTTCAAGTACTAATTGCCAGAGGAGAGCCACCTCAGAGGACCGTCATTCAGGAAGTTTCAAGTGTTGATCCACCTCCTATTTCACTTCTGCCCTCTACTTGGCCAGAGTTTGGTTTACCTCCTAACTACTCTCTGCCTCTTGCATCCACTGCTATAATTGGTCAGACTGTCAGACTGGTTTTTCAAGCTCCCGTCCTTACTGAGGCTAGACCTGTGGTCCACATTGTTAATTAGACTATCCAAGCTCCCTTTGAGAATCCTCCCTATGAGTAAGATGCTGTCGGTGTTCAAAGTTAAGACCAAGAAGATTTTGTTGAGCCTGAGATTACCTGTGAACAGTTTCAGATCATAAACAAGAGACTCTAAGCTATCTAGGGTACTGATTTCTTCAACGTTAATGCCGATAATATGTTCCTAGCTTCTGGTCTTGTTTTGCCTGCCAAGTTCAAGACTCCTGAATTTGTGAAGTGCCAAGGTCACTCATGTCCAAGAGCCCATCTAGTTATATACTTCCGAAAGATGGCAGCCTACACCAACAATCAGAAGCTGCTCATCCATTGCTTTCAGGACAGTTTGGGTGGTGCTTCTCTCAAGTGGTATATGAACTTAGAGCATAACAACGTCCACTACTTCCAGGATCTCGCCAACGCTTTTATGAAGCAATACAAATACAATTTGGACATGGCTCCCGATCGTCGTCAACTTCAAAGTATGTCTCAGAAGGAAAAAGATTCGTTCAAGGAATATGCTCAGTGCTGGCGAGAGTTAGCTTCCCAAGTTGAACCCCCTATAGCAGAGAAAGAACTAACAGGAATGTTCATGGATACTTTGTCTCTTTTCTATTGGTAAAAGATGATTGGGAGTATCTCTTCAAGCTTTACAGATCTGGTGACTATTGGCCAAAGGTTAGAAGAAGGTTTGAAAAATGGTAAGGTATCCAAAGCTGCCGAATCTTCTAGCGGGGTAAAGAAATCCTATGGGAATTTCCAGAAGAGGAAAGACGATCAGACCAATGTTGTCATGACTGAATTAAGAAAGTATCGCCATGGACCTCAACCTGTTGATCATCATGTTGTTGCTTCACAGCCAGCTCAGACTCCTCAACGTCATGTTGTTAGACAAGACCAGTATCGAAATAGGAATCAATTTGATCTTATTCCTATGACTTACACGGAACTTTATCCTTACCTGGTTCAACGAGGGATGATCACTACAAGGGCTTTACCACCTCCTCCTAATCCTTCTCCAGCTGGATTTAGGGCTGATCTCTAGTGCACTTTTCATGAGGGCGCCCTGGGCCATGACTTGGAGCATTGTTTTGCATTAAAAGCTAGAGTGTGTAAGTTGGTTAGAAATACAATCCTTGATTTTAAGGATAATCCTCCGAATGTCCAAAAAAATCCTTTGCCGGTGCATCAGAAATGGAGCTTCAGATAGGACGGCTCATCTTTGTACTGATTTAGTCATTAGGCCTTTTATTTCTCGTTGTTTGTACTTTCCTTATTTTATTAGCTGTTTTCTTTCAAATTACGTTTGTACTTTTACATTAATGAACTGAGCATTGCAACTTTCGATTTCAAGTTATTTTGTCTATTATTTACATCTTTATGCTTTATCTTTCAAATATTTACTTCTTGTCCAAATTTGTGATATGCAAAGATTAGAGGGAGGATGACGAAAACGTTATACCCATAACTGCTGTCAGTATGCTTTCAATCAAACTTTGTTGACGATGTAAGGCATTGTTTCAACTCCCAAACACTAGAGAAATAAGGAAGATAATCTATCGTTAATCCCTTCGAGCCCAGAAGTTGGAGTTTCTTTCTTTACAAAAACCGCAATCTTAACCGGGGGCATGGGTAGTTCTCAATTAACTTGGTTGTGCGTTCATGCAAGACATCTTTCATATAAAGGTCGCACTCACAATTTTCCTTCGCACACAGCAAGTAAGTGTCGAAGATGTTTTCCAAGCTAAGAAGCCGATGTTGGTTCATCGTGATCATTAAGCTAGGCAATCACTTTCTTTCACACAAAAATTCAAAAGAAAAAGCCCCCCAAGTCAAAACCTATGAAGGAGACTTAGGCAAAACTAGGGCATCCCGCTGACTGTAATCTCCACAAGAAACATTCAGGCAAAAGTTAGGGATAATAAAAAGAGGAGATCTTTAAATCCTTACCCTGAAAATCCTCAAGGTCAAAATAACCAGATGCTATAGTGAAGTAGTGGCTGCCTTTCCAAAAAGGTTTGTTGACTTCTGAACCATCGTCATTATTATCAGTGCAATTCCTAACCTATAGGAGCCTGAATGCATAATATGAGTTAACTGAGCGTAGGACTGAAGACTATCACGTAGATGGGGTGGGTGCAAATAAATTTTGAGCCTTTATCCTTTGTTTCATTAATCGTGAACCAGGCCACGTTACAACCTTCAAAAGATCTAATTGAAGCAAGGTTATTTTGAAATCATACTACAGCAAGGTTGTGTAAGCTGACTCCAAATGATCTTTGTGAATCATCTATTTTGGCAGTACACCTTTGTTTTTTAAACTTTGAGCGTCTTGAACCACCGTGTTCTGACCAACGACTCATTTATTTTTCATCTTTCAAAAATGATTTTGATTTCAAAAGTGGCATGAACTTTGCATTACCATGTTTGTACGGATATTTTTGTTTGCAAACCGGCTTTCCTCTAAGGAATTTTCAAACAATTGAGAAACTTGGTCGGCGATCCTATCAGGGGCAAGTTCCTTTTGCATCTTGTTGAAATCATTTCAAGAGTTGTTCAGGGCAAAGTCATTCTCAGATTTGGTTTATCCATAGGATTTTTCAAGACTCAGACTGGGGCAGACCTTCCGAGGGCACAGTAAGACAGTCATTTTCAGAATTAGACAAGCTGAAGTGATTATCAATCTACAGACAGTTTAATCTGGGGCATCCCCAGGCGGCTTTTCATCCTTCCTACAAGGATCATCAACTTGATACACTTTAGAGGTGTGGCAGAGATGTGTTCAGCAGTAACATCTTTAGTCCCTAAAGCATAAGGACAGTGATCTCTGTGTTGAGGAATCGGTTTTCCAGTCTTGTCATCTTACCAGAAGAGTCGAGTCTTGTCGTCGGGATCTGCATTTGCATTGATCATATCTCATAGCATAATTCATATACATATACATATCATGAGTGTTTTATCCTCATTTGCATTTCTCCCAAGGTCGTGTTTTATCCACTGTCTTACCTTGTGGTCAAAGTCCAACTTACTTGGCACCTACCAAACAGAGTTGTCGTGTCTATCTGACGTTCTTCTAGATATGACGTTTTTCTTATCCGATGGTTTTCCGGATATGTCTGTTTCTCCTATGTTCAATACTCTTCTCATATATTATGTTTATACCTTTCATTCAAAGCCATTATTGGATGTCTGGTACCCTTATTTTTATTTCTCTTTCTGATGGTTTCCAGATTGAGTCTCTTTGTTCTGATGTTTTTCCAGAACTTATCTGATGGTTTTCCAGATATTTCCTTTGATTCTGACGGTTTTCCAAAATCTATCCGATAGTTTTCTAGATACGTCTCTTTTTGATGGTTTTCTAGATCGAGTCTTTGTTCTGATGTTCTTCCATAACTTATCTGGCGGTTTTCCATATATCTCCTTAATTCTGACGGTTTTCCAGAATCTTTCCGATGATTTTCCGAATTTATCCCTCTTTCTGATGGTTTTCCAGATCGAGTCTTTATTCTGATGTTCTTCCAGAACTTATCTGACAGTTTTCCAGATATTACCTTTGATTCTGATGGTTTTCTAGAATCTATCCGATGGTTTTCCAGATATGTTTCTCTTTCTGATGTTTTTCCAGTTTGAGTTTGTGGTTCTGATGTTTCTTCCAGAACTCCTTCGTTGCTTATCTGATGTTCTTCCAGATATGTCTTCAAACTTGTCCCGTACATTTATTGCTTTCCTTAATGTTTCAGATGTACCTTCATAGACCTTGTCGTCATTTCATGCTCTTATAGATGTTCTCATTTTGTTTTTCTGGCCCAGAGTTTACTCGACGTTTTTCCGAGTATCTCTGGTGTGTTTCAGAGTTCATTCAATGTTCTTCCGAATGTCCCTGGAATTTGTTTCTTTGTCCTCGAGTTTATTCGATGTTTTCCTTGTATCTCTGGTGTGTTTCAGAGTTCATTCGATGCTCTTCCGAATGTCCCTGGAATTTGGTTTCGTTGTCCCAGAGTTTATTCGACATTTTTCCGAGTATCTCTGGTGTGTTTCAGAGTTCATTTGATGTTCTTCCGGATGTTTCTGATGTTTGTTTCTCCCTGTATGTTTTCCGACGATTCCTGAAGATCCCGCTCGATCTCTTTGTTTAAAGGAATGTTTTGAAAACTCCAGCACTTGTCGTTTACCTGATCTTACTGCCGTGTGGATCCTGTGTTACATTTTCATCCTAAAGTGACAGCTGGTCGTGCTTGCAACAGTTGGCCATCACTTTAGAATTCCCTAGTTGTCATGCTGGTCCACCAGTGTGTCGTATTCCCCAATGTGTGTTTGTCGCGTCTGCCACTCTGCTGTCGTGTCGTCTGCATCCTTGCATTTATCATTCCATCATACGCATCCTAGTAGATTCATGGCATTATCCATTTTAGTCCGATTCTGTTTTGTCTATAGCATTGTATATCACTGCGTCTAAGGGCAAAATTTTCGGTTATCTGTATTTAAATCCCTCCACCGTGATTCCTTGAGTCGTCGTCGCTTAAATCACTGTGAAGCTATTTAAATAGGGGCAACTGTAATACCCCAAATTTTGCCCTGAGATTAGTAGGTTCATTTTGCATTCCATCTCGTTTTGCATTACATTTTAGCTAACCACTAACAAGTTTGTGTAGTTTGTTGATTCTGCAGGAAAAATCACGTTGCGCGCTCTTTAACTTATGAAGGGTGAATTGGTCATTTAATTGCCAGTTTGCTGACTGTTAGAAAGTAGAGTCATCATCAGGAATCCCTCGAACGCTTAGGGTTTCCATCTCCGAGTCCTGTAATTTTATTTGAGGATGAATTGAATTTTACGACAATTTTGACGTCAGGATTCTCGAGACACAATAATTTATTCAAGGGCCAAGATTTTGTCATCAGTGGATTTCAGAGACGTTTGTTTAGTCATATGGGGTTGATTGTGTTGAAATGTCAATTAGGGTGGTTTAAATCAGTGCGAGATTTCACTCTACGGAATTTATTTTAACAGACGCTTATTTCTCTGTTTTCTGCTACCTGCCAGTAAATCTTAAAGGAAAAAAGGGGGAAATTTCGGCTCGTGTTTGGATGTATTGTATCTGTTTAGTCTTGATTTGCAGCCGAGTTGGTTCACGACATCAAATTTAGCCACTGGAGATGCGAATTGAATTTTTCAATGCGGAGGAGAATTTTGTTTCGCTGTTAATCGAATTTATCTATTTTATTCGTTCAAGGCCGTATTTACCGTTTCTATTATCAGGCATGAATTAATTTGAAAATGGATTTGTCTGGAACACAGTTATGTCAGGTTTAAGTCGAGCAATATGATTGGTCGTCGAATCTGGAATTGGAATGGAAAAGTTAATTCGGATAATTTTCATGGGGTTTATTTAGACGAATTAATTTGGCGAATTTAATCCATTTGGTTGAGTTTAATCAGTTGAAGTTAATCGATTAAGTTTTAAGCGGTTAAGTTCATTGGGAGGCACTTAGTCATTTGAATTTATTCGAATAAATTTTTTTAAGTGATTTATTCAGTTGAGAGTAATCGGACGAAAGTAGTCAGAGATTTTTTAGTGAGAAAAATAATGGGAATTTTATTCATTTTTATTTTTCATTACAGGTTACTGTTAGAACACAAATTGGTTCTCAGTTATATCTTTATGTTTTGATGATAACACTTATGAAATTTTGTATTAAGAAATTATATACTCTAAATTTGCTCAAGTATTTTTGCTGCAGATATTAAATTTAATATTCTTCTGAAAGCAAAAATGGATCTGAACGTTAAACTACGCAAGGCTCTGAAGCGTCAGAAGCATCTCTTGGAAGACTCAGATCGCTGCCTACAGAAGACTCTGAGTGTTGCCTACAGAAGGATCTGAAGCAGAAGCTACAGAAGCATCTGAAGCGTAGACTGAAGACTTTGTATGAAGAGTTTCAAGCACTATTTTTCAGAAGACTCTGATAGTACTGTTTGCTGCAAGTACTGAGGATCTGATCTCCAAACTCTGCTCTAATTAATTACACGCTGAAGCACACTTGCTGCAATACTCTGATACAGCAAACTCTGAAGACATCAAGACTCTGATCACTCAGGCTCTGATGATAATTGTTGTGAATTAGAAACTTGTTGAAGAAGATTATTTGAAGTTATATCCGTTGGTTATGCCAAATGTAACACCCCATTTAAATTATTCAGTCGCTTTGGTATTTTCTGTGATGTGTAGTTGTGTGGTGTCCTTAATTAAGGGTATGAGGTTAGGAGTAAGGGAGAGAGGTGACCTTAGTTGGGGTACTATGGACCTAGATAAAGAAGTAAGTTAATTATGATATTGAGAGCATTATAGTGATTAATATTATTCCAATTATTATTAATAATAATGTTAATGAGATTATTATTATTATTATTAGTAATATCATTATTATTATTATTATTAGTAATATTATTGATATTATTATTACTAGTAATAATTTAAATTAACTGAATTAAAATTTAACTAAGGGGTTAATAGAGAGTTAGTGGAGGGTTAACCAGTTAGTACGTGAAAAAAAGAAACTGACGAACAAGGAGAGCTAGGGCAGAGGAACCAAATTCTCCATGGTTGATCAATGAAAAACTCAATTCTAAGGTAAGGGGGGAGAATGAATTTCAATATGGGCAAATATGTAGAAATGAATGTGTTATATCGTTATTAGTACGATGCTCTAAGGTTTCCCTAAGGTTTAGGGATTTGGGTTAATTGTGGGAAATAGGGAGGTAACCGTAAGAACCTTGTAGGAAAAAACTTATGGGAAATTGAACCTTCGTGACCAGAACTTTGACATTGTTATATGTCTGACTCTGAAGGGGCTAAATATTAGATAGTGAGTAATTTTAATGTCGTAGGGTGTAATTGAAGGAAAAATTGTAATATGTTGTCTCTATAGGAATAGGAATATTCAAATGTGGGTAACTCTGAAGTACTCAGAGCAATTGCAGGAAATAGTGTTTTATGTGTTGCAAATGTTGCCAGATGAGCATAATAAACCATAGAAGTTGTGTCGTTATTGCCGTATAACCTTAGGAATGTTTTAGTGATGTTTTGGGTGCTTTGATTAAGTGATTCGCAAGAATAATTGGGTGAATATCAGTTCCGGAGCGTGACAACGTCTTTCTGTCCGTCACGGATGTTCATGTTTTCGGTCGAAATTGTTTTGGACGTAACTTTGGATCCGTAAGTCCGTTTTGATCCCCGTTCGAAGCGTTGGAAAGCTAATGAACAGAGCTATAACATAGAATAGATAATGGATTTATTTTCCCAATATTTTTATATCTAATTATGGTAATTCCCGAGAGGATTACGGTGAGCGGATGGCTCACGTGGATCAAGATTGATCGTGAATTATGTATGATGTATTATATTGCATAGTCGTGTTGACATATATTTCATATCATGTGTCTTGTGGAGATGGCTAGGTGGGAATCCATGACGGGTGCCTAGTTTCATCTGGACTTCAATGTGGAAGTCGTTGTGGAGATAAGTTGTAGTTCAGAGGAACCTATATACGTCTTATCCGGATTCCGACGGGAATCGGGTTTTAGTGTGAACCGTATGAGATTGTGTTGGTACCACATGCATTGTGTCGAGTCAGTGTGTCACATTGAATTATTGTAATTGAATGTGGGCTATGAATGCCAAGTGATTGAGGTGACACGTGTATGTGCGTTAATTGTGCTTATTTTATGTGTGGTGTGTAACTACTCCTTAGCATGTGTATTTTACCGTTTATTTATTGAATGTAGTTCTCACCCCTTTTTGTTGTTGTGTCTGTGCTCTCTTGGGAGTACAGGTGACCAGGTACCTGAGTAGTGCTTGGAGTGTGTTGCTATTTGATCGAGTCTTAGGAGTCACTCTGATACGTAACATGGGATGACGGGATTATGTTGTTATTTGACTACTTTATTTGTTTATTGTTACGTATCTTCATTTATTGGACTTATGTTGTATGACCTCGTGTCGAGGAGAATTATATTGGAGAATTGATTTGTATTCCGTTGCTTACTTGAAAACTAAATAATATTGATTATTTTAATGAAATGAAGTGACTTAGTGTGATATCCCACTGTGTTGGAGAACTCTGATGAATTTCATGAATTGTTTCTATATATTTATTATATTACGCGTACGGGGTAAAGTGGGGTGTTACAATTGGTATCAGAGCCATACCTCTCCCAGTACGATGTGGTTCGGGGATGAACCAAACGGAAGCTGGTGGGCATGTAACACCTGAGGTGAAAGAGGATGGTGGTTACATGTAACACCCGTGGGCGAGGGAGTGGTTGTCGATGTCATGAGGCATGACAATGAGACACTCCTAGCAGCTTCTAGGGGAAAACCGAATTCACATCCGAATGAGAGGGATCCTGAGGCTATGCAGGTATGGGACTGCATGGTTGAATGAAGGCTTATAAGGATTAATTGGTACTACCTATACCAACAAGATGCATTTTCTTTTCGGTAGCCCGTTCATAAGAACTCCACAGTTAAGCGTGCTTGACTTGGAGCAATTCTGGGATGGGTGACCTTCTGGGAAGTTTCCTGGAAAGCGTGTGATTGAGGACAAAGCATGCTGAAAAGACCCGTGTTGGTTTGTGGGGTCAGTTGGTAATTCTAAAAGCAATGTTACACCAAACGACTCTTTCCTCTTTTATGCTAGACACAATAACTCAGGCAAAAAGGATTTCTCTGAATTTTCTAAATCTGGGAAAGGTCAAGTCATATGAAGACAAAAGGCTACAGCTACTTTGCAGTACACGGTCTTCAAGCTTGCAACGTCTTGGATTTCTAAGTCTATAAAAGCAAGCCTTCAACAACTTTCTTCAGTTGACGTACTTTGACAAAAATTCATTGAAAAGCTCTCGTGTAAATCACAGTTGTGATATAACTTTCTTAGAAGCATTTCAAACACTTGTTTAGTTTACATTTGATTGTAAAAGTTCCTTGAGAAGACCAAGTTGTGATCAGTAGTTCTTGAGAAGACTAAGACAGTTGTTCTTAGTGATTGATATTGTAATCAGTTTGATTATAGTGGATTAAGTCCTTGTGGAAAAAGGCAAATCACTCTTGATAGGGTGGACTGGAGTAGTTGAGTTCAACGAACCAGGATAAAAATCTTTGTGTTTTTATTGCCATAATATTTTCTAAATCCTTATTCAACCCCTCCCCCCCTTCTAAGTATTTTCTCACCTTCAGTTGGCATCATAGCTCCGGTTCTGTGTGTGCTATCACTTCACAGTGACAGAAAAGATCCAGTGAGAAAACTCTTGATATTTCTTGGTTGATACATTATGGCTGAAGCTTCAACATCCAACATCAACAACAGATATGAAGAAAGGGATAGAATCAACACAAAACCCCCTATGTTTGATGGGGAGAAGTTTGACTATTGGAAGGACAGAATAGAGAGTTTCTTCCTTGGTTATGATGCTGATCTTTGGGACTTAGTCATTGATGGTTATGTTCACCCCATTGATGGGGATGGCAAGAAAATTGATAGAAAATCTATGACTGAAGCTCAAAAGAAGGAGTTCAGAAATCATCACAAAGCTTGAACAATCTTATTAAATGTTATATCTCATACTGAGTATGAGAAGATTACCAACAGAGAAACATCATTTGATTTGTTTGAGTCTTTGAAGATGACCCATGAAGGGAACTCACAAGTTAAAGAGACCAAGGCTCTGGCGCTGATCCAGAAATATGAAGCCTTTAAAGTGGAAGAATCTGAATCTATAGAAACTATGTTCTCTAGATTCCAGATCCTCACAGCTGGATTGAAAGTGCTGGACAAAGGCTATTCAACTGCTGATCATGTGAAGAAGATCATCAGAAGCTTTCCCATCAGATGGAGACCAATGGTCACTACTCTGGAGCTAGCTAAGGATCTGAACAAGATCACATTGGAGGAACTAATCAGCTCACTGAGGAGCCATGAAATTGAACTTGAAGAAGACGAGCCTCAAAACAAAGGTAAGTCAATTGCTTTAAAATCTAACAAATATGTTAAAGCATTGCAGCTGTTAGAAGAAAGTTCTGAAGAATCTTCTTCTGAAGAAGAAGATGAACTGTCCTTGCTGTCCAGAAGGATCAACAAACTCTGGAAGCACAAACATAGGAAGTTCAAGAACTTCAAGAAGCCAGATCAACGCAAAGAGTCCTCCGGATACAAAAATATGGAAAGAAGGAGGTTGTTTGCTATGAATGCAAGGTACCTGGTCATTACAAGAATGATTGTCCAAAGCTTCTAAAGGAAAAGCCAAAAAGGAAGTTTGACAAAAAGAAGAAGGTTCTAATGGCAACCTGGGATGATTCATATGAATCTGAATCTTCATCAGAATCTGAAGAAGAATGCGCCAACATGGCTTTGATGGCAGGCGTGGAAGATCAGGATGAAGGATCATCTGGATTTGAATCTGATTCTGAATCTGACTCAGAAGAGGTACTTTCTGATCTCTCTAGGGAAGAACTTATTAAAGTTTTATCAGAAGTCCTGAATAACTACAACCAGATTAAGCTCAAATGCAAGAAGCTTAAATGCGATCTTGAATCTGAGAATAGTCAGTTAAAGTCAGAAGTTGCTGAGCTCAAAGAAAACAATTTGAAAATGAAAAATAATTTTGAAAAAGCTCAAGAAGACTCTGAATCTGAAACTAAGTCAAAATGCAAAAATATTTTAGAAGAATATGACTATAGTTTTCAGAAGTTTCTGGCTAAAAGCATAGATAGAAGCAAGATGGCTTCAATGATCTATGGAGTTAGCAGAAACAACTGGAAAAGAATTGGATATGAATCTTCCTCTGGAAAGGATTTAAATCCAATGCCTATTGATAAACTTATCATTAAGAAGACTCCCTTATATTCTCACTTTAAGTTTGGTCATCTGAATGATATTAAACATACACGTTCTGATCAGAACGTTCCTGTGTTTAAACCAAAAGTTAGTCAGAACAAACCTGTTGTAAAAAAACAGAAGTTCAGACAAACATTTAAGGCAACTAACCCAAAAGGACCCAAAAATATCTGGGTACCTAAGGATAAGGTAATACCTGTTGCAGATGTATTTAGCAGCAAAGTCAAGACGCTAGTCATGGTACCTGGACTCTGGCTGCTCATGTCACATGACGGGAGAAAGGTTTATGTTCCAAAGCCTGGAGCTTAAATCTGGAGGAGACGTCAAGTTTGAAGGGAATCAGAAGGGCAAGATAATTGGCTCTGGTACTATTGGCAATGGTAACCTTCCCTCTATATCTAATGTTTTACTTGTAGAAGGATTAAAGCATAATCTATTGTCCATAAGTCAATTAAGTGACAATGGTTATAACATAATCTTTAATCAAAAATGTTGCAAGGTTGTTAGTCAGAAGGATGGCTCAATCCTATTTAATGGAAAGAGGAAGAACAACATTTACAAAATCAATCTTTCAGAACTTAAGGTTCAAAATGTAAAATTCCTTATGTTTATTAATAATGAGCAATGGATCTGGCACAGAAGATTGGGGCATATTAATATGAGACATATATCTTAGGTTAATAAACTCAATCTGGTCAGAGGACTTCCTAAGTTGAAGTTCAACTCAGATGATCTTTGTGAAGCATGTCAAAAAGGAAAATTTTCAAAATCTTCTTTTAAAACTAAAAATGTTGTTTCAACTTCAAGACCATTAGAGTTACTTCACATTGATCTGTTTGAACCAGTGAAAACTGCATCCATCAGAGGCAAGAAGTATTGATTAGTCATTGTTGATGACTATAGCAGATGGACATGGGTGAAATTCCTAAAACACAAGGATGAGTCACATTCTGTGTTCTTTGACTTCTGCAAACAAGTCCAGAATGAAAAAGATTTTAAAATTGTTAAAGTCAGAAGTGATCATGGTGGCGAATTTGAAAACAAATATTTTGAAACATATTTTAATGAAAATGGCATTGCTCATGATTTCTCCTGCCCTAGAACTCCACAACAGAATGGAGTTGTAGAGAGGAAAAATAGAACTTTGCAAGAAATGGCCAGAACCATGATCAACGAGACTAATCTGGCAAAGCATTTTTGGGCAAAAGCAATAAACACAACTTGTTATATTCAGAACAGAGTGTCTGTAAGACCTCTTCTGGAAAAGACTCCCTATGAATTGTGGAGGAACAGAAAACCCAACATTTCTTATTTTCATCCTTTTAGATGTATATGTTATATGTTGAACACTAAAGAGAATCTAAACAAGTTTGATTCTAAAGCACAGAAGTGTTTCATGCTTGGCTATTCTGAACGCTCTAAAGGCTACAGAGTATACAATACTGAAACACAGATTGTGGAGGAATCTATATATGTTAGATTTGATGATAAGCTTGGCATTCAAAAGCCAAAGCAGTTTGAAAGTTCTGCAGATAGAGAAGTAATTCTCACAGACTCTGAAGGCTCAGAGGCAGAAAAGGTTCAAGTGAAAGAGCCAGAAGCAATGCCAAATGCAACTCCTTTGGCTACTCAAATGAACAACTTGAATATTTCTGAAGAATCAAATGTTAGAGGTTCATCTTCCAGAATCAAGGCCTCTCACCCAGAGGATGTGATCATTGGAAAGAAGGATGACCCTATAAGAACAAGATCCTACCTCAGATCATCTGAAGCGTCATTGTTTGGGTTGGTGTCAGTTATTGAACCAACTTCTGTGGATGAAGCTCTGCAAGACAATGACTGGATAATTGCCATGCAATAAAAGCTCAATCAGTTCACAAGAAATGACATTCGGGATTTGGTTCCAAGACCAAAAGGATTTAACATAATTGGAACTAAATGGGTCTTCAGAAACAAGTTGAATGAAAAAGGAGAAGTTGAAAGAAACAAAGCAAGGCTTGTTGCTCAAGGTTATAGCCAGCAAGAAGGAATTGATTACACAGAGACTTATGCTCCTGTGGCCAGGTTAGAGTCTATTGGTTTACTCATTTCTTTTGTTGCACAAAATAGCATCACTCTATATCAGATGGATGTTAAGAGTGCATTCTTAAATGGGATTATAGAAGAAGAAGTTTATGTTCACCAACCTCCTGATTTTGAAAGTGATAAATTTCTAGAACATGTCTTTAAACTTAATAAATCTCTTTATGGTTTAAAACAAGCTCCTAGAGCTTGGTATGAGAGATTAAGCAATTTTCTTCTGGAGAAAATTTTTATCAGAGGCAAAGTGGACACAACTCTCTTCTGTAAAACATTTAAGAAAGATCTGTTAATTTGTCAAATATATGTATATGATATTATATTTGGATCTACCAATGTTATGCTGGGAAAGGAGTTTGCTCAATGTATGCAGGCTGAATTTGAGATGAGCATGATGGGAGAATTGAGATTCTTTCTGGGAATTCAAGTCAACGAGACTCCAGATTGCACTTACATTCATCAGACCAAATATGTAAAAGAGCTTCTGAAGAAGTTTAACATGACTGATAGTAAGATGGCAAAGACTCCTATGCATCCAACAAGTACTCTTGGTAAGGAAGAGGTAAGTAAGAAAGTAGATCAGAAACTCTACAGAGGTATGATTGGATCTCTTCTCTACTTAACTGCTTCTAGACCTGACATTTTATTCAGTGTATGCTTGTATGCAAGATTCCAATCAGATCCTAGAGAATCACACTTAACAGCTGTTAAAAGGATTCTAAGGCATCTGAAAGGTACTTCTAATATGGGTTTGTGTTATAGAAAATCTGATGAATTTAAACTAGTTGGATTTTGTGATGCTGATTACGCTGGAGACAGAGTTGAAAGAAAAAGTACTTCTGGAAGTTGTCAATTTCTGGGAAGAAATTTAATCTCCTGGTACAGCAAGAAACAACCTACAATTGCTCTGTCAACTACAAAAGCAGAATATATTGTTGCTGCTGGATGTAGCACGCAGATGCTCTGGATGAAAAGTCAGTTAGAAGACTATCAGATCTTTGAGATTAATATTTCTATATTCTGTGATAATACTTCTGCTATATGCTTATCTAAAAATCCAATTTTACACTCTAAAGCTAAGCGTATAGAAATTAAACATCACTTCATCAGAGACTATGTTCAAAAGGATATTATAAAATTAGACTTTGTTGATACAGATCATCAATGGGATGATATTTTCACAAAACCCCTTGCTGAAGATAGGTTTAAGTTTTATTCTTAAAAATATTGGTATGGAATTTTGTCCAGAATAATATTTATCAGAAGCAAATTTCTCAGATGCAAAATGTTTAAACTCTGAAGTATTTCATCTGTCAATTTATTTAATTTCTTGAGTTATTATTTCTGTGTGTATCTGAACTAACAAGTCTCAGAGGATCTGAACGTTGGCTAACGTTTCATTTCTCAAAGAGATTTCAGAAGCACATGCAAGCAAACACGTGTCACTCTGAATCTGAAAAGATGGCGTGCACAATACTGAATAGACATTTGAGGTAATGTTTGAATAGTTGATTTCTCGTTTTCCCTCCAATTGTCAGAATCATTTATGGTTTGAAATGATTATTTTCTTTTCATTAAATGCCATTAATTGTTAATTGTGTACGTGCTGAACGTGTGACCTTTTGTGTGCCCTAAATTTCTTCTATAAATTCCACAAATCTCACCATTTCACATTTTTCACTCTCACAAACACGTTTATGCATTTCTGCTTGCTCTTTAGCCTTCATCTAAACCCTAAACCTTCATCATCTTCAACAATGGCTACTTCATCTTCAACCTCAGCTCAGTTTCAATCTACAATGGATGTTGTTTCTTCATCAAACATGGGTGATGTCCCTTTTAAGGAACCTATCAGAACACTACTCACGCATGTTGACAAGTTGGAAGTTTTGTGTGAGTCCATAGTTAACTTTGAATCATTTGCAGAAAATGGGTATGATCTTCGTCCCATTGTTGATGCACAGTGTTGGACCAAGTTCTTTGACAGATTAATGGGACCAATTTACCCTCGTCTGGTAAAGGAATTTTGGGTACATGCTTCTTGTTTCCCTAAGTTCATAGTGTCATTTGTTCTTGGGAAGGAAATCATCATTACTGAAGCTTTGATAAGGAAACTCATAGGATATGTGGAGACTGATGGAGTCACCAATCTACCTTCTGGGCGTGTGGACATGACTGAAGTATATAGAGAAGTTTGCTCATCTGGAGTAGCTTCTAACAAGGTTAAGGATCTGAAACCAGTTTACAGAATCTGGGCTAAGATTTTCATGAGCTGCATTCACCACAGAAAATCTTAAAATTCTTCAGATTATGTCAACACTGATCAGCTTTACTTCATGTATTGTCTGAGTCAGAGTACCAAAGTGGATCTGCCATATCTTCTGTTTAATCATCTGTGGATGCATGTTAAACAGTCAAGGGAAGAGTTCAGAAACAAACACCAGAAGCTTAGAAACTGGATTGCAATGGGAAGACTCATCTCAGACATTCTGAGTGAGAATGCTCTTGTTGGTCATCTGTTTGAAGTTGGAATGAAGGAAGAATTGGCTTTTGCAGTTGGAAAACCTCTGAACGGGAAGAGTCTTCAAAGAATGAAAGTGGTAGAAGAAGTTACTTCTGCTCCAAAGAAATTTAACACTGAATAGGTCACTCAAAGAAGAGTCCCAGTTGCAAATTTCCCTATGTTCTTTGCTAATGAACCAAGGGACATTGTTCTGTAATACATCACAGATTGTCTAAATGAAGGAATTCCTCTGCCAGCAAATCTGGTTCAGAAGGCAGGTGAACCTGCTCCAGATCTGTATGAGGCCAGACATAAGAAGAAGAGAAAGGTTGCTACAGAAGAACCTCCTAAACCTAAGAGGAAGGCTACTGGTGATGCTGCTGCTATCAAGCCAAAAAGAGTCAAGAAATCAGAAATCAACCCTCCAGAGGCAAGTCTAAAAGAGATTCTGGAAACTGTACAAGAGGTATTAACATATGATCAAACTCTTTATGAACCTATTATACCATCACCTTCACCTCCTCGTGTTTCTAAACCTAGGAAACCCTCTGTTACCAATTCTTCTGTACCCCCACCTATTGCACCTCCATCTGAAAAATATGCATTTGAACCAACACCTTCTAAACCATCTGATAATCCCCCATCTGACAAACAAACTCCTGCACCAAAATCATCTGAAATTCCCCCACCAAAACCACCAATCTCAACACCACCAGAACCAACAAAACCAACAGAACCAATACCAACACCTCAAGTTACTTCTCCACAACAACCTGAATCTCAACAACCTGAACCACTACCATCTGAACCACTAAAACTTATACCTTCTAATCCACAACCTAATCCTCAACCTGAGCAACCCAAACCTACTGAATCATACATATATGATTTTGAGATTCTGGATGTCCAACCCCTCAAAACTATGTTTGATGTATCTTCTACATCTTGTCCCTCTTCTACCTCATCTGATTCATATGAATCTGATATTCACCCAGAAGTTAGCTCACCCCCCCTCCCCTCTCTCAGAGGATATAAACCTAAACAACCAGATACATTTATTTCCTCTGCCACAATCATTCCTAAACCCACTCCAAAACCTAAACCAAGAAGATCTGAGTTTGTATCTTTTGCATCCTTTAAACCACATCCCTCTGATCCCCTTCCCTCTGGTCTAAAACTTAAACACTTTTATACCAGAATAGAACCATCTGACCCTACCACTCCATACAAACCTAAGTCTTCAACTATTCTTCCATCTGTTCTTCAAACCTATCTTAAACAACCTCTAGATATCATTCCTTCAGAACCTCTGCTTTCTCGTAACTCTGTTTTTACCCCCTTCACTACTAAACCATTTGATGTCATTCCCTCTGCATCAAATTTTAAACCATTTCTGTTTCCCACTTCATCCTCATCCAGATTCAAAAATTTCACTTTATCTTCTGAACAACCCTCCTTTCCTTCTTATCCTCGTCCTCTATTCATCATCCCAACTTTCACCATACCACCTCCACCAGAACAACCCAAACCAACACCTCTGGAAACCTACCTTAAACCAAAATCCAGATTGGATGTTAATACTCTGTTTGCTAGTTTCAAGAAGGAAATCAGAATGAGTCTAAACTCTGTGGAGGAGAAATGTCTCTCAAGCATCAATCCAGAAGCTTATGAAGAATGCTGGGATAAGTTCATTGCCAGATTCAATGTTGTTGCTTTAAATCTGAAGAGTGTCTGCTCTGATGATACGAATATCAGATTCGCTGAGCTTACTAAAATAATGCTTTGGAATGTAATTAGATCTCCTACATTTCTTCTTGAGAATGCACCTTCATCTTCTGGAGTGTCTGCTACTTCTGAGTCTCTTGAAGGATCTGCTTCTAAAGTCATTCTGGAAGAAAATCCTTTGGCTCTAATGATTGTGGATAAATCATCTACATCTGTGCTTCCAGACTCTGCAACTCCAATGGAAATTGACTCTGCTCCTACTCCTGCATCAGAATCTGTTCTGTCTACTTCTTCTAAGATCAAGAAAGAGAACCCAGAATTAGAAGATAAGATTGTTGTGCTGGAAGCTGGTCAATCTGAGATTAAGTCATGGATGGCAAGGCAAGATCAGAAGACTGAAAACATTGAGAAGTGGATGTCCAAGCAAGAAGAATCTTCATCTGAGATCACTCACCTTCTGAAGATGCTTCTTTCCAAACAATCCTAGATTTATGTTTTCTTTATCTGATGTTTGAGCACTTGTTTTAAATTTATCATATGCTGTTTTATCTGTTCTATCTGAATATTTGAATGCATGAATCTGATTGTTTTCTCTATCTAATTGTATCTTTTCTCTCTGTTTCCTGTTATTTGTTTTTAAAAGTTTTCTTTTTGATTATGACAAAAAGGGGGAGAAAATGAAATTCTGACTAGTCAAATAAACTTTACCTGAATGGAATTCAAACATATCAAATTATAACTAACATGAATTTTTAGTGTTTCAGAACTATAATGATAAATCTGACAAAATTCATTAAAGTAACTCTGAGATCCCCATATCAAGTTTCAACCAATCAGGCTCTGATTCTGAAACGTGGCTCTGATTCTGAAATGATCATCCAAATCAAGCTCTAATTTTGAGCATTCAGGCTCTGATTCTGAAAAGAATACTCATGCAAAAAGGGAAGTTTCTATTCTTTCTTAGTATTTAATTCAGGGGGAGATTCATAATCTCAGGGGGAGTTATAATTTATCTCTTTATTGAACAAAATTTCTTATGTTTTTGTCATCATCAAAAAGGAGGAGATTGTTAGAACACAGATTGGTTCTCAGTTATATCTCTATATTTTGATGATAACACTTATGAAATTTTGTATTAAGAAATTATATACTCTAAATTTGTTCAAGTATTTTTGCTGCAGATATTAAATTTAATATTCTTCTGAAAGCAAAAATGGATCTGAACGTTGAACTACGCAAGGCTCTGAAGTGTCAGAAGCATCTCTTAGAAGACTCTGAGCGCTGCCTACATAAGACTCTGAGCGCTGCCTACAGAAGGATCTAAAGCAGAAGCTACAGAAGCATCTGAAGCGTAGACTGAAGACTTTGTATGAAGAGTTTCAAGCACTGTTTTTCAGAAGACTCTGATAGTACTGTTTGCTGCAAGTACTGAGGATCTGATCTCCAAACTCTGCTCTGATTAATTACACGCTGAAGCACACTTGCTGCAATACTTTGATACAACAAACTCTGAAGACATCAAGACTCTGATCACTCAGGCTCTGATGATAATTGCTGTGAATTAGAAACTTGTTGAAGAAGATTATTTGAAGTTATATCCGTTGGTTATGCCAAACGACTCTTTCCTCTTTTATGCTAGACACAAGAACTCAGGCAAAAAGGATTTCTCTGAACGTTCTAATTCTGGGAAAGGTCAAGTCATATGAAGACAAAAGGCTACAACTACTTTGCAGTACACTGTCTTCAAGCTTGCAACGTCTTGGATTTCTAAGTCTATAAAAGCAAGCCTTCAACAACTTTCTTCAGTTGATGTACTTTGACAAAAAATTCATTGAAAAGCTCTCATACAAATTATTATTCTTTGCTGAATTTATTCCATACGTTCTTAAACTGAAGTGTAAATCACAGTTGTGATATAGCTTTCTTAGAAGCATTTCAAACACTTGTTTAGTTTACATTTGATTGTAAAAGTTCCTTGAGAAGACCAAGTTGTTGTCAGTAGTTCTTGAGAAGACTAAGACAGTTGTTCTTAGTGATTGATATTGTAATCAGTTTGATTATAGTGGATTAAGTCCTTGTGAAGAAAGGAAAATCACTCTTGATAGGGTGGACTGGAGTAGTTGAGTTCAACGAACCAGAAAAAATCTGTGTTTTTATTGCCATAATATTTTCTAAATCCTTATTCAACCCCCCTCTCCTTCTAAGTATTTTCTCACCTTCAGTTACAAGGAAAAATAAAAGTAGATTTCGATTCCTAATTCTAAGTCCTAATTTTCTAAGGAATAATCTTTTCATATCCGACTCTTCGAGCTCGATTTTTTCAAACCTGCACAAATCGACAAAACAGAGAAACAACGTTAAAGTTAGAATCGTTAAAAATGGTTTTTCGATAGTTCCGATACCAATGCCCTCAGCAATGTGTCATCATCGGGTATGTCGGGAGGGCAGCGACAAAGTCGAAGCCAACTCCTGACTCTTATTCTCGACATCGGGCTAAAACCGGCAGAGTCTGTTCATAGTTCAAGGCACCCAGAGAGAAAAAGTGATTATTTGTGAAAAAATGATTTTTTCACATTCAGCCAAATAGATCCTAAAGCAGAAATGGACATCCATTTTCCAGATTCACAATCAGGAAATCATCAACAGACATGAATGGATCAAACCTTTTCCTAAGAGACAAAATGCATGCAAGTAATCATCAGCCGTAATTCCTGGAAGACTAAAACAAACGCGTCAAAACCAAGCAACAGTAACCTCCGGAAGAAACGCGAGCAAACGACATTCTCGAAACAAATCCAGACTATCGTTCGAATCAAATCTGGGAAAGGCATAACATAATGCAACGAATTCGTGACCTACAACAACAAATCATCAACAACCTCCTGATAAATCTCCAAAAATAGATTCAACGGAAGAAGAAAAGGATATCCAAGCCCAAAAGCAGATCAATATATAAGAAAAAGGAGAACAAAATCGAAAGAAAAAAAAGGTCGGAAAAAGGAGGCGAACAAAAGGCGTCCATCCATCATCAAGTTCAAAGATCCTCAAATACCATCAAAGCGGAACAACCTTCAACCAGAAAGATTCCGACGGACCACCGAGCCTCAGTTTTACATCATCGGCCGAACCACCACAAAACCATCATCACGTCATCGTATTCCTTCGAAAAACCGCTCTGAACCCCGAAGGGTGAGCAATTTCTGTTTAACAGAATATTTGTTTTTTTAGATATCACGAAAAAGAAGGAGAAAAACGGACGAAAAGTCGTGAAAAGGAAAGACAAGTGGAAAGCTTCAATAAGCATCCATGGCGCCGCCACGGTGAACAAAGGAGAAGGAAGAGGGATTTCAAGACCCTAATGTGAAAGTGATCAGCGGATTCCCTTCCCCCCCCCCCCCAATTCAATTTATTGTTTTATTAACAGTAGTTTATTATTATTGTTAATTAGTTTATTTTTACTAATTCAACATAATTAAAATACTGAATCATGTTAAAACTTTCTTCATCAATTAGATTTTTACGTCAAACCCTTTTTCCATTAAAGTTAACCCTTTTTGAAATTCTAAGATTTAATTTTTATTTATTCATTAAGATTAAAACCTTTTAGTAATTAAAGGTTAAAACTTTAAAAAAAAAAACTTAACTTAAAAATATTTTTTTAATTTGAAAACCTCTTTTGACAAACCATTTTTGCTAATAAAATTTTTAATAGAACTTTGTAAAATTAGTTAAGAATTTATTTTAATTTTTTTTTAAGTTATAAACTTCGACTAATTCCCTGTACTTTTTGTGTTCATTTTTCCCCCGTACTTTTTATGTTCATTTTTTCCATGGTTGTAATTATGCGAGGCTATCGTCGCTTTCAATTTCGTCATTTATATTTTCATTTTTTTCATGGTTGTAATTTACGCTAGTGATTGTCGCTTTGCATTTTTTTACTGTTTTCATATTCTCGTATTTCAATTCTGCCATGTAACGGTTCACCATTTGCACTTTTCTTACCGTTTTACGTTTTCATATATTTCAAATTCCGCCATGTAATAAGTTATCATCTGCATTATTTCCCGTCAACAACCTTCCGAAGGATTAGGTCTAAGCCGTTTGACCGCCAAGTCAATAGCCCTAACCTTTGACCATTTCAAAACCCTAATAGCTTAGGCGTCCCGCCGTGGACAAAATTACCCTAGCATCAGGTTAAGGAGTCGCCGCACTCCGTTTTAGGGTTTCCCGCCGTGGAATACCTAGTTAACCCTAATTTCAACTCTTTACAACATAGAGATAGGAGTCTCCGCACTCCACGTAAGCGCTTCCTTAAGAACGCTTATTCCCCATTGAAACCTTGACCATAGTCAAGAAGTTTCTCTAACCTCCCTTTCGAGGGGAACTACGATTACTCTGATTCCATCCCCTACCTCGGATACGTAGGCACAAGATGCGAGTCTTGGCGAGTAAACTTAGGACTAACCCTTAGGTCTTTCTGTCACTTTCTAACCCTTAGCAATATACCAAAGCAAATAATAAAGCAAAATAGTAAACAATAAACAAAAGGTTTCTGTAGAGTACTACAGAACTTTAGGGTGCTAACACCTTCCCTAAGCTTAACCAACCCCTTACCTAGATTTCTCCCTGCATTGTTTACGATGCAAAATTAGGTTTTCCTTCTTTTGACATTTTCCTTCGGATAAATCAAAGATCGATTGTGAATCAAAGATTTGCGATTCAAATTAATTAATAATTTGATATCCTATTCTAACCGCAACAACAAGCATTTACCAAAGTTCAAGGCAGTGTATAATTACAACCTTTGAGATTACCTACATCAAGGTTATGCAGCCTGTTGATTCTCTTTGACAGTTTTGGTGACCATGTCGTTAGTTTGAGTGCTTTCTTTCCTTTCCTGCATAAGATTTGAATTAATTCAGAAATAGGGCATTCAAAAAAGAATTAAATGGAGTTTGCTTCAAGGACTAATCCCTTCCAATACGGTCTAATAGCAATTACATTAATTCTCGAGTTCTTTCCAAAACCGTAACCAACAGAGCATTAATGTGTGAATCTGCCAAAGAGATAATAATCATCATCATCAGACACGTTCCCTTTTCTTTCCAAAGCGGCCACCAACATGTTCCTGTCGAATAGGAAAGAGTTTCATTATTTCATCAATACAAGCACAAAGAATCGACAGTGAATTAAAAGCTCATGGAAAGTATATTGTCCTTACCAAAAGCATAACCGACAAGCCAACCGTGCATTCAAATCAGCAATTCAACCCATTGTTTTTTTATATACCTATAAAAGATACACAACAGAGAAGAGAGATGAGAAGAATGATAACACACGATCCAACAATGGGGAAATCACAAAGAAAGATTCATCTACGCTAACAACGACATCACAATATCGCACAAACCACCAAACATCAGTATACGCACTCTCAGATTTGTCACAAAAATAAGGATCTTTAGCAGAAAAGGAACTTATCTCGCGGCCTGTTGTTATTCATCATCCACTTCAGAACCCTAGGGGAATGGCGACCATGGCGGAGACGGCAAGGAATTGAGAAGCTTGAACTGAGAAAAGGAGGTCAAGAGGGTTTTTACCAACAGACGGCTTTTCGCGAGAAGGAAGAAGTTTTGAAGGCAAACGGGTTTACGGAGAAACGAAGGGAAGAAAAAGGGAAACGGAAGGAGGAAGAGGAGAATGAAGATTTGAGAAACGATGAAAAGCGAAGAAGAAGGGGAGGAAGAAGTGAAGCGGCGGCGAAATCTCTAGGTTTCGTCCCCCCCCCCCCCTCTTTCCATTTTGTTTTATGTTTTGGTGGTTTGGGTCCGGTTTGGCTACCGGCCCAACGTTTTCGGTTTTTTTAAATTTTTTTATTTTGTGGTTTTTTTATAAAATGGAATGAGCCTGGCCTAGATATAAAAATAATTAAACTAATAAAATAATAACAATGGTATAAAAAATAATTAAAATAATAAAAGATAATAAGATTAATATAAGAGATAATAATTAAAATTAGTTTTTATATAATTTTAATGTTTTGAGAAAATATTTAAAATTTGGTTAATTAATTAATTAATTTTAAACTCTCTTTTTTATATATAATCTAATCTTGGCGAGTTAATTATAATAAAACAATTTAAATCTTTTTATATTAACAAACTTAAAAGCTTAATCAATTAATCTAGTTTTGTTAAAAATCTAATTTTTATATTAAAATTTAATTAGTTCCGTCTTAATCAACTCAATTACGATTTTGAAACTCTTTTATTCGTCATCTTAATTTTGAGACTCAAATCTGGAATTTAAATTGCATTTGCTGTGATATTAAATTGTTAGTTTCGACCCTCGCCACCATGGGCTTTAATTTCAAGTATAATTAGTCCATAGCTTGTTGGTTGATTTTAATTTTTTTTATTATATAGTCAATCTTGATGTAACGTCACTTCGCTCTATTTTCTTAATATTATTTTGTATACATACGTCCAAGGGAAGAGCTTGCGCATGATATCATAAGTCGTGCGTATTGCATATCATTTGCATCATATTTCCCCCCGCTCGATCCTTGAGTTTTCAAGTCGATCAGCTTAGGATTTAGTCCCTTACACCTTAAGATAAAACTGATTTCTCTAGTATCTTTCAACTTAGACAAACCAATATTCAATTCAATCATCTATTCTCCCCACAAGAGAATTAGACGTGATTCATCTTGACAGTCGAGATATAATTCTCCTGTGCAATAATACAATTGTGAGATGTAGAATCTTTTCCGCTTGAGAGAGGTATGTGGTATACTCGTCGATAAATCCTATTTCTGACCCCTTCTCTCAATGTGACGCAAAGACCATCTCCCACAAGTTATGGTGGTTAAGTCGAGTATTCTTCCTTAAGATGAAGACTCGTCTTTTCTCCTAGAATCAATCAAAAAAACCTTATCCCCCTGGAACCTTGGCCAAAGTCAAGAAGTTCCTCAATCCCTTTTAGGAGAACTACGAATACTCGGATTCCACTCCCGTCAGGATACGTAGGCACAGGATGCGATTTCTTGGCGAGTATACTTAGAAATAAACCATTAGGTCTTTCACTCTTAGCAAACAACAATAAACATATAAAACAAGAGGTTCCTGTAGAGTACTACAAATGTTTAGGATGCTAACACCTTCCCTAGGCATAATTAACCCCCTAACCTTAGACTCTCTAGCTTTGCATTTGCATTGCATATTTTGGGTTATTTCGATCTTTTTCCCTTCGTTTGGACTAATTAAAGACCGATGGTGAATAATGAATTAAGATTCAAGTTAATCCAATAGCTTGATATATAATTCTCACCGTGACAGAAATGGCAACTTCACTGGGGAAGATCATGAGGGTTCCCCTAACTTGTTCTGTATTGTTTTTATTGTTGTATATTTGCTTATCTATCTACTTATTTATTTATGCTTTGGGTTGATATCCTTGTGCGGTGAGGAATGTTCTATACCCGGACTTGAGTGCACTTATGATAGGAAGGTGATATATTTGATAAGGCTTATAGGGAGTGATTCTCGACCAAGCTAACTTGAGAATCACCGCTCAGTTAAGGCCCTCTTGAAAATGGTATTGTTGAATGAGTATTCATGAAGACAATTACTATGTTTGACCTAGGAGCCTGTGATACTTGGGACCTTTAGTTACCTTTAACCCCATTTGGCCTTTCTTAGGACGTAGTGCAATGACTATGAGGGAGTATTCCCGAAGTAGTTGATACGCGATGTTGCACTCAAAAGAAGTTCTCTTGAGAAGATTATTAACCACCGAGTATTCGGGAAATTGATAATATCCGAAAGATAGACTAATGATTTTGGGCACCTCTTAGAACCCTTGTTCTGCAGGTACTTTCAACCCTTAGTCCACAACCTTTGGGGATGGGTATACCCTTTACCTCCATGCTTACAAGCCTAGGTTTCCTGTGTGTTTATCTTTGTGTATCTGTGTGCTTGCCTGTGTTTGTGCATCTTCGCATCCATAAAGCATTATATTGCACTAGTTTCATGGAATTCCGAGTTTGTTTATAAACATTATAGGACCAAGAGGGATTACAAAGGAAATTTTTTTGAAATATTCTTTTAAGAGTCTTAACTTGGATGACCTAAGGAAGTTAGAAGCTCTGATTGAAGATCAAGAAAATTCAAACACAAATACAAGAGACTTTCATCATTATCAAAGATCTAGACGGACAGTGGATTTCTTCCTTACTTTCTGACGAGAAAAGAAAAGACCGGGAAGATTTATTTTCCTCTATCATACTACTCTTTAGAATTTTGATCATGGACAAGCTTATATTCAAGAAGGTCTAGCTAGAAGAGCAGGTCAAGAAGCATGATACAAGACTTCCTTAGGACTTTATTAGATTTTATTTAGCTATTCTGTCATGACTCTTTAAGAATATTTACTTGTAATCCGTTATCAAAAAAATAATAAATAAGTTTTGGTATTCTATGACGTTTATAAATATTAGAGTGTCATGAAACTGTTCATTTGCATTCTGCATTTTGCATTTTTGCATGGCATCCCTCATTTAGCATTTTCATGTGCACGTGTCTTTTCTTTGTTGTGGCTCATCCGACCTTCTATCTTTGTCTCGTCATCTGACCAAGCTTGAAGTATTACTGAAGGATAATAGGGAGAACGAAGGATATGGATCCTATGACTGGCTTCAGAGTGATACCTAATCCGATATTTGATCAAGATAACCTGTGCAAGATAACCTGGTTGATCAAGATGATGAAAGAGTTTCCCAGTTTCCGTAGTGTATACCAGATCCTCAGAATGTTCATACTGGGATGAAGGTAGACGATCCTAGAATTATAGCAATTGAGAAAGGATTTCGTGATCTCGAGAAACAATTGAAGATGATGAAAAGAGTTGATGCATTTGGTCTCAAGGCTCATGATCTATGTCTAGTTTCGGGTGTAATCGTTCCTCCTAAGTTCAAGATGCATGTCTTTGAAGTATACAAGGGTGTTAGTTGTCCAAGATACCAATTGATGATGTTTTGTCGAAAGATGACCGCTTATATCGACAATGATAAATTGATGATTCATTGCTTTCAAGAAAGTTTATGTGGGGCATCCTTGATATGGTATATGAAGCTACAAAGGAACCACGTTCCGTCATGGGAAGATTTAGCAGATGCTTTTATGAAGCAATACAATTACAATTTTGATATGGCTCCAGACAGTGATCAACTGGCAAGCACGAGTAAGAACGACAACGAATCTTTCAGGGAATATACCCAATGATGGAAAGAGTTGGCAGCCCAAGTTCATCCACCACTTTAAGAGAAAGAACTGGCCAAGATGTTTCTGAAAACACTGTCAGACGCTTATTACGATAGGATGGTGGGCGTTGTGTTATTAGAGTTCTCCAAAATTGTAGAAGTCGGAGTAAACATCGAGGGCACACTCAAAAGCGGGAGAATCCAAGATGACTCGAATAGCCAAGCCACTGAAGAAAGATCAATTAGTGATTCCCAAGAGGAAGGAAGTGTTGATATTAATGCAATTTAGGATTCCTTTCAATTCCTGCTAGATCCAGTTCCAGTATCTTATCCTCAACATCGGTATGCAACGTCTGTTCAGTAAAAGCAACGACCACTTCATGGATTTCCATACCCACGATGAAGGTTGACTTCCCTAGATCAACATCAGAATCGACGAGTTCGAACTTAGTTTCAGAATCAGAAGATACCCCTGACTATTCCGAGAGAAGAAACTCATCGGTTCGATCTTATCCCGATGACTTACCTGTGAGGGCAAAGCCTCATATACCATACATGTGTGTTTCGATGATGTCAAAATGCAACCACATGGAAGAATCGGTACTTGGCATTATCACCACAAGGCATAAGCATACCTTATCTCTTATGTCTCATTTGCTTGCATGTTGTGTCATCAAATTAGCGTTATTCGAGTCAAACCTCATTGGTATGTTAAAAGTCGCATTGAGAAGAGTCAAAAATAGCAAAATTAGTATTTTTGTAAAATACAGGGCTTTGAGTCGACCACTCATATGTTCCGGTCGACTCATAGAAGGTGTCTACAAAGTGCATTTTCCACGGGTTAGCGCACGTCGACCTCCGGTCGACGCATACTGTTGTTATTTCTGATTGTCTAAAAATACAGACTTTGCATCGATGCATGGTCCTGTTTTGGTCAACGCATAGCTTGTTACTTTGGATAATATGTGTTGTCTGGGGAGTTCCGGTCGACCCTTCCTTTATGTATGGTCGACCGTTCGCTGTTTTACTGCATAATTTTGGTCTGTCCACATATTTTGAAAAGTAGTTTTTTTTGTTACTTTTTGGCATAATATAAATAGAAAGTTGCTCATTTTCATCATCAACAATTGAATCAATTGCAAAACAAGAAAAGTGAAAGAGGTGCCATTAGTTCTCATCATATTCATCTTCTACATTTCATACCACAATAATCACACACAATAGTCTTTGTTGTGCATTATGGATTGTTTGAAGTGATAACGTCTGAAGCCGTTGATTGGGAATCCGAATCAGGTTGAAATTTTGGCAGGTTTTTCTTGAATAAAAACTTGAGGGTTTTGTCCTCCAAGATTCACTGAATTTGGGGGGTGTTTGGTACGAATCTTCTCAACATATATTCAGCTGAGCGAAGGTGATCGAGGAGCGGTGGGTTCCGTCGATCTAGTAGCGGGAATTGGTGAATTGTGAAGGAGAGGTTCGGGTTCGATTAGCAAGTTTTTGATATCAGCCGGGATGGGGTTTGAAAATGCAAGGTTGTTCAACCAAGGAGCTGTAATCGGAGGTTCATCCATAAGCAATCGAAGGACTTGATTCGACTCGAATCAAGGGGCAAGAAGAGAAAGCATATTCAACAACAAGGGAGTTTGTTTGTTCATTTGCTATTCCATTCTTTTATAAACGATTCAACAACAGGTTACATTTATATTATACAAGCTCAATTCTATTGTTAGAACTGAGGGCAGACGTACCCCGAAGCGAGGACGGCGGAGGAACTGCCTCAACAAATCTTTGTGCCTTTTACTCTTCGCATTTTCTTTTTGCTTAATATTTGCGTAAATTTCGTTCAAACAATAATATCGAATTAAGGACTGTTTTGAGTAAGGGCTGAAGTAATTTTTACCATAGTACAATAGTTTATTGTACAAGGAAACTAGTGCTACTTACTCAAAGCCGAAATCACTTGGAGTGCTTCGCACGCCAAGTGTTTGATAAATTGTATGAACCAAAATTCTCTTGTGTTGTCCAATTATTTTGTTGGCATATTAAGACATTAGAACTAGTCATACCAAGTAGTGATATAAATCAATTGATAGTGTGACTAGTATAGTGATTCTCTTTGCTTATTATCAATATCCATAGGCTAGACGCATATCCAGTCTTCTAGTAACAGTTCGTTATAGACGATAATTTTTCCACGGCCGCTTCTGCATATTAAACATTTTTAAAAACCAATTTTATTGGTAGCGCCGACTGATTTTTAATTAGGGACCTATTCAACCACCCCCCTTCTAGATTCGTGCCATTGTCTAACATTACCGACAACTATGGTCTTATTTTGCTAGAAAATCGGTAATGACACCCAGAAGGACTAGAATCATGAAGTCTTGCCCACCTTGGTTCAATCCAGAAGCCAGTTGTGAATTTCATGATGGCGTAGCGGGACATATGATTGAAGAGTGCAAGGTTTTCCAAGAGAAAATTCAAGAAATGATTAACGATGAAGTGTTGACTTTCAAAGGAGAAACCCAGTCTTGAACAGAACACCATTATACTGATGAATATGAAGACTCATGAAGACCTTTTCAAGATGTTGAAATCAAGAGAAGGGCTTGTCTGGTTGTTCATTTTGTTTGCTTATATGTACTTTAATTTCTTTGATTATAAAAAGTAAATTGGCGTGTAAAGAACTTGTTTATTTTGAATGTTAATGCAATAAAAATGTTTGTCTTGAAGAAATCCATTCGTATTCACTCATAAATTGTTTTTCATGATTTATAATGCCAACTTTACCCATTTTTTTCACTTTGATGAAGATCTGGAAGGAGTATGACGAAGTAAAATGCAAAATCTCATGTTGTATTCTTTTGAAGAAAACTCTTCTAATGATGTAAGGCATTGTTTCAAACCTCCCAAACATCGGAGATATAAGGAAGTTAATCCCTGCTTAACCACTTTAAGCCTTGATGAAGGATCTGTTTTTTCTCCCGAATTAAAAATTCTTGTTTAACTTGGGGCAGGACAATTTTCAATCAGCTTGATTGAACACTTAAATTTTCAAAAAAAGATTGAATATCATCGAAGAATGGGTGGGTACAAAAAAAAGCTTTGACCCTTATTTCTTTGTTTTACAAATTGTAAACTAAGCCCATATACAATCCTCAAAAATCCTAACTGAAGAAAGGTTTAGTTTGAAAGCATGCTCATCGAGATAACGTTTCCTGACTCCTGTGAGCTATGCTCAAATTTATATTGGCCTTATAAAAAATTAACTCATAACCTAATTAGTGATTTTGTCACTAGTTATGGTGATTTTCTTTTTCAAGAAAAAACTTCAAGACAAACATGTGTGTTGCATTAACAGTTTCAGAATTAACACTTCATGCGAGTTAATTTTGCCCGATATCATAGAAAGTTTACATATAAACATCGGCGATAAGTTTATTTTATTGGAACTTGAAGATCCCGCTGGACAGGGGCAAGTTGTTTCCAGGGTGCTCATTTATACAAGTTTGACCTTTCTCAAGAGCTAGTTTCAAAGACTCTGTTGTACATGATAGAGTTAATCAAGGTCAGTTACGTCGAGATTTGACGAATCTCTCCAAGAGTTTGAAAATAGCGGGGCATTTGGATGCCAAGTTTTCTGTAAAATCCTCTTGAGATGACTTTCTCTCATGAATCACATGACTTGAGGCATTTAAGAATCGAAAATTATTTTGTTCAAAATGGCGACTACCACACAGTTTGATCAATTCATAACTACTTTATTCTCACAACACTCTTCGTCCATGTCCCCAGTAAATTTTACTTCAGGTGGTCATGATAATTCTCCGATGAATCTTTTTGATGCAGGAAGTCTCTAGTTAGTGACCTGAGAATTCCCAGTGATTTGATGGACTTCACTTCCCTAGTGAAGCGGATGATATTTCAATCCTCAATGAATCTTCTTAAACTTCACTTCCCCAAAGAAGCGGATGATATTTTAAATCCTCAGTGAATCTTCGTAAACTTCACCTTCCCGATGAAGTGGATATTATTTTACTCGCTAGTGGATCTTCAACGCCGATTTTCTCCAGCGAAGCGGATGTTTATTTCATCCCCATGAGTTTGACTCCAACATATTCAACAACAATGTTGACCCAGGTTTCCCCTTTGAAGTGGATATTTATTTTATCCCCTGTGAGACCTCAGTTCGGGCATTTCTATCTACAACTCCAGTAGGAATTTCTCCAGTGAAGCAGATATTTATTTTATCCATGAAATTTCTCCAATTATGAGTTTGGTTCGCTCCCAGTAGATCTTTATTCTCATCTTCAACAGGATAATTGAGACTCATCTTTACAATTCCTTCAAGTAAGATCAAGATGTTATACCCCCAAATGGAGTGTTTTCTATTCCCCAAAAGAAGCTTTGAAGCCTTGAAGCAGGACTATGATCCCGTATTTAGTTCTCCATTAATCCCCAATGATGCTTCTATCTTGGAGGATAGGTCGGATGTCGGTTTCAGGATGTTTATTTCATCTCTGTTTTTCTTTCTTTTCGTTTGTTTCGTCAGCATATAGATAGATGGCATGGCATATGCATTTTGCATCTTTGTGTTTGTTTATTTTGTCACTTTGGTCACGTTTATCCCCAAGTGACTAGGTTTGTCTTCTCACTCCAAATTGAGTCGTCAGCCCTAAGCAGAAAAGAGCGCACTATTTCTAATTCCCTACTGAGTTTGATCCTCGTGGAAGACGGTTGCTTTAGTTAATCCCCAATTGAGTTCATTCCTCAATGTTTGCGTCTTGCTTGGCAGTTTCTCTTCAGTTACTTCCTGAATTGAACTTTGGTCCCTGACAATCACATTTTGGATATCTCCAGGTTTTTGAACCTGGATCAAGCGTGCACTTATTTTGCACTTTGATCCCCAAGAAGAATCTGTTTGAAAGTCACCATTGAAGATAAGATACTTCTTTAGTAATGTTACAACTTTTTCTCAGCAATTTATACTTAGACCACAAGCGGCCCCTTTATTTGAGCAACTTGTTTTGATCAGGTTTTCTATTTTGGATGACAAATGGTAGTCTCCTCAAGACAGTTTGTCCATCCCCACTAAACTTATCAAGATTATCAACTCGCCAAATGGCATCTCTCTAGGAATCCGTCAGAGAAGTTTATTGAATACTTTATAGATATTTCTCTTTGAGAATCTTCACTACAAAGGTTTCACATTTTACAGCTATGACAAAGATGCTCCTCAGGAGTGTATTCCCCCAGTGAGTCCATCACACAAGTTTAATTCCATCAGATGGTATCTCTTCCGAGAAGTTTGATGAAGTTTATTGTAATTGATCTATCTCTTTATTTGAGAAGACATATTTTGAAGATCATCCGGCCTACATCTCTTCTGAAGATTCCCGGTGAAGTTTTATAATCTCCAGTAAATTATGGATTACCGCTGAAGTCATAAATCTCCAGTGAAATTTCCAATCCCCTGTGAAGATACTATCATAAGTATTCGTCATTCCAAGAAGAAACTGAGAATCGTTCATGGCATACAACCTTAAAGCATGAGGAGGTTTATTTTACCCTTTTCAAGTGGAATACTTGATTAAGAAAGAAACTGAGACTCGTTCTTGGCATACAACCTTGAAGTGTGGGGAGGTTTATTTTACCATTTTCAAGTAAAAGAAGGAACTGAGATCCGTTCATGGCATACAACCTTGAAGCGTGAGGAAGTTTATTATCCTTTTGAACAATTTATTCGAAGATATCTCTTTTCCTGGCAAGTCTCGGCAGAAGATTTCTAGAAGACCTCGACAGTAGGTATTTCTTTCTCTTTTCCTGGCATGTCTCAGCAAAAGATTTCCAGAAGACTTCGACAGAAGTAGATCTCCAACAGACTTCAACGTAGAATCTCGGCAGCAGATTCCCTAGAAGTTTTAACAGTAGACACTTTGGAAAAAAGTATTTTCAATATGAAGTTATAAGACTCGGCAGTAGACTCATCCAGCTGATATATCTTGAAATCACTACATTTGACTTATACAGTGGGTTTTTTTCAAGTGGATTTTCTCGCAAGTTCTTCACAACATGTTTATAGATACTTTGTGATTGTCAATCGGTAATCTTTCCCTGTGGAGTCTCGTTCTGTTGAGCCTGTTTCTTTATTAACCTTTGTTTCCCGTGTGTCGTGTCCAGTTATTCCCTTGTGACATCTTTTCCTCACAGGACCTTTGTCTTGCATTTCATATCATCACATATCATATTCATGTGGTGGCATCTTAGGGCCAAAAATTCGTGCAATGTTTGTATTTAAGTTCCTCCTATCACGTCGAGATGAAGATTTCAATCTCCATATCTTCGGATAAGAAACTTAAATAGGGGCATCTGTAGCACCCTAAATTTTGACCTTAATACCCCACCTCCTTGTTCTTTTTTCTTTCTTATATGATATCTTTATATTTTTGTGTGCGTGTTTATCAGGACTAACGAGTGTGTGCAGGGTCATTTTGTTTTAAAGACATCTCTGGCGGATTCTTGTGACTTTACCCCCTTAAATCAAAGTTTTGATCTTCCTCGAAGTTTATCCCTGTAAATCAAGAAAGGCTTGTCAAGACAAAAGATTTGTATAAGAGATAGAATCGCGGGCTCATGGATTGAGGCCTTTTAGCTTTCTCACGCGAGATAATGTCAAATGCAAGATTGAGGTTCATTCATGTTCACTTTGGGGTCAACCGTCACATTTTTTATCAAGTGGTGTTATTTGGTTTATGGTAACAAGGCTTAGTTCATTTTACTTTGAATTCAATTGGTGCGTTTCATGCGGATTAATTTGGTTCTCAAGACTTTTTGTTCTCCAACAACTTGGTCCTTAGTTTTTGGATTCAACTTGAATGGATTTAATAGTTAATTAAGTGGAGAGTCCTCAAATTTAAGTTCATACTTTGTGAGAGTTTACAAACAAAGTCATAAGAACTTCCTTTTGTCCTAAATTTTTTCCAAAATGGTAGATAATTCAATTCATTACAAGTCTTCATTAGCAAGTTGCTATCCTACGCGTCATTGGACTTTACAAGCTGTTATGACGTTTACATGTGCATCAAGTTGTTTTAATTTCAAGACAGTGGTGCGGTTACGAGCACGCAAGAGGTGAAGAACAATTGAAGATAACGCTGGGAGAATTTATAATCCGAGACTCTTTGAAATTCAAGTTTAATGCTTTTAGTTTTTTTCCAAGCTAATATTGTTTGTAAGGCGAGATAGAGTTCTATGAATTAAAATCACCATTACAACATAAGAGCAATGGCTTCAACATTCGGTGGATACAAAATCATTTAGAAAGCTCTTCCCAAATATACATGTAAGGTTGTACTGGTATAAGGCTAACATTAATTAAGGACTGCTACTACAAGTGAACTATACTAATATAAATAAACAACTACATTTAAGGTGCATCTCATGGCGGTCCACGGCAAGAGCCAGGGCTATCTGGGTATGAGACTGGCTACACCGAGTGTGGAGGGGGTTGAGCTCCCAACAAACTGGAAATGTGGATATCGGTTTGAAGAGCCTTCTCCTTTTTGACAGCTCCCTTTTCTTCAAATCTGTCAATACCATTTGAATTCCATATGAGAGTTATAACAAGTCCAACATGTTGAAGAAGTTAGAAGGCTTAAAGAAATGGCAGTAATTACACCCAACCCGTTTTTCGGTTCTTGTAGGAATAAGTCCTCATTTCGGAAAAGCAAATCTAGCATATACCTGAAGGAAGTCGGCATCAGGTCCGTAGATGTGGGACGAGACTCTCACGAGATGTACCATCATTGAAAATAGTATCTAGAGGTCAGGGCATAGAAGTGCTTTTCCATTGGTTCAGCTTCCGCCGACACGGCTCGAACATATCTTCGCAACCTGCATTCACAATAAGGGATTGAATTATCATTCAAACATAGAGTGTATCTTCCACCAACATAAACCAAAACCGGCACAAATGGAGGTCAGTAGCACAAGCATTTACCAAAGTTCAGGGCAGTGTACAATTACAACCTTTGAGATTACCTACATCAAGGTTATGCGGCCCGTTGATGCTTTTTGACAGTTTTGGTGACCATGTCGTTAATTTGAGTGCTTTCTTTCCTTTCCTGCATAAGATTTGAATTAAGTCAGAAATAGGGCATTCGAAAAAGAATTAAATGGAGTTTGCTTCAAGGACTAATCCCTTCCAATACGGTCTAACAGCCATCACAACAATTCTCGAGTTCTTTCCAAAATCGTAACCAGCAGAGCATTAATGTGCGAACATACCAAAGAGATAATAATCATCATCATCAGACACGTTCCCTTTTCTTTCCAAAGCTGCCGCCAGCATGTTCCTGTCGAATAGGAAAGAGTTTCATTATTTCATCAATACAAGAACAAAGAATCGACAATGAATTAAAAGCTCATGGAAAGTATATTGTCCTTACCAAAAGCGGAACCGGCAAGCCAACCGTGCATTCAAATCAGCAATTCAACCCATTATTTTTTTATATACCTATAAAAGATACACAACAGAGAAGAAAGGTGAGAAGAATGATAACACACGATCCAACAACGGGGATATCACAAAGAAAGATTCATATATGCTAACAACGACATCACAATATCGCACAAACCACCAAACAGCAGTATACGCACTCTCAGATTTGCGACAAAAACAAGGTTCTTTAGCAGAAAAGGAACTTATCTCACGGCCTTTTGTTATTCATCATCCGATTCAGAACCCTGGGAGAATGGCGACCATGGCGGAGGCGGCAAGGAATTCAGAAGCTTGAACTGAGAAAAGGAGGTCAAGAGGGTTTTTACCAACAGGCGGCTTTTCGCGATAAGGAAGAAGTTTTAAAGGCAAACGGGTTTACGGAGAAACAAAGGGAAGAAAAAGGGAAACGGAAGGAGGAAGAGGAGAATGACGATTTGAGAAACGTTGAAAAGCGAAGAAGAAGTGAAGCGGCGGCGAAATCTCTAGGGTTTCGTTACCCCCCCCCCCCCCTTTCCATTTTGTTTTATGTTTTGGTGGTTTGGGTCCGGGTGGGCTACCGGCCCAACGTTTTCGGGTTTTTTAAGTTTTTTTATTGTGGTTTTTTTATAAAATGGAATCGGCCTGGCCCAGATATAAAAATAATTAAACTAATAAAATAATAACAATGATATAAAAAATAATTAAAATAATAAAAGATAATAAGATTAATATAAGAGATAATAATTAAAATTAGTTTTTATATAATTTTAATGTTTTGAGAAAATATTTAAAATTTGGTTAATTAATTAATTAATTTTAAACTCTCTTTTTTATATATAATTTAATCTTAGCGAGTTAATTATAATAAAACAATTTAAATCTTTTTATATAACAAACTTAAAAGCTTAATCAATTAATCTAGTTTTGTTAAAAATCTAATTTTTATATTAAAATTTAATCAGTTCCGTCTTAATCAACTCAATTATGATTTTGAAACTCTTTTATTCGTCAACTTAATTTTGAGACTCAAATCTGAAATTTAAATTGCATTTGTTGTGATATTAAATTGTTAGTTTTGACCCTCACCACCATGGGCTTTAATTTTGAGTATAATTAGTCCATAGCTTGTTGGTTGATTTTAATTTTTTTATTATACTGTCAATCTTGATGTAGCGTCACTTCGCTCTATTTTTTTAATATTATTTTATATGCATACTGTTGCACCCTAAAATTTGCTCAACCTTATTCACTTGGTTTATGTTTCAGTATCATTAGCATTTGCATATAGAGTCATGTACATAGCCTAACCATCTGCATAGCATAAGCATAGCAAGTCATTCAACAGGGGATCAAGCATTATTCTCATCTCTATGAGCCTATCAAGAGGTTGTTATCCTAATTCCATCTCATTCAAGTCATCAGAAAAGAATTTGAGAGCAGAGAGTTCAGCAGATCAAGCCTTGAGTCTATCTCCTATCTGAGGGTATCTAAGGGTCAACGAGGGGGTTGTGAGCTGTGAATGGAAGGCATGGAGAGTATCTAGACATCATGAGAGGCTTAGAAAGTCATTTGGGGAAGAAAACAAGTTGTTGATGTGATCACAAGAATTGCAGTTGAAGACAGTCAACTAGGGTTTCATCTGGGTCAACCCTAGGTCAACCCTAGGTCAATTGACTGATTGAAAGGCATTAAGGGCTATTGGAGAGATGTGGGGTTCATCATTTGACATGGAGAATAAGGATATGTTGTTGTGCTAAGCAGGAATCAAGAGAAATCAAGGAGAAGAGGAGTTTCTAAATTAGGGTTTCTATGTAAAATCCCCTAGTTTAGGTCAAATTTCCAAGCAAGATAAGTCAAAATTCAAGCTTCAAATGGCTTCTTGTACAACATGAAACTTGTATAGGATCTCAAGACCTTTAATTTGAGTGGTGGAAGACATCAAGTAGATCTATAGAACTCAAGTTATGGTCCTTGCAAGTTACAGGTCATCTGAGGTATCTGAAATTTTGTCTGTGAAAGTGACTTGACTTCCAAGCAATTTTTACCCCTCAAGGAGATTTCAAATGAATTTCTGGTCAACATAAGAATTGTTCCTTATTATCTTAGCTTTCTAGAATGGTATATTATGCCTTCATATGATATGTGGAGCTCAATTTATGGTCTTGGCAAGCAAAGGGTATTCTGGTCATTTGTAAATTACAGGTCATTTTAACCTATGTCCAAAACCCATACAAGGAGGCCTCAAATGGAAAAACTTACAACATCAAACTTGCTCCAAATAACATTTTGAGTCTAGAAAAGTGACCATGAGAGATTGGAAATGTCCATAGCACAAGGTTTCAAAGTTGTTGAATTTAATGAAGAAAAATGGCTTAAAAAATGAGATTTTTCATATATTGGCCAAATGATGCAAAATTATAGGTCATTTTGAATGGAAAAGGCATTTTAAAGACATTGGATAAAGTGGAATTTTGAGTTTAGGTCATAATTTGTGAGTTATCCATGGTTGCTTGAATTGAAAGTAACATAATCCAAATTGAAAGGGAAAAGTGTAAGGGAAACTTCTCCAAGTTTCTAGGAGGTTCTAATGCAATCTATATATTCATGCAAGCTGGTTCATGCAAGGGTTGGTGCTCCCATTTTGTTCAAAACCTCCATTTTCATTCATTTTTCCATTCTTGCATAAGCTACTCAAACTCTCACAAATCTCTTAAAACTCTCACATCTTTGGATTGAATCTTCATCATCATCATTCAAACACTAGGATTCACATCAAGAAGTGGTTGAATTGATCAAGAATTGCACCAATTATCTTCTTCACTCCAAGTTGCATTTTCATCAAAAATCCATTAAAACTTCCTCCATCATTCTGATTTCTGTTACCATCATCATCCAGTATCATCAGGGAGTAATTGGCACAAGAAATTGGAGAGAATTCGTGGCTGTGTGAAGAGACTCAAGTTGAAACTCCAACTTGCATGAAGAATGGAATAGAGTAATTCACAAGGATTAAGCAAAAATCACTGCAAACAGAAGCATACACATTCATTGGAGATCATTTTCAGCAAGTATCCAAGGTTGAATTGGAGTCTAACCACCATTGCCATCACCAATTGCAAGGTATGTAAACTTCTTCGAATCTCACTGCTCAGGCTGTTATAGATCAGGTGGTTAGGATAGGAGTGTTTAGAGACCCTAGGGGAACGATTCTTGAAGTTTAGGGATAGTTTTGTGGAGATCCATGACAGGTTGCCATTTCTGTTAGCTTCAAGAATAAGCTGTGTACTGGATTATAATCAATGTAATGAGGCATAGAATAATGAGGAAAGTATGTAGATTATCTGTGGATCATCAGGTTTGAATTCTGGCAAAATTGACATCAGGCAAGCATGGTATACCCTGAGCTTCGTGCCCTCTGTTTGGAGTCTACAAAGAGAATTAGAGAAAATTAGGACTAGACATGGATTCCTTGGGTTTTATAGATTATTTTAGGGTTTAGAATTGTTCATTTTCATCAAGAGAGCATGGAGAAAGGTTGGATGGAATTTTTGTGCATGGAACTCATGGCTGAAACCCTAGACGGATGGAGGAAGAAGACAACTCATACGCCCTTGGATCTGGTGGGGAAGATTGACTTGACCACGAATCGAACGGTCCACATTTAACCTGAGTTTTGGTGGGAAGTTTCAAAAATTAAAACGCACCGTTTCACTAATTGGGGGGATTGGGCTCAGATAGCTATTCGCACCCCCCAATTTAGTAGGCCCAACGCGCTGAACATGAATTGCTTACTATTCTCACCCCTCTGGCTATTTCTTTATATTTTATTTTTTATTTTCTTTTCATTTTTCATTCATTTTTAAAAATTCATAATAAATAGAAAAATCATCATTTTTAATTCATTCTTTTTGCATATTTTTCTTTAGGATGTCAAGAAAATTATAAAAAATAAAAATGGCATTTTAGTTTTTATTTGATATTTTTCCCATATTTTCTAAATAAATAACATTTTACATAATTTCATTTCATACATAATTTTGTTAATTTTTGTTCTATTATTTGCTTCAATATTTTTTGCCCATTCTTTTTAGGTTGTTTAGTTTAGACATTAAACTTGTAGATTTAATTTAGTTCCCATTTTTAGAAATTAAATTTAGGTGCTTAGTGTATGTGTGAACAACATGAATAAAAACTAGGGTTTTAAGTGATGACTTAGGAGATTTGATTTTTTCCTTTAGGACTTAGGGTTTGACTAGTTTAGTTATGGGACTATAGGGGCTATGGGTAGTTATTAGACCCCTTAGAAAAGTCAGGATTCCCCTGCTGCTATTAATATACTGTATATCTGATTGACTGGTGTGGTGTGCCCTCTGGGGATTATTGCTTGCTTGCTTGGGTATTGGGATTGTTTGGGGACTTGGGAGAGCTGAAGACTTGAGGGGATGAAAACCATTGGAGATCCAGAGATTGAAGATCAACTGCCAGAGTTGGAGAGGAGGTCCTTGCTAGCAGTTGCTGAGGAGACTAGGGTTTAGGAGCTAGGCAGGGCTCTAGATTAGAAAGCTTGCTTTTCAAACATGGAATGCCTTGTCTGCATCCATCCTTTCTCTATGATTCAAAGTCTCTTTCAAATATCCACCTCCTTCCTTTGGAAGGATCAGTGAATGTATTTGAAAGATAGAACTTTTGAGAGAAAACTTTCTGTTTAATGTTAACAGTTGATGAACCACCCTTGGTAGGTAATTAACTGTCTAACATTCATTCACTTCATCTGGTTGGCTGATGTTCATCCTGGAGCCTGAGACTTGAAGAAAAGCCATTGCAGATAGAAGACTGATGATTAAAGCCCTTGCCTGAAGGCCATGAAGATGGAGATTGATGCTTGTTGAAGCCCATAAATGATTAGAGATTACTTGAAGCCAGATGTTGATTCAGAGCTGTTGATGCTGTTTCTTTTGCTGTTGTATTCCATTGCTGATGTATTGATTGGTTTTCCGGACTGTATTGTTTGTTGTTTACCCTATTGGGTTGAAAGTGAATCCTGTTCACTTTTGCCTATTGTTTTCTAGGTTCGAGGTTGAGTGGGACTCCCTTGCCTCGCTTGTGCTGTTGCATCCATGCATTTTACCGCTTTATTATATCTGTTATTGTTTCTGTTTCTGCCTATCCCGTAGGATCTCTGTTTCTCTCTGTGCAAGAGAGGAGCATGATAGACACTAGGTCTTAACCCATGCATGATAACATTAGGTTAGTTTGTTTCCCTTCGCAACCGTAGGTTAGAGTTCTGTCTCTTCTTCCTCAAAGCAACAGAAAAATACCATAAAGATTTCAAACACAATAAAAGACACTTCTTCCGTAAAAGAACGTGATCAAGACGTCATTTTTGTCCGCCGGGACTGCTAATCAAGAAAACCTTTTTCAGAAGGAATAAAATCAACCAAGACAGACTTGTGTCGTACGTGGCCCGAACTACGTTTGCTCTGATCTTCCATGCAATATGGAAGTACGTAGGCATAGGATGCGATATCCTAGCGAGCAACCTTCCCCTCCTTTCCCGTAGGTAGGCGAACTACGTTGACTCTGATTTCTCGTTCCAGGCGGGAATACGTAGGCATAAAGTGCGACACTTTGCCGAGTCATTTTTATTTTCATTTTATTTTCTTTTTAACCCTTGACCTATAGTTTAGATAGAATAACAATCCATACCCGAAAACAAGCGTGGATCCCGTCGAGTACGACGGACGTGAGGGGTGCTAATACCTTCCCCTTGCGTAACCGACTCCCGAATCCAGGTTTTGGTTGCGACGACCACACCTTTCCCGTGTTGTGCGAGGTTTACTCTGAGCGTTTCCTTTCCCTCCCGTGGGATAAATAACGCACGGTGGCGACTCTTCTGTTCAGCCGGCGCCGATTTTCGCAGTAGCGACAGCTGGCGACTCTGCTGGGGAGTCAACGTCCCCTGGCTGCTAAGGACTGCGATGGTTCTTATGCATTTGGGATCCAACGTCCCTTAAGAGAGTCAATCCTAGCGCTTGTTTGCCCGTCGAGGATTTTGTATGGATTTATATTTCTGACCTTTATTTTCAGCATTATATATATTGATTGTTATTGCTGTATTGGGGGCGATGGGTGGTTCTATGATTGAGAGATAAGCCGGACCTGGGCTTGAGTGCACCTAGAATTAGAGTAGAAAGTAGTGGGCGCGTGCCGGCTTTGCTTGCATTAGTGTCTCATGAAATCTACACACGGACGAGGTTCTTCTGGTTGGCTTCTTTTTCTACCCTTTGGGTCGAAGGGGTTGTTGGTCAGCTGAATTGTCGACTCCGGGAACCGATCATTTGGAAGTTGGCTAAGTGAGGCCTCTTCAGGATTTGATGATGCCACTCCTTCTGGGAATCGCATCATCAACCCTGAAAGTCTGTGACGCCGACGACCACATAGGATGCCATACCTTTGTCAGTTACTAGGACATCCACCTGTGAGAGGGTTTGGGGTTATGCAGGTAACTAGACCTTCAGACTACCGGTTATTTCTTGATCAGAGATCCTGGGTATTTATGGAGAGTTAGGAGGTCTGTCAGAGACCATTTGGAGATGTGTTCTGAGGTCTGTCAGAGACCAGTTGGAGAGTTCTGAGGTCTGTCAGAGACCAGTTGGAGAGTTCTGAGGTTTGTCAGAGACCAATTGGAGATGTGATTTGAGGTCTACCAGAGACCAGTTGGAGTTATGGTTTGAGGTCTGTCAGAGACCAGTGTTGGAGCTTCGTTTTAGGTATATCTGAGACCAGGGTTTGATGACTTCTGGATGGTCTATCTAAGACCTTTCTTGATTGGGTTCAGGCTATTCAGCTACAGCTTTGGTCCCTGTTGCATGTTACTTGCATTGCATTGTCTGCATATCCATTACCACTTGCATTTCACTAACGTGTGTCTGTGCTGCATGTGCATTTGCATATTCCCCGGTTCTAGTACCCAGACTTCTGAGTATTGACTATGGCTAGTTTGAGGAACACAGTTGCGTATAAGCTGCCTTCACCTGATATTACTTCTTTGCTTGGTCTGATATCTCTCGCTGATGAGGAGGTTAGGAGAAGCTTCAGAATGAGTCACGGGAGATTACTGAGATTAGTCTGCAAGCCCACTGCTGATGAGATGAACGGGCTATACACCTTGATGCAGTTCTATGATCCCGCATTGAGATGTTTTACGTTTGCTGACTTCATTCTAGGGCCTACCATTGAGGAGTATGTGGAGTTTACTGAGCTTCCCGTGCAGAACAAGGTTCCCTTTATTCACTCCGCTGCTGAGCCCAAGTTGGAGGACTTAGCCAAAGCCTTGCATATGAACGCTGCTGAGTTGTTAGTGACTTCTTGGCTCGGGGTTCCCGGCTTCTCTCTGGATTTTCTGGTTGGCAAGGCTCAAGAGTATGCCAAGAACGGTTGTTGGGTGGTTTTCAATGCTATTTTGGCTTTATGCATTTATGGAATCGTGTTGTTTCCTAACTTGCCCAACTTTGTGGATCTGGATGCTTTCTATCTGTTTGCTGCAGGCAACCCAGTGCCAACGTTGATCGGAGACTTCTACCACTCATTGCACTACAAGAACGAAAACCGAAGGGGAAAAGTTGTTTACTGTTGTGCTCCTCTAGTAAATATGTGGTTCAAAAGTCATCTCCCCATGAAGGGACCATTTGTGGACAGTGCAACCTCAGCCAGTTGGTCAGAGCGCCTGATGAGGCTATGTTCCGAAGACGTTGTGTGGTTTGATCGAGACCTGTTAGGATCTGAGCTCATCTTCAGCTGTTCTGGGTACCCTAATGTGCCGCTGATAGGAAGAAAAGGGTGTATCAATTACAACCCTTCTCTATTCATTCGTCAGTTCGGATATGCACTGAAGAATCCACCTCAGGAGGAAGAAGTACGGGAATCTCTGTACTTCACAGGTGACGTGAAGGGGGAGTTATTAGCCAAGTTGCAACATGCCTGGACACGTATTAACCGCAAAGGGAAGCCACTGTTAGGTAAGAACGATTGCCAGGCTTATGCACCTTACAGGGTTTGGATCCAGGAAAGAGCAAGTCAGTTATTAATGCCATTTCCCGCTGCACCCGTCACTGTTCCCGTCCCGGCAGAAGAGCCAACTACTGTTTCTAGGGAGGCCTACGAGCAAGTTGTGAAGGAAAAGGAAGCCTTGATGAAGATCAACGAAGGGTTAGAGCAAGAGCTAGCTCAAGTACGCAGTGAGAAAAACAAGGCCGTATATGCTTTCCAACAACAAATCGAGCTGTTAAACAGGTTAGGGGCTGAGTTGACTGAGGAAAAGAAAAAGCGTGAACGTCTGGGGCAAGAGTTCAGAAGCTCCCATGACATGCTGGAAGCCAAAAAGAAGGCGCTTGACGCAGCACACCGAGAGATCTCTTCCTGCAATAAGACTTGGAACGCCACGCTCACCAACAATAAGAAGAGGGAAGATAAGCTGAAGCAGCAAATCTCCGACCTCGAAGAGAAGTTGAAGTCTAGCATCAAGAAGTGTGAGGAAGAAGTGATGACCCGGTATAGTGTCCAGCATGCACTGAACAAGGCAATCAAATGCAGAGATGAAGCGGTGTCTCAGAAGCGAAAGCTAGAAGATTGCTTCGGAGAAGCGTCATGGGAAGAAACTGCTGAAGACGTGCGCCGTGTTCTTAAGAAGAGAAACCAACTTGTTGAAGGACTGCTTGATCGACCAAGCCATCCAGAGACCAAGAAGTTGATAGAAGAGTACCAGACTTTTGGGAGGATTTGATCATTTCATATAGTAACTTGTATGCTTTATTTGCATAGTGCTGACCATCACCAGGATTGTTGGTTGAGGTCATGCCTTCTTTGTACTCTCAGTGATATTGTACTCTGGGCTTATTGATTTTCCCTGCAATATATGAGGCTTTCTATGATTCAGCTCCGATATTCCTATTGTCAGCACCGTCACCGCACTGGCACCTTCACACTAGAACTGGGGGAATGAATTTCCCTAATGCACAGACACATTACATTGCATTCATATTCATATTGCATTACAGGTAATCTTTGAATAAGTGTCTTATGTCCTGCTCTGTAACAGGTACTTTTCAGGATTGCAGATCAGCACCCGCACCGCTATTCTACCCGCACCAACTGTCGAAGAATAATGGATCAAATGCATAACGAGATGCAAGATGTGCGCGAGAAGCTCACTCTCTTTATGCAGACCATGGAAGCTATTGCAAAAGGGCAGGAGAATTTGCAGGCCATGGTCCAGCCTCTGTTGGCTCGAAATGCTGGTCACGGTCACGAGGATCATCAGTCTGTACGGGTCGATACTGTTCATGGAGACGGCACTCCCACGCCAGTGGCTCCACCTGTAGTCAATACACCTGCTGCTAATGTCAACAACGCTACCGCTGCTGTGAATGGTAACGTCGGAGTTGGGAACGAGACTGTTGTCCATAACGTTGGGCTGGGTGATGTCAATTTGGGAGATAATACGGGAGGCAATGGCTTCGTCAATGCTGGATTCGGATTCAATGATCAGGGATTCGATAATGCGGGGAAATATGGCTTTAATGCTCAGGGCTTTGGGCAAGACGGTTATGGCGCGACCAACCAGGGTTTCGGAGGTTTTGGAAATGGAAACGGTGCTGGATTTATGGCTTTTGGTCCTGCTGGAGGTGTTCAAGGGTACGGCAACAGAGGCCGAGGTCCGGGGATGAATCAGATCAGAGCTGGACGTAATAATGGATATGATGGGTATGGAGCTGGAAATGGTATGTGGCAAGAAGACCAGCAGGAGGACGCTTTCTCCGGAGGAGGTTTCGAAGGGCCGATGGATGACTCCCAGAAGATCAGAATGCTGGAAGAGCAGATGAGGGGAGTCCTAAACCAAAGTGCTGTGGGTTTGGACATGGCAACAATGGGTTTGGTACCTGGTTTGAGGGTGCCAATCAAATTCAAAGCTCCTGCGTTTGATAAGTATAAAGGGGACACATGTCCAAAAGTGCATGTACGAGCTTATTACAGAAAGATGTCTGCATACTCAACTGATGAAAGAATGCTAATGCATTTCTTTCAAGATAGTCTGTCGGGTCCTTCCCTAGAATGGTACATGGGGTTGGAGCCAACTGATATCAAGACATGGAAGCAATTAGCCGAGGCATTTGTAGCTCACTACAAGTATAACAGCGACTTGGCACCCAATCGGGTCCAGTTGGCGGGACTGTCGCAGAAGAAGGGGGAGAGCTTTAAAGAGTACGCGCAAAGGTGGCGCGATATGGCTGCCCGGGTCCGTCCTCCTGTAGAAGATAAGGAAATGAATGACATGTTTGTCGGCACATTCACCGGTCTGTTTCATGATATGCTGTTTCATACGTCTCTGGCCAGTTTTTCAGACCTAATCCTGATGGGAGAAAAGATTGAACGTAACATTAAGCAAGGAAAATTCCAGGTTGAGGAATCGACTGCATCTGGCAGTAATAGGAAGGCTTTTGGTGGGCGCCGTCAGGGCGAGGCAAGCGCAGTATTTGGAGGCCGAGGCCGAGGCAGGGGACGAGGTCAATATCGTCAGCCGCAGCAGGTGGCGAGTGTTACTATCCCGTATCAACAGCAACCACTTCAGCAACAACAACCGTCTCAGCAGCAGCCAATGCAGCAGCAGCAGCCACAGCAGGGGGCACAGCAGGCTCAGCGAAGATTCCAGGGTGGTAAACCAAGAAGAGTGTTTGAGAAGCCTCCCACGACATATGCTGATTTGTTGCAGACATTGTTAGGATTGAACTTGGTGGAGAAAAGAACTCTGGCACCGATAACAGGAGCTCCCCCGTTTGGTTACGATGCAAGCAGGCACTGTGAGTTTCATTCTGGGGCTCCGGGCCACGATATAGAGGGTTGCCATGCTTTTAAGCATGTTGTGCAGGATCTTTTGGACAATAAGACTATCAATTTCGGAACGGCAGGTCCGAATATAGTGCAGAAACCCATGCCTAATCACGGGGCTAACGCCATTCTGACTGAGGAAGGGTTGAATCTGATTATGAATGTTAAAGATTTAAAGACGCCGCTGAGCGAGATAAAGAGCCGACTGTTACAAGGGGGTGTTTACCCGGGATGTGACGAGTATTGCTTAGACTGTTGGACCCTAGCTGGGGGGTGTGATGATTTGAAGAAGGGCATTCAGGCTTTAATTGATGAATGCATATTGCAGTTTGACCAAGCAGCAACTGAAGAGCCCGCAGGGGCAGTAGCAGATGATCAGAATGATGTGGCCACTGTAACGATTCCTCGGAAGACAATCACTATCGCAGCACCAGCTCAGCGACCACCGATCACCATAACTAAGGCCGGGCCGATTCCGTACGAGAACACGAAGGCAGTCCCATGGTCATATGGGTTGGAGGTGTATTGTGACGGGATAAAGATTGATGTTAACAAGTAGCCAGCCGAGACTGTGGATAATGTTGTCGGGTCGGGAGGTATGACAAGGAGTGGTAGGATCTTTATATCCCCTGAAGTGGAGGCCGAAAGACTAGCTAAAGGAAAAGGGAAAGCAGTTGAGAATGTCCCAGCGCAAGCAAGTGACAAAGAATCGGCATCGAAAGACGTAGAAGAGTTCATGCGCTTGATTCGAAAAAGTGATTATAAGATTGTGGAGCATCTGCAGCAGACGCCGTCCAAAATATCTATCCTGTCATTGCTGTTGTGTTCGGAAGCTCACAGAAATGCTTTGCTGAAAGTCCTGGATACTTCTTTTGTACTCCAAGACGTCTCCGTGAATCAGCTGGAAGGAGTGTTGGCACATGTGAATGCAGGCCACAGCCTGGGCTTTACTGATTTTGACTTGACCCCGAAGGGAAGAGATCATAATATGGCGCTGCACGTATCTGTTGAGTGTAGAGGGTCAGTAATGTCGCACGTATTGGTTGACACCGGGTCATCTTTGAATGTGCTGCCCAAGAAGGCGATGATGAAGTTGGATGTTAGAGGAATCTTGTGCACACCCAGCGACTTGGTAGTCAGAGCGTTTGACGGCACGCGAAGAACAGTCTTTGGATCGATCACATTGCCTCTACAGGTGGGGCCGGAGGTGTTTGCAACTGAGTTTTATATCATGGATATACAGCCTGCGTACAACTGCTTGCTTGGAAGACCCTGGATTCATGGGGCTGGGGCAGTCACGTCCACCTTACATCAGAAGTTAAAATATATGGTCGGAGACAGTGTAGTTACCGTATGCGGAGAAGAAGACATCCTGGTCAGCCATCTATCGTCGTTTAAATATGTGGAAGTCGACGGAGAAATCCACGAAACGCCCTGCCAGGCATTTGAAGGTTTGCGCATCAAGGACAAAGGTCCCGGGCTGAGCAAAGTTCCAGAAATAGCCGTCTCATCGTATAAAGAAGCTCAAGCTCTAGTGGAAGCAGGAGAAGCAAAGGGCTGGGGTAAAGTGCTAGACATTCCTGTGAAGATGGACCGGTTCGGGCTGGGATACCGACCGTCGTCATCAACTCCTTCCGTAGGGGCACCCCGTTTCAGAGGGCCAATCAACATCTCTGCCAGTGGAGTGTGTCATGAAACCGTCAATGCTGCTTCGGAGTCTGACGAAGGAGACAGCGACTGTGATATGGATGCCTGGATTCAGCCAAGCACTCTAGGACAAGGATTGTGCAACTGGTCTATTCAGGAGCTTGTTTCTGTGACTTTTAAACAGTAATGCTTTGCTTTATTAATTGTTGAATAATCTGATGTCTTGCCCGGGGCATCAAGATTTGCTTAGGGTTGTGTTGTTATGAACATTGCGTGTCAATCATTAAATAAATGGCGTTTTTCATGTGCAAATACTGTAATCCCTGTCTCTCCTGTTTTATATTTTTCAATAAAATGGCAACGTGGTTGTTCGCTTTATACGCATTTTGAAGCACTTAACCGTTCCTTTTGCAGGATAACATTTTCAGATGACATCTTTGAACCACCTATGACTCGTCCCGACTTTGAGCACCCGGTATTTCAGGCCGAAGAAGAGGTTGTCGAAGATAGCGACGTTCCTGAAGAACTGTCTTGGTTGGTGAAGCAAGAGGAAAGAGCCATTCTGCCTCACGATGAGGACATCGAAATTATCAACTTGGGGTCGGAAGGGGTTGAGAAGAATATTCGTATCGGAGCCGCACTGCAGAGTGATATCAAGCGAAGACTGGTTGAAATGCTCCGAGAGTATAGTGATGTATTCGCTTGGTCGTATGAAGATATGACAGGGCTCGATACAGACATGGTTGTGCATCGCCTGCCACTGAAAGAAGATTGCCCGCCGGTCAAACAAAAGCTTCGCAGAACTCGACCAGATATGGCAAAGAAGATCAAAGAGGAAGTTCAAAAACAGTGGGACGCTGGTTTCCTGGCTGTGACGAAGTATCCTTCATGGGTTGCCAACATCGTACCAGTGCCAAAGAAAGATGGCAAGGTTCGAATGTGCGTGGATTATCGAGATTTGAATAAAGCAAGCCCAAAAGACGATTTTCCACTTCCTCATATTGACGTGTTAGTTGATAATACCGCTCAATACTCCGTATTCTCCTTCATGGATGGCTTTTCGGGCTATAACCAAATTAAAATGGCGCCGGAGGATATGGAGAAGACTACTTTCATAACGCCTTGGGGAACATTTTGCTACAAAGTGATGCCCTTTGGTTTGAAAAATGCTGGGGCAACATATCAGCGTGCGATGACAACTCTTTTCCATGACATGATGCATAAAGAGATCGAAGTATATGTTGACGATATGATTGCCAAATCCCAGACGGAGGAAGAGCATCTGGTAAATCTGCTGAAGTTGTTTAAAAGGCTTAGGAAGTTCAGGCTGAGGCTGAACCCTAATAAATGCACCTTCGGGGTGAGATCGGGTAAGCTGATGGGGTTTATCGTAAGTGAAAGAGGAATAGAGGTCGATCCTGCTAAAATAAAGGCAATTCAAGAAATGCCGACGCCTAAAACAGAGAAAGAGGTGCGCGGGTTTTTAGGGAGGTTGAACTACATTGCTCGGTTCATATCTCACCTAACGGCCACGTGTGAACCATTATTCAAGCTGCTGAAGAAAGATCAAGCTGTAACATGGAACGAAAATTGTCAAAAGGTGTTCGATAAAATAAAACAGTATTTGCAGGAGCCTCCTATTTTGATACCTCCAGTGGCAGGGAGACCCTTGATCATGTATTTGACGGTTCTTGAGGGAAGCATGGGTTGTGTTCTCGGTCAGCACGACGAGACAGGGAGAAAAGAGCATGCGATCTATTACTTGAGTAAGAAATTTACAGATTGTGAATCTCGATATTCAATGCTGGAGAAAACTTGTTGCGCGCTAGCCTGGGCCGCCAAGCGTTTGAGGCAGTACATGTTGAATCATACAACCATGCTCATCTCGAAGATGGATCCTATCAAATATGTATTCGAAAAGCAGGCGTTGTCAGGAAGAATTGCCCGTTGGCAGATGGTCTTGACTGAATATGATATTCAATACGTCTCGCAAAGGGCTATAAAAGGGAGTGTGTTGTCTGAGTATCTGGCGGAGCAGCCTATTGAAGAGTATCAATCGATGAGGTTTGATTTTCCTGACGAGGATATCATGTACCTAAAGATGAAAGATTGTGAAGAGCCGTTGCCAGACGAGGGACCAGAGTTGGGTTCCAAATGGAAGATGATATTTGAAGGAGCTGTGAATGCTTACGGTAGCGGAATAGGGGCAATCATCACTACGCCACACGGGTCGCACATCCCGTTTACTGCCCGATTGACCTTTGCCGTTACCAATAATGAGGCCGAATACGAAGCTTGTATAATGGGGCTTGAAGAAGCCATTGATTTGCGAATCAAGAACTTAGACGTATACGGGGACTCAGCTCTGGTAGTGAATCAGATCAAAGGGGAATGGGAAACGCGTCAGCCCAATTTGGTACATTACGTGAATTATGCAAGGAGATTGTTGCCTTTCTTCGACAAAGTTGAATTGCATCACGTACCGCGGGCAGAGAATCAAATGGCTGACGCCCTTGCCACCTTGTCTTCCATGTACAAAGTCAACTTCTGGAACGAAGCTCCCCAAATCACTATCTCTCGGCTTGACAGGCCAGCTTATGTATTTGCTATTGATGAAGCATCTGATGGCAAACCATGGTATTTCGATATCCTTAATTTCCTGAAGAATAAAGAGTATCCGGCTGGGGCATCCAGTCAAGATCAGAAGACTCTCAGGAGGTTAGCAGGCAATTTCTATTTGAACCCGGATGGCGTATTATACAGAAGAAACCACGATTTGGTGTTGTTGCGTTGTGTAGACGAAAGAGAGGCAAAGTTGCTCATGGAAGAAATACACGAAGGTACCTTTGGTGCGCATGCGGGCGGGCATGCTATGACGAGAAAGCTGCTGAGGGCAGGTTACTTTTGGCTGACGATGGAAACTGATTGTTTCAAGTTTGCGAGGAAGTGCCACAAGTGCCAAATCTATGCTGACAAGATACATGTGCCTCCGAGTCCTCTAAATGTGATGTCATCTCCATGGCCATTCTCGATGTGGGGAATCGATATGATTGGAAAGATCGAGCCGACAGCTTCTAACGGGCATCGGTTCATCCTAGTAGCAATCGATTATTTCACCAAGTGGGTGGAAGCGGCGTCTTACGCAAATGTAACGAAGCAAGTGGTGGCCAGATTTATCAAAAGAGATATCATTTGCCGATATGGGATTCCCGAGCGGATAATCACGGATAATGGTTCAAACCTGAACAACAAAATGATGAAGGAGCTCTGTCAGAATTTCAAGATCGAACATCACAACTCCTCCCCTTACCGACCCAAGATGAACGGCGCTGTTGAGGCGGCCAATAAGAATATAAAGAAGATCGTTCAGAAAATGGTGGTGACCTATAAGGATTGGCACGAGATGCTACCTTTCGCTTTGCACGGTTATCGTACGACGGTACGCACATCAACCGGGGCAACCCCGTTCTCGTTAGTATACGGAATGGAAGCAGTGTTACCATTGGAAGTTGAGATCCCTTCTCTGAAGGTGTTGCGAGACGTTCAGCTGGACGAGGCAGAATGGGTAAAAGACAGGTTGAACCAATTGAGTTTGATGGACGAGAAGAGGCTAGCTTCTCTAGCATATGGTCGTTTGTACCAGAGCCGAATGAAGAAAGCGTACAACAAGAAGATACATCCGCGAAGCTTTCAGACGGGCGACCTCGTGCTGAAAAGGATTCTCCCGCCGCAAGCAGATCACAGGGGCAAGTGGACCCCCAACTACGAAGGGCCATACGTTGTCAGGAAAGTATTTTCAGGAGGAGCGTTGTTGTTGTCCACTATGGACGGTGAAGACTTCACGTCACCTGTGAATTCGGACGCAGTTAAAAAATACTTTGCTTAAAATAGACCCGCTGGACAGAAAAAGAGAGTCCAGGAAAAAATGGGGCATCCTGGCGAACCAAAAACAGAATGAAAGGTTCGGGCAAAAATTAGGGATAAAATTGAAAAAATGTACACCCGCGAAGTTGAAAACCTACACTGGGCGACTTCGGCAAAAAGGGGTATCCCGGTGAACTGAAAACCCGTAAAGGGCGGTTCACGCAAAAGTTAGGGATTTGAAAAGCAAATGACTGCGGTCCGAATTTGACATTGCACCGAGCATCAATGCGGGAGAATATACCTGAGGGGTCGACTATCGGATACAGTCTCTTCGGAAGTATGGATACCGGGAAAGCATTAGAGTCGGACGAGTCATAGGAGGATCAGTTCGTGGTGTTCGTCTGCATCCAGTTGCCGACATGTGTACAAATTTAATTTGTCAATATATTTATGCTTCTTGTGCATACTTGTATATCTGCTTTGCGTAGCTTCCTCTTTTCAGGAGTTACATCCCGTGTACAAAACTCCGCCTATTCAGGGGCCCAATCAATAAAATATGTTATTCAGTACTTGATGCTGGTTCTTTACTGTTTTGTGCATGATAAAACGCCTAAGTTTATTGAAACTAGCGTGTGTATAACCTCATTGGCCCTTGCCAACAATTGCTAAAGCTTTGAATTAACTGAAAATAACGTCACTAACCTGAATCGATTCGGTTGTATAGGCTTGTCTTGTCTTGATTGTGTTGTTGCAGGTTTCATAACCGTACGAGGAAGATGACCAAGAGACCGCAGTAATAAAAGACTTAACCCTCACGCAGGTCATGCATATCCTCCCCGAAGAAGGATAGAATTCCCCAGCTAGTCACAGCTTGTCCAGAAGGCATGCTCCAATAAAGCCAGTTATCCTCAGCAGAATTGACGACTCCAAAATCGTAAGGCTGTATTCAGACAGTGTGGTGTCCCCCCAGAAGGATTCCCTTGTCTCGAGCGGAGTTGGTTAGCTGCAGAAGATCAATGTTTGCGAGCTGTAGTCAGGCAGTTTACCTTTCCTTGCAGGGTCATTTACTCGCCCCCAGTGGAGTCAGTTATTTTTCCCCGGGAGAATCATCCCATCCCCAGCAGAGTCCTCTCTTTTCAGCAAGTGTTCTTTCCTCCCAGTGGAACTCGAAGATCAAGACTCTCCCTAGCAGAGTTGGTGGTGGGTCCTGTCATTTATTTTGTCAGGGATACCATGTAATATCAGTTCACTCTCCAGCAGAAAGTCCGATCATACTGTGCGCATCTGCTATTCCCCAGCAGGGGGGTTACCTCAACAGGGTGCTTGGCTGGAGTTCCCAATTTCCCAGCAGGGTTGACTTCGCCCTTCCAGCATTTATTTTGCTATCCCCAGCGGAGTTGGCATTATCTTCAGCATTTATTTTACTGAAGCAGTTCCTGTACCCAGCAGTTCAAGTCTGCGGTTGCATTGGCCTATAGGGTCGTACTTGCATCCACCAAGTTGAGAGAGCCCTTGCTCAAGTGAATTATCAAGCAGTCAAGATCTCGACATAAGACATCCCACGAGGTGTCAGCCTTGACACTACTCCCCACAGATTTGGCAAGATGAAGTTTCTCTGTGTCTCCGAACAAAGTTATTTATGAATTTCTTGTGTTGTCCCCGCCAGAGTCAGCAGAATAAGTTTCTCCTTACCCCCAAGCGGGGTTGTTCGTCATCAAAGGATTCATGAATCAGAACTTCAGAGGCTACCGCCGGTTGTCAGAACAGGCGTCCAGAAGTTTGGTTTCCACATGTCCCCAGTAGAGCCAGCCTCAAAGTTGCTGTAACGTCAGTGATAAGAAATTGGTGGAAGGAGGAGTCCTAACGTGGACAATTTTATTGACAGGTTTTCTTTGTGCTAAAGAAGATTGTGGGAATGTGGAGTCCTAACGTGGACATTTTCTCAAATTGACGATGTGTGTTAGTCCTAACGTGGACCGGTTCGGGTTATCGGTATTAATTGAGTGTGGGGTCCTGACGTGGACAAGTCTTATTTCACAAGCAAGTTGAAGACGCACAAGTCCGGACACGGACAAGATGTATTTTCTCAACGGAAAAGATGTAGTCCTTACGTGGACAAATCAAGACGAAACATGGGTCCTGACGTGGACGAATCTATTCCTTACGTGGAAAAAGAGGTTTCAGTTCCTTACGTGGAAGAGCAAGTTCATTCCTTACGTGGAAAGGTGAGATTCCTTACGTGGAAAAGAATGGGTTTCCTTACGTGGAAAGATTGAGTCCTGACGCGGACAGATCAAAGAAGTTATTCCTAACGTGGAAGAAGAAGATAGATTCCTTACGTGGAAAATTCAGTCCTAACGTGGACGGATTCAGAAGAAGAAGTATGCCTAACGTGGAAAGAAGGCGTGTTCCTTACGTGGAAGAGAAAGAGAAACTTCAGGTCCTTACGTGGAAAGAGGGGAGTCCTTACGTGGACAAGTCAAAAAAATGGTTCCTTACGGGGAAAGGAGATCGTGCTCCTTACGTGGAAAAGATTGAGTCCTTACGCGGACACATAGGAGGAGGATTCCTTACGCGGAAAGAGTGGAGTCCTTACGTGGACAGATTAAGATGGCATTCCTCACGTGGAAAAATGTAGTCATGACGCGGACAAATCAGAAAGAGTTGGTTTCCTTACGTGGAGAGATTAGGGTCCTTACGTGGACGGATTCAAGAAAAGTTGATTCCTGACATGGAAGAATGATGTATTCCTTACGTGGAAAGGTGAGTCCTAACGTGGACAGGTTCAGAACCAAAGTTGTATTCCTTACGCGGAAAGATTGGAGTCCTGACGCAGACATATCGAGTTGTACTGGAGTCCTTACATGGACAGATTGATACGGTTCTCCTTACGTGGAAAAAGAAGATTGCATCCTGACGTGGAAAGATGGAAAGTTTAGTCCTGACGTGGACAGATGCAGAAGAGATGATTCCTTACGTGGATGGTGTTATTCCTAGCGTGGAAGAGTCTATTCCTAACGTGGACGATTTATCGAACTATCCCCCAGCGGAGTTGCCGAGATTTTTCTGGGTTAACAGCAAGTGGAGTCTTAACGTGGACAGGTTCTAGTTGAGATTTCCTCGTATTGATGACAGACAGAGTCCTAATGTGGACAAGCAAGCAATCTGTTATCCCCAGCGTGGTCGTTACGAGATCAGTGAGCGGCTGCAAACAGTCAGATCCAGGCAGTGGATGTCGTTACCCAAACAGGGGTGCAGTTTATTTCTGCGGCTGGCAAATTTCTGGGTTTCTTAGTATTCAATCGTCTTGTACCTCGAATGTTTGAAGGCCGTTCGCTCTTCACCCAATCGGGTCCAAGTCGCTTGAATAGGGGCAGCTGTTGCACCCTAAAATTTGCTCAACCTTATTCACTTGGTTTATGTTTCAGTATCATTAGCATTTGCATATAGAGTCATGTACATAGCCTAACCATCTGCATAGCATAAGCATAGCAAGTCATTCAACAGGGGATCAAGCATTATTCTCATCTATATGAGCCTATCAAGAGGTTGTTATCCTAATTCCATCTCATTCAAGTCATCAGAAAAGAATTTGAGAGCAGAGAGTTCAGCAGATCAAGCCTTGAGTCTATCTCCTATCTGAGGGTATCTAAGGGTCAACGAGGGGGTTGTGAGCTGTGAATGGAAGGCATGGAGAGTATCTAGACATCATGAGAGGCTTAGAACGTCATTTGGGGAAGAAAACAAGTTGTTGATGTGATCACAAGAATTGCAGTTGAAGACAGTCAACTAGGGTTTCATCTGGGTCAACCCTAGGTCAACCCTAGGTCAATTGACTGATTGAAAGGCATTAAGGGCTATTGGAGAGATGTGGGGTTCATCATTTGACATGGAGAATAAGGATATGTTGTTGTGCTAAGCAGGAATCAAGAGAAATCAAGGAGAAGAGGAGTTTCTAAATTAGGGTTTCTATGTAAAATCCCCTAGTTTAGGTCAAATTTCCAAGCAAGATAAGTCAAAATGCAAGCTTCAAATGGCTTCTTGGACAACATTAAACTTGTAGAGGATCTCAAGACCTTTAATTTGAGTGGTGGAAGACATCAAGGAGATCTATAGAACTCAAGTTATGGTCCTTGCAAGTTACAGGTCATCTGAGGTATCTGAAATTTTGTCTGTGAAAGTGACTTGACTTCTAAGCAATTTTTACCCCTCAAGGAGATTTCAAATGAATTTCTGGTCAACATAAGAATTGTTCCTTATTGTCTTAGATTTCTAGAATGGTATAGTATGCCTTCATATGATATGTGGAGCTCAATTTATGGTCTTGGCAAGCAAAGGGTATTCTGGTCATTTGTAAATTACAGGTCATTTTAACCTATGTCCAAAACTCATACAAGGAGGCCTCAAATGGAAAAACTTACAACATCAAACTTGCTCCAAATAACATTTTGAGTCTAGAAAAGTGACCATGAGAGATTGGAAATGTCCATAGCACAAGGTTTCAAAGTTGTTGAATTTAATGAAGAAAAATGGCTTAAAAAATGAGATTTTTCATATATTGGCCAAATGATGCAAAATTATAGGTCATTTTGAATGGAAAAGGCATTTTAAAGACATTGGCTAAAGTTGAATTTTGAGTTTAGGTCATAATTTGTGAGTTATCCATGGTTGCTTGAATTGAAAGTAACATAATCCAAATTGAAAGGGAAAAGTGTAAGGGAAACTTCTCCAAGTTTCTAGGAGGTTCTAATGCAATCTATATATTCATGCAAGCTGGTTCATGCAAGGGTTGGTGCTCCCATTTTGTTCAAAACCTCCATTTTCATTCATTTTTCCATTCTTGCATAAGCTACTCAAACTCTCACAAATCTCTCAAAACTCTCACATCTTTGGATTGAATCTTCATCATCATCATTCAAACACTAGGATTCACATCAAGAAGTGGTTGAATTGATCAAGAATTGCACCAATTATCTTCTTCACTCCAAGTTGCATTTTCATCAAAAATCCATTAAAACTTCCTCCATCATTCTGATTTCTGTTACCATCATCATCCACTATCATCAGGGAGTAATTGGCACAAGAAATTGGAGAGAATTCGTGGCTGTGTGAAGAGACTCAAGTTGAAACTCCAACTTGCATGAAGAATGGAATAGAGTAATTCACAAGGATTAAGCAAAAATCACTGCAAACAGAAGCATACACATTCATTGGAGATCATTTTCAGCAAGTATCCAAGGTTGAATTGGAGTCTAACCACCATTGCCATCACCAATTGCAAGGTATGTAAACTTCTTCGAATCTCACTGCTCAGGCTGTTATAGATCAGGTGGTTAGGATAGGAGTGTTTAGAGACCCTAGGGGAACGATTCTTGAAGTTTAGGGATAGTTTTGTGGAGATCCATGACAGGTTGCCATTTCTGTTAGCTTCAAGAATAAGCTGTGTACTGGATTATAATCAATGTAATGAGGCATAGAATAATGAGGAAAGTATGTAGATTATCTGTGGATCATCAGGTTTGAATTCTGGCAAAATTGACATCAGGCAAGCATGGTATACCCTGAGCTTCGTGCCCTCTGTTTGGAGTCTACAAAGAGAATTAGAGAAAACTAGGACTAGACATGGATTCCTTGGGTTTTATAGATTATTTTAGGGTTTAGAATTGTTCATTTTCATCAAGAGAGCATGGAGAAAGGTTGGATGGAATTTTCGTGCATGGAACTCATGGCTGAAACCCTAGACGGATGGAGGAAGAAGACAACTCATACGCCCTTGGATCTGGTGGGGAAGATTGACTTGACCACGAATCGAACGGTCCACATTTAACCTGAGTTTTGGTGGGAAGTTTCAAAAATTAAAACGCACCGTTTCACTAATTGGGGGGATTGGGCTCAGATAGCTATTCGCACCCCCCAATTTAGTAGGCCCAACGCGCTGAACATGAATTGCTTACTATTCTCACCCCTCTGGCTATTTCTTTATATTTTATTTTTTATTTTCTTTTCATTTTTCATTCATTTTTAAAAAATTCATAATAAATAGAAAAATCATCATTTTTAATTCATTCTTTTTGCATATTTTTCTTTAGGATGTCAAGAAAATTATAAAAAATAAAAATGACATTTTATTTTTTATTTGATATTTTTCCCATATTTTCTAAATAAATAACATTTTACATAATTTCATTTCATACATAATTTTGTTAATTTTTGTTCTATTATTTGCTTCAATATTTTTTGCCCATTCTTTTTAGGTTGTTTAGTTTAGACATTAAACTTGTAGATTTAATTTAGTTCCCATTTTTAGAAATTAAATTTAGGTGCTTAGTGTATGTGTGAACAACATGAATAAAAACTAGGGTTTTAAGTGATGACTTAGGAGATTTGATTTTTTCCTTTAGGACTTAGGGTTTGACTAGTTTAGTTATGGGACTATAGGGGCTATGGGTAGTTATTAGACCCCTTAGAAAAGTCAGGATTCCCCTGCTGCTATTAATATACTGTATATCTGATTGACTGGTGTGGTGTGCCCTCTGGGGATTATTGCTTGCTTGCTTGGGTATTGGGATTGTTTGGGGACTTGGGAGAGCTGAAGACTTGAGGGGATGAAAACCATTGGAGATCCAGAGATTGAAGATCAACTTCCAGAGTTGGAGAGGAGGTCCTTGCTAGCAGCTGCTGAGGAGACTAGGGTTTAGGAGCTAGGCAGGGCTCTAGATTAGAAAGCTTGCTTTTCAAACATGGAATGCCTTGTCTGCATCCATCCTTTCTCTATGATTCAAAGTCTCTTTCAAATATCCACCTCCTTCCTTTGGAAGGATCAGTGAATGTATTTGAAAGATAGAACTTTTGAGAGAAAACTTTCTGTTTAATGTTAACAGTTGATGAACCACCCTTGGTAGGTAATTAACTGTCTAACATTCATTCACTTCATCTGGTTGGCTGATGTTCATCCTGGAGCCTGAGACTTGAAGAAAAGCCATTGCAGATAGAAGACTGATGATTAAAGCCCTTGCCTGAAGGCCATGAAGATGGAGATTGATGCTTGTTGAAGCCCATAAATGATTAGAGATTACTTGAAGCCAGATGTTGATTCAGAACTGTTGATGCTGTTTCTTTTGCTGTTGTATTTCATTGCTGATGTATTGATTGGTTTTCCAGACTGTATTGTTTGCTGTTTACCCTATTGGGTTGAAAGTGAATCCTGTTCACTTTTGCCTATTGTTTTCTAGGTTCGAGGTTGAGTGGGACTCCCTTGCCTCGCTTGTGCTGTTGCATCCATGCATTTTACCGCTTTATTATATCTGTTATTGTTTCTGTTTCTGCCTATCCCGTAGGATCTCTGTTTCTCTCTGTGCAAGAGAGGAGCATGATAGACACTAGGTCTTAACCCATGCATGATAACATTAGGTTAGTTTGTTTCCCTTCGCAACCGTAGGTTAGAGTTCTGTCTCTTCTTCCTCAAAGCAACAGAAAAATACCATAAAGATTTCAAACACAATAAAAGACACTTCTTCCGTAAAAGAACGTGAACTCATCAAGACGTCATTTTTGTCCGCCGGGACTGCTAATCAAGAAAACCTTTTTCAGAAGGAATAAAATCAACCAAGACAGACTTGTGTCGTACGTGGCCCGAACTACGTTTGCTCTGATCTTCCATGCAGTGTGGAAGTACGTAGGCATAGGATGCGATATCCTAGCGAGCAACCTTCCCCTCCTTTCCCGTAGGTAGGCGAACTACGTTGACTCTGATTTCTCGTTCCAGGCGGGAATACGTAGGCATAAAGTGCGACACTTTGCCGAGTCATTTTTATTTTCATTTTATTTTCTTTTTAACCCTTGACCTATAGTTTAGATAGAATAACAATCCATACCCGAAAACAAGCGTGGATCCCGTCGAGTACGACGGACGTGAGGGGTGCTAATACCTTCCCTTTGCGTAACCGACTCCCGAATCCAGGTTTTGGTTGCGACGACCACACCTTTCCCGTGTTGTGCGAGGTTTACTCTGAGCGTTTCCTTTCCCTTCCGTGGGATAAATAACGCACAGTGGCGACTCTTCTGTTCAGCCGGCGCCGATTTTCGCAGTAGCGACACATACATCCAAGGGAAGACCTTACGCATGATTTCATAAGTCGTGCGTATTGCATCTCATTTGCATCGTTCCCCCCGCTCGATCCTTGAGTTTTCAAGTCGATTAGCTTAGGATTTAGTCCCTTACACCTTAAGATAGAACTGATTTCTCTTGTATCTTTCAACTTAGAGAAACCAATATTCAATTCAATCATCTATTCTCCCCATAAGAGAATTAGACGTGATTCATCTTGACAGTCGAGATATAATTCTCCTTCCCTATAATACAATTGCGAGATGTAGAATCTTTTCCGCTTGAAAGAGGTATGTGGCATACTCGTGATAAATCCGAGTTCTGAGCCCTTCTCTCAATGTGACGCAAAGACCATCTCCTACAAGTTGTGGTAGTTAAGTCGAGTATTCTCCCTTAAGATGACGACTCATCTTTTCTCCTAGAATCAATCAAAAAAACCTTATCCCCCTGGAACCTTGGCCATAGTCAAGAAGTTCCTCAATCCCTTTTAGGGGAACTACGAATACTCTGATTCCACTCTCATCAGGATACGTAGGCACAAGATGCGATTTTTTGGCGAGTATACTTAGAAATAAACCATTAGGTCTTTCACCCTTAGCAAACAACAATAAACATATAAAACAAGAGGTTCCTGTAGAGTACTACAGATGTTTAGGATGCTAATACCTTCCCTAGGCATAATTAACCCCCGAACCTTAGACTCTCTAGCTTTGCATTTGCATTGCATCTTTTGGGTTATTTCGATCTTTTTCCCTTCGTTTGGACTAATTAAAGACCGATGGTGAACAATGAATTAAGATTCAAGTTAATCCAATAGCTTGATATCCAACAAGTTTGTAAATTCTTGCACTCATCTCATTCGTGTAAAGTAATGTATCAAGTTGTGTGTTATTGTTGATGTTTATTCCATGATTAAGCGTATTTCATCCTCTTGCATGTTTGAAATATGGATAGGCTGTTTATTTACGTCTCTTTGGATGCTTGTAGAACAAAATTAATGATTTTTGCTACTTTTAACTGTATGAGTCGACCTACATAGGATTTCGGTCGACTCACAAAACTACAATTTTTTTCATGTTTGTAAAGCGAGTATGCTCAGGTCGACCCTATGGTCGACGCAAACCCTAAGAATTTTTCATTATATGTTTTAACACAGTCTGCGTCGATGCACAACCTGCTTAGGTCGACGGATCGCGCTATGATGCTGATAATCTATTGATGAACTATTCAAATTAGTTTATCTTTTAATGCATTTAATATCATGTTGTGTACTCAAACTACATCATCATTAGCATTTGCATTGTTCATTGTACCTATTCAAGGCTATCTCTCTACCTCTCTTCTTCCCAAAGCTCTCTTCAAAACCTAATTTCTCCATAAAAAGGGTAAAACTATCTCCTTTCTATCTCCAAGAGTAAAATTTTGCATCTACAAATTCTTCATCTCCACAAAGAAAATCAAAATGTCTACAAGAAGAACTACCAGAAAGAGAATCACTCAAGCTTCATCTACTCAAGTTGGTCCATCTAGAGCAACTTTACCAGTAACTGCTGTCTCTTTGTTACCTCCTGAATATTCATAAATTTATGAGAAGAACTTTAGCAAACAATCTATAGTCAAACAACATGTTTATTATAGAAAGGTTGCTGAGAGAATGCATATTCCAGAGGTAATTGATCTTTTGGATGCACAAGATTTTAACAATTTTTTGGAATGTGACATCAAATACAATGCAGACTTAGTGAGAGTCTTCTACATAGGAATTCAGAGTAAATTTCAATGGTTTGAGTTTACTACAAAGTTGGGAAATACCAAGGTTTGTGTAAATGACTTGGTATGGAAAAACTTGTTTTATATGTCACATGTGTTCGCTGAGCCAATCACTAAGGCCACAGATGCTCGCAATGTGGCAGGTTATGACTTCAAGGAAGCCTTAAACTCCATGCTGAAAAAACCCTATGGTGCAGACATCGTAGAAAGTGACCTCTTTCCAAAAATAGTCACGACTGGCAAATTGAAACCGGTTGATAGAATCCTGCAGTGGATCGTGTCACACATTCTGCGTCCAAAGAAAGGCGGCTACTCACGAGTGGATCAAGCTGAGGTACACGTGGTTTACATACTTAAGAAAAAGATCAAGATCAGTTGGCCATATTATATTGCCAGTCGAATCTATTCAATAAAGGATTCTGGTCTTAATGCAAACATCTCTATTCTAGGTATTTCCTATACATTCTTGACTTCTGATCAAGAGTTATGTCAAAAGACTCTTACTATGATGGGCTATATCTGGGATCCAAGAGAAAGTCGTTATTGATTCATTGTTAAGGCTACTAGTTCTCGGTTGGAAGAATCCAATGAGAGTGATGAACGCGTAGAAGAAGCAAAAGAAGAAGAAGAAGAAGAAGAAGAAGGTGGACATCCCATGGAGACTGATGATCACTATGATAGTGGGTGGCTAAACCAATCACCCCGCTTGGTGCATGATGATGACCAAGGGTGGGGTTCCTGGCAACACACTGACTGGACATCTTTAGGTGCCAATTGCATGCCACAAACTTCAAATTGGGATCATCAAGACACCCCAGACTGGATTCATCTCCTCCACGTCCCCAACAAAACACCGATGAACTCCTCGATATGATGAGGAGCATGTAGCTTGAACAACATACCTTCATGACTGTCCATGATGAGCGGTTCTCGCAATTGCAGAACCAATTCCAAGCTCACACGGAAAACTTCAGTTCCTTTACATCAGCCGTGATGGGTAGGATAGATGGGATAGATGAAATTGCAGCAAGTTAACACCGGGCTCTCAACAATAGTTTCAACACTCTCAATTAAGCGACTTTGTAGTATACGGACGGGCTGATGCGCAACTGCCTCCACTTCCAAAATATCCCTTTCGAGGACTAGGCCATCACTTTAGGGGGAGGAGACCCTGAGGATGTCTTGAACATTTCATTATGCATCTTATTTCATCATGTGTTCATTAACGTCTATTTTAGAATTCTTCATGTACTTACTTGCTTTATGAAGACATGCTTATTGTTGGTTATGAAATAGTGATTATTGTTGTTCTTTTGAGTGTCATTCTATTTATCCATTTATATGCTTTCATTAACTGCATTATATGTGAATGTGTGTTGATGTTTAACCTGTTGCAAATGGCTTGAATTTGCTTGTCTCTTTTATAATATGCAATACATTAACATCTATTTTCTTTCTTTTTGATGTTGTCAAAGGGGGAGAAGAATATCAAGCAGAAACATCACTTGTAAGACTTATTGAACATGCAGATTGTGTGCAGACAAAGGCATCGAGTAAGGGAGAAGATGATACAATGCATCGTACACCAAGTTTCTACCATTTTGCCATCATCAAAAATGGGGAGTGTATGAGGGCAAAGTTCCTCATAGTTAGCTATACTTGTTTTAATGTTTTCAAAACTTAGATAGGTAAAAAAAAATGTACTTTGGACAGTATCATGGTGTCGCATATGCATACTTTATTCCTCTTGAGTCAAACATCAGTAAAAAACATTGTTGGATACATATAGAAATTGTTCAATATATGCTCCATATAGGGTTGGCCATGTTTTTCTAGCTTGCTATATGGTGGAGTATTTCAAAAGTAGCATAATACATGAAAATATGCATTTTTGCATATTTTGTGTCTTTGAGTCGAATCAAACTTTGTTCCGGTCGACTCATACATAAATTATTTTTCATGGTCTTCTCTCAAGAGTGCTCGTGTCGACTCTCCTATCGACTCATACCGTGTTCATTTCTGTCTGTCTAATTTTGTATGCTTTGCATCGAAGCATGACCTGTTCCAGTCGATGCAAGGTGTTATTTTCTGCATAATCTGAAATTCGGGTGAGCTCAGGTTGACCCTTCTCTATGTATAGGTTGACCGCTCACACGTTTTTAGTTAAGTTTCTGTTATGTGAAACTGTCTAAGTATTTGTTATGTTTGTTAATTATTTTTTACTTGTATATATAATGAGTTAGCTTATTCTTAAAAGAACAACAAGAAAAGTGAAAATAGACATTGATTTTGTTCTCATCATCTTCATCCTCTTTCTTGCATTTTCTCAATAACTACACATAATCATTTTTGTTGTGTATTTTGCAATTTAGAGGTGATAACATCCAAACACAGGATCAGTGTAATCGGGTTTAGGTTGAGAAATCAGTGGGTTTTTTTTAATAAAACTGTTAGGGTTTTGTTCTCTAAGAACCTTGGATTTTGGGGGGGTTTTGCATGAATCGGTCCATCACATATTCAGTCGAGCGAAAGTAATCGAAGAATGGGTGGTTCTATCGGTTTAGTAACAGTAATCGGAGGATTGTGAGAGGAAGATTAGGGGTTGAAGCATTGGTGATTGAAATCGGTCGGGCAAGATTTAAAGACCGTGGGGTTGTTTAAAGGGTGTGTCGTAGTCGGAGGTTTATTCATCGCGTTCGAAGGACTTGATTCATCTTGAATCAAGGGAAGAAAAGGAATAGGCTCTACATCAACAATTGGGTTTGATCGTTTAATTTCTATTGCTTCTCTTGTAAACATTTATCAACAGGTTATATATACAGGTCTCAGTTCTATTTTTAGAATTGATGGCAGACGTACCCTGAGCAAGGACGACAGAGGAACTGCCTCAACAAATTGGTGTTCTCTCTTTATTTTTCAATTGCTTAATTTCTGAGTTTGTGTGCAAACAATTTATTGATCAAAATTTTGATGTGTGTAGTGCTGAACCATTTTTAGAAGCTTATTAAAATCCTTGATTGTAATTGAATACTTAAGCATTTCACTCACATATTAGAATTCACTTGTGGTGCCTTGCACACCAAGTGTTTGACTAACTATGTGAACAACAAACACTTGTGTTGTCTTTTCAATTGGGTTATATTTTTCACGCATTGGAAATAGTCCAACCTCATAGTGAATAAATTTTGGTTGATGTGTATTTAAATTAGTGATTGTTAATCTTGTTTTATCGGATTCCATAGGATTTGCATATATCCGGTCTTCTCGATAAAGGTTCGTTTTAGACGAATATAGTTCCTCATTTGCTTCCGCCTAAAAACTTTTTAAAATTAAATATTGGTAGCGCCGAATCTGATTTTAACAAGTGATCTATTCGACCCCCCCCCCCCCTTCTAAATCCGTGCCATCGTCTAACACCAACCATTCACAAAGAACTTCCAATTCTTCAAAAGGAGTCGAGAGATGAATGTGAGATGGATGATCCACAATATGAACTTCAATTGGTTTCAAAAAGGTAGATAACAATTGATGTAGCGACATCGAAGCAATTTGAGTAGTAGTAGAAACCATTTGAGATGATTCTGCATGTTGTGATTGTTGAAAGAAATTGTACACACTTTGTTGTTGAGGATCCATTGATGAAGATGATGAAGTTACAGAACACAAAGGGTTTTTAAGAAAAAATGTGGGAAGTGAAAGAGTAGCATAGTGTGTGATAGTGAGATAGTGAGTATTTAAAAAGAGAAGTTGATGATTGCAAAAAATAGGGAGTAATTATTTTAAAACGTAGTCTCACGAAATCACAATGCTCGAGGTGTCACTTCAACAGTCATGTGTGATTTGATATTGAACAAGTGTCATAAGAAATTATAGTCGTCTGTTTAAGTGAACACGTTTGATGTTCCCAAAGTCAAGAATACCAAGTGGTATCTGACTAGACAAGTTTCTGATCAAGACATCTTCTAACATGTAGAAGTATCTTTATACAAAAAGACAAATAAATAATTCAGAAATATTTGCTTAACGTCATAATCTCTTTTTACAAAAGGAGATTAAACATATTCTGATAAAATTCATTATAGACAAAAATCCATATTTAAGTTTTTCATAATGAACTGAAATCTATCTTCAGTTAAGGGTTTTGTAAAAATATCAGCCCATTGATGGTATGTATCTATAAATTTTAGAGTTAAAATCCTTTTCTGAACATAGTCTCTGATGAAATGATGTTTAATTTCAATGTGTTTAGCTCGATAATTTAAAATAGAATTCTTATTTAGGAAAATAGCATATGTGTTATCACAGAAGATAGGAATGTTACCCTCGTGAATCTAAAAATCTTCTAGTTGATTCTTCATCTAGAGCATCTTGGTACTGCAAAGTGACACTAAGATGTATTCTGCTTCTGCAATATATAGTGCAATGGTTGATTGCCTTTTGCTTACCCAAGAGACGAGGTTGTTACCCAGAAACTGACAGTTTTCAGAAGTAATTTTCCTTTCTAATCTGTCTCTAGCATAATCTGCATCACAATAACCAGATAACTTATACTCTGATGTTTTCTTATACATCAAGCCAAGTTTAGTTGTTCCCTTTAGATACCTTAGGATTATCTTAACAGCTGTTGTGAGTTTCCATTGGATCTGATTGGAAATGAGCACACAGACATACACTAAACAGAATATCTGGACGAGAAGCAGTCAAATACAGAAGAGAGGCTATCATACCACGATAGAGCTTCTGACAAACCTTTTGACTTACTTCTTCTTTCTCCAGAATGCATGTAGGATGCATGGGATTTTTTGCAGATTTACTATCTGACATCTCAAACTTCTTCAGAAATTCTTGTGCATATTTGCTCTGATGGATATACGTTCCTTCTAGGCGTTGATCAATTTGAATTCCCAGAAAGAATCTGAGATCTCCCATCAGACTCATTTCAAATTTTGCCTGCATTAACTTAGAAAATGCCTTGCACAAAGAAGGATTAGCAGAACTAAAAATAATATCATCTACATAAATTTGCACAACCAAAATATCATTCTTAAAGGTTTTGCAAAAGAGTGTAGTGTCTACTTTCCCTCTAGTAAAGTCATTTTCTAAAAGGAAATTACTGAGTCTGTCATACCAAGCTCTGGGAGCTTATTTCAGACCGTATAATGATTTCTTCAATTTAAATACATAATCTGATTTCTCATAATTTTCAAAGCCAGAGGTTGATGTGCATACACTTCTTCAGAAATATACCCATTTAAGAATGCACTCTAAATATTCATCTAATAAATAATGATGTTATAATTAACAACAAAAGAAACTAATAAGAAAATAGATCTTAACCTAGCAACTGGTGCAAAGGTTTCAGTATAGTCTATCCCTTCTTGGTGAATATAGCCTTGTGCAACCAGTTGAGCTTTGTTTCTTAAGATCTCACCTTTCTCATTAAGCTTATTTCGGAATACCCATTTTGTTCCATTGAAGTGGACACCTTTTGGTTTCTGAATAAGATTCCAAATGTTGTTTCTGGTGAATTAATTCAGTTCTTCTTGCATGGCTAGAATCCACTCATTCTCCATAATCAACTTTATCTCCCATAATTAATTCTTCAGAATAAGAAGTCCTTAGTCTATTCTTCTTCTAATGAGATGGACTAGTCATTATTTTTGGTGAAGGTGTATCTAAGTCTATAGTTTCTGTAACTTTGTCTTCTTCTTTAGAATCTTCCTCCTTGGATTCTGATAAAGTAATCTTCAAATCTATAAGTTTTTCAACTAGCTTTGACTTTTCAGGGTCAAGCTTATCATTGAATATAACATGAATTGATTCCTCAACAATCTGTGTTTGTGTTATAGATTATGTAGCCTTTAGAGCGTTTAGAGTATCCTAACAATAAACACTTTTGAGCTTTAGAATCAAACTTGCCAAGATTCTCTTTAGTGTTCAACACAAAACAAATACAGCCAAAATGATGAAAATAAGAGATGTTGGGTTTTTTTATTCTTCCACAATTTATAAGGAGTCTTACCCATAATAGGTCTGATAGAAATCATGTTCTAAATATAACATGTTATGTTTACTGCTTTTGCCCATAAGTGCTTAGCCCTGTCAGTTTCTTGGACCATGGTACGAGTCATTTCTTGCAATGTCTTATTCTTCCTTTCCATTACTCCATTCTGTTATGGAGTTCTAGGACAAGAGAAATCATGGGAAATGCCATGGGAATAAAAAATATTCTCAAAGTATATATTCTCAAGTTCTCCACCATGATCGCTTCTGACTCTGACTATTTTGTAATCCTTCTCTATTTGCACTTGTAAGCAAAAGGTAGAGAACACAGAATGCGACTCATCCTTGTGTTTCAATAATTTTACCCATGTCCAACGATTATAGTCATCTACAATGACTAATCCATATTTCTTACCATTGATTGAGGCAGTTTTTATTGGACCAAAAAGATCAATGTGCAGAAGTTCTAATGGTCTAGAGGTAGAAACAACGTTTTTCGCTTCAAAAGAGGTTTTGGAAAACTTGCCTTTCTAACATGGTTCACAAAGAGCATCTGAAGAATACTTCAGATTTAGTAAGCCTCTGACTAATCTAAGCTTATTTAGCTGAAAGATATTTCTCATGCTAACATGGCCCAAACGTCTATGCCATACCCATTACTCCTCATTTACAAACATTAAGCATTTAGCATTGTGGTCCTTAAGATTAGAAAGTCTGACGTTATAAATGTTATTTTTCCTCTTTCCATTAAAAAGGATTGAGCCATCCTTCTGATTAATAGCCTTACATGACTTTTAATTAAAAATGATATCATAACCATTGTCATTAAGTTGGCTAATTAACAATAAGTTATGCATCAAACCGTCACCTAGAAGAACATCAGTAATATAAGAAAGTTCACATTTACCAATAGTTCCTAAGCCAATGATCTTACCCTTTTAGTTTCCTCCGAAACCAACAAAGCGGGGCCAGGATTAAGTTCCAAACTTTGGAACATATGCCTTCTTCCTGTCATGTGTCGCAAGCAACCACTGTCCAGGTACCATGATTGGTGTTTCAACTGAGCTGCTAAGGATATCTGCAACATAGATTATCTCATCCTTAGGTACCCACTTTCTGGATCCTCTTTTGTTAGTTTTCCCAGAGTTTTTCATAACTTTGGGTTTTTGCGCAACAGGATAATCAAATGAAATTTGTGCATGATACTTTGGTTTAAGATCATATTTATGTGTTTGCGAAGGTGCTTGCACGAGCTCAGAACAATCAAGCTTAGTGCCAGAAGGCACGAAATGATCATATAGAGGTTTTGGTTTTACAGGCTGACTTTCGTCAATTTTAGATGTTTTTGTACACCCCAAACCTTTCTTGCCATTTCTACTAACTCCATAGATCATGGAAGCCATTTTTTTCTATCTATGCTTTTAGCTAGAAAGTGATGGAATATTCTATCATACTTGTTGACACAATTAGTATCAGAGATATTAGAGACTAATTCTTCTTCTAGTTTAGAATTTTTGCTTTTCAAAGCGCAGTTAATATTTTTTAAAGAAAAAAATATTTTCATTCAGAAAATAATTATTTTGTTCAAGCTTATCTATAGCTTCAGAAGTAATTACATGGATTTGTTTAAGGTCCTTGTATTTACTTTGAAGACTCTGATATCTTTCTAGCATTTCTAAAAGACATGACTCTAATTCACAATGAGAGATTTTAGACAATACCTCTGAGTCGAAGTTTGAATTTGATTCTGGTTCTAATAACATTTTGTCTTCTGGTTTTCCAAAAACTTCAGCATTAATTGTTGTTACCACTAATGCGATATTTGCTCGTTCTTCATCAGAATCTTCTTCTTCAGAATCAGAGTCATCCCAAGTTGTCGTGAGTCCCTTCTTGACTTTGGTGAAGTTATTCTTAGGCTTCTTGTCTTTCTTAAGCTTTGGACACTCATTCTTGTAATTACCCGACTCATTGCACTCATAGGAAATGACTTCTTTTCTAGAACTCTGCCTCTTTTATCCAGATGTTGAGTCAAAACGACCGTTGTTCCTTCTTGATCCTCTGAACTTTCCTTGCCTATGTTTCCATAGTTTGTTGATCCTTCTGGAGATAAGTGATAACTCATTTTCTGAGTCTTCATCAAAATCTTCTGATTCTTCCTCAACTTAGTAAGCCTTTGCCTTTTCAGGTTTAGACTTAAGAGCAACTGATTTAATCTTCTTCTGAGGTTCATCTTCTTCCAGCTCTATCTCATGACTTCTTATTAAACAACTAATAAGTTTTTCAAGACGTATACCGATCATATCTTTAGATAGCTTTAGAGCAGTTACCATAGGTCTCTATTTCTTGGGAAGACTTCTGATAATCTTCTTGACATGATCAATAGTTGAATATCCTTTGTTTAGCACTTTGAGTCCTGCTACCAACATCTGAAATCTTGAAAACATTGTTTCTACAGATTCATCATCATCCATCTTGAAAGCTTCATATTTCTGGATTAGGGCAAGAGCCTTTGTCTCCTTTACTTGAGCATTTCCTTCATGAGTCATTTGTAGTGAATCAAAAATGGACTTGGCAGTTTCTCTATCTATTATTTTTCTCATACTTAGTATAAGAAATAACATTCAGTAGTATAGTTCTTACCTTGTGATGATTCTTGTAATCTTTCTTTTGTTGATTAGTCATAGCGCTTCTTGACACTTTTTCTCCTGCAGTACTAACTGGATGAGTGTAGCCATCAACTACAAGATTCCAAAGATCTACATCGTATCCAAGAAAGAAACTTTTAATTCTATCTTTCCATTATTCAAACTTTTCACCATCAAAGATTGGTGGTTTGGCGCTATAGTGATCTTTCCCTTCGGGAATAGGATTAATGATAGCCATGATGTTTCATACAAATACTTGATCGGTACTGAACACAATGAAGTGTTGATAAAACTATTATCATGATAAAAACCGGAGCTCTGATACTAATTGAAGGTGTGAGAAAAACATAAGAAATGGGGGTTTGAATTGGGTGTTCAAAAATGAAAGCTTTTTATGAAACTCAAACAGAAATCACAAAGAAACTAAACAAGAGAGAAAGACACACGATATATCCTGGTTCATTTGAAAACTATCAAGCTAATCCAGTCCACCCGCCAAGGTGATTTTGCCTTATATCCAAGGACTTAATTCAATATAATCAACTGGTTACAATCTTAACTAGCAACTGCTGGTGACTAACAATCACAGAGAGTAACTGTCTAAATCTTCTTAAGGATTCTGACCTAACTGGTCCCTTAAGGAATTAAAAACAACAATTCGTGAAAGATAAATGTTTACAATGAAATGCTTCTACTCAAGCATATATAAACATAATGAATATATTAAAAATACTTAAAGAAAATTAACACACGGTATGAATTTTTTATTGTTGTATTCTTGCGTTCTTGTGTTGTTGTTCTACTTCACTGTTTTCTTCAAGTTATCAAGTCCTTATATAGCCAGTAAAAGATCTGTTGGGGGGGCATATTAGGAATATCCTTGAGTAAGCTAGCGACTTGAAAGAATGTCGTTACGTAGGGATGAAAGTCATACATAAAAGTTGTCATTTTTACCATAAAATCAGGGTAGTGGAATGGTAATGGAATGGAAAGTTTTGATATGTATTATGTACTATTTCCCTTGTAAACTTTTGATCTTCTCTTCTGTCATCAGAGGTTTCTAGATAAAGATGTTTGAAGCATGAGTAAAAGATTTGATCACTGGATCTTAAAAGTCTTAAGTCTTAAGAGTCTTTAGAACTTGTTCACTAGAACCTTGTCTTCAGAATCTTTAGCACTTGGTATTCAGAACCCTTAGTCTTCAGAAACTAAAGTCTTCAGAATTTTTTTCAGCAGAACCTTGTCTTCAGAGTCTTTAGCACTTAGTCTTTAGAAGATAACAACTTCAGAAGCTATAAAGCCTTCTGAAGTAAATCATCAGAGTCATGCTCAGAGGCAGAATCCAAGAGAGCATTGCAGCAGCAACATATTGTCTTCTTAGAATCTTTCTGAATATAAGTAGGTACAGAAGCAAACTTGCTTCTTTGGCGCAAAAGCGACTTTTGTCATACCAGAATGACGTTACATATGGTCTCTATCAGAGTCAGACCTGTTTTCTAAAACTTTAGAGTAACAAACTATTAGAGTACCAGAATTGTTTTCACACAAGTACTACCTTGTTATTATCAAAACTTAGAGATAACCAGCATAACCAAATCTTGTTCTAACAAAAACCACACAATTTCCACAACACACGATGAAAAGATACCAATTTGGACATAATTTACAATAACACATGCAATCTCTACTTAAGGTTTTTGACCATGATCACCACCTAAGTGAAAGGAAACCCATCTGAATTTGATGAGGATGGTGATGACGAAATTTATCCCTTGTTCTAGCCACATGCAATTCCACTTTGATTCCTAATTAACCTTCATATATTCTTGAAGCCAAAAGCTAGAACTCTTAATGGAAAGCTTGATGATCACATCCTCCACCCATAATGATCATCTCTTTTGTTACAAATGAAGGGAAAAACAATTAATAAGGGGTTAACATAGAATTTGAGAAGGATAATATATAGGATACTAGCCTTTGAGTTTCAAGGTAAGAAAAAGGGGTTGTAATATGCTCCAAAATAGAATCTTCTCCTCCTTCTTGCAAGATTGAGTTGAATGCCCTTATGATTCCTTTCAGCCTTCATTCAAGCTCTAAACTTATTCAAAGTTTATAAATGCACTCAAGTAAAATGACCATATTTCCTTAGTCTCATTAGTTAATTCCTAATTAACCTTTTAGTCTTAATTAATCGTTTAGTGACTGAATAAATGTCTTTAAAAATAATTGAAACTTAAATTGATGACCATGTGACATCATTGAGAATAACTAAAATGATCCCTTATGGTAAAATAACTATTTTACCCTTATTCTCACGATTTCATCCATATTTTAAAAATGGATTTTTATTCAATGACTTAGTTTGGTATATTGCATAACCAATTATTGATAAATATATTATGACCAATTATTATTAAAAACTAACTATTAACAATTGTTTGATTTTGCTTTATGCTTGAATGAGTTGTGATGGATTTTATCATTCAGTTAAGCCCAAAAAGAGGTATTAATAAGTTGACCAACTGACATGGACATGAACGCATTACTGTGGAGTTGTTTGTTAGGCTGAATGAAGATTGGTGGCAACGTAGTGGGTTTGTTGTTCAAAATCTTGCGAGATCTGTTGCATCAACCAAATATTTAAAAGACCACACGTTCTAGATCTTGGTGTTGTTCCTGGAAATTTTGTGGAGATAACCAATGTTGGAGAGTGGAAATTATGTAAACCTCAAAAGAGGCACTATGAGGAAGTCAGAGTTTCGTAGTTCGGGGGACTACAATTGGTTGATTTGTTTTTTTAATGAACAAGTGTTTAGATCGCATTCTAAGGGCTAAATATTGACTTGTTTGCTCGCGGGGGGAGGATGAAGCACTAGTGTGTATGCGTATTAGAAGGGACTAAACAATTTTCTTTTGTAAAAAGTGTTTGATTGCACGGGGGCGAGTAATTAAGTCTTGAGAGTTTTCAATCGCACGGGGCGAGAAAAGAGAGTTTGATGTGATGATGTTGATTTTAGGGTTTTGAAGAGATTTTCCTTGGTTATGATTATACTAAAGACTATGGGTAGAGGTGAATATTTCAGACTACCAAGTTAAACAACTTGTGTCCAAAATACTCATAGTGAGTATATGAAAGCTCCATTCTCACTCCTACTCCACCACTTAAGGCTCGTGGCGCACAATCCTAATCATATTTTATTATGTTTTTGAGTTTGATTGATAAAACATTACATGATGTTGGATCAAGGGTTTTATTTGTAAGAACAAGATTGGTTCTGCATCTGGCCTTAAGTTTTGATGATAACTGCACAAGCTTTCTTAGAGAATGATTCGGTACTCTGTGGTTTCTGTCTAGTGTGTAGATTTTGATAAACATGATCTGACTCTAATCGAAAGGTGTGTGATGTGATCAGACTCTGATCTAAACATTCTGGAAGAAAACATATGACGTTCCTTATTAAAATCAAGTTTCAGGAATGCTCCTAATGCAACGATTCTGAAGAATGTTAGTACTAGAGCTTCTGATAGTGACTTTGTAAGTAAGCTTTGAATACTTTCTAAGGATGTACTTCAAATGCTCCAAATTTTGAAGTTTTTGAAGACAAGGTTCTGCTGAACAAGTTTTGAAGATTTTGAAGACATCATTTCTATTGCAATAAGTTTTGAAGGATTTGAAGACAAAGTTTTTTTGAATGAAGTTCTGAAGACTCTGAAGATAAGTATATGTTGAACAAGTTCTGAAGATTCTAAAGACGAGGTTCTGCTGAATGAGTTTTGAAGATTTTGAAGATTAGATTCTGATTGAATAAGCTCTGAAGTTTCTAAAAACATCACTTCTAAAAGACCAAGTGCTGAAGACTCTTAAGACAAGGTTCTATTGAACGAAGATCTGAGCCTCTAAAGACATTGGTTATGAAGTTACAAGTATTGATCCTTCTACAACATGCTTCATCAATTATACATCTAAATCCTTTGAAGAGCTAAAAGACAGAAGATCAAGAATGTTTTGCATGATTTGATGAATATAAAAGTACAAAAGTACTTTGTGACATCTACCTATAAAAGGTGGTGCAATGACAACTCTTTTGTATCATGATGTTAACCATTCCTTCAAGTGACTGTTGGGAAACTACAATTGGAACTTATTTCCTATTATACCCTCCAACGGATTTATTCCTTAAAGCTATAAAAAGAAGACTTGGAAGCATTGAAGATATAACAGGCTATTCTCAACAAAACTGAAGTTTTTTGCTCAATCAAAAGTAGCTTTTAAGCTCAATAAAACTCATGCTGATACGATCTGAATCTCTTGGAGATTATTCTTTAGATAATTTTGTATATTAGCAAGGAACTACTGTTTATCTCTTGCTAGAAAACACTTTTGTGTTATTGTACTTAAACTTGTGTAATCTGCTTGTTTAGAAGCATCTATTTGTACACACATTTGCAATCCTTTTCAAAGTGATTATTTCTTAAGTGACTAAGTTGTTAGTATGTATACTTGATAGGGCTAAGTTGTTTTCTAACACTTAGAGGTTGTGATTATAATCTTTAAAGATTATTGGACTAAGTCTTTTTCTAAAGCTAAATCACCTTGGTGTGGAGTAACTTTGTCAACCGTGAACCAGAATAAAAATAATTGTGTCTATTTATTTTTATTCTCTTGTTAGCATCGAAGTTTGAATTACTAGAAAAGTTCATATTTGGTGAAACCCAATTCAGACCCCCATTTCTTGTGTTTCTTGCCTACTCATTATTTTCGCGAGATGATGTTGCACCCCAAAATTTGACCAACAGGTCAAGAGGTATGAGTACCCATGAGACTTTAAAGCTAGCCAAGAAGGTTATTCAAGTATTCAAAGATTGATATTCTTGTCAGAGAGCTCAAGAGATCCTCAGAGAGATTGGTTGAAACCAAGGTTGTGTGTCTCATAACTTGAGAGTTGTGGGAGCTCCTCAGATGATTCTGAGACTATGAGGATAGACTTGAAGCTTTTAGAAATCTTATGAGATGTCTTGAAAGCCATCATGAAGCCTAGAGAGGTCATTGTACAAGAAATAAGAAGATTCAGCCATGAGTGGTGGAATTAGGGTTTGACTGGGTCAACCCTAGGTCAACTGATGATTTGGAGAGGTTTGAGACCTAATCCAAGAGCCATGTGATCATGGAATTATGCATTGAGATACTATAAGGATGATTCCTAGACCAACTCATCATGATTGAGGAGTTTGAGAAGTTTTAAGCTAGGGTTTCTAAGGATTGACAGTGTAAAATCCCCTAGTTTGATCCCTATCTTCAAGGCAGTTTAGCTCAAGATGTGATTGTCATCTCATCTTCCCCACAACATGAATGTTGTAGAGCATGTTCTTATCTTTAATTTGAGTACTAGAAGTCCTTGATAGGATTTGTAGAGCTCAACTTATGGATTTGTCAAATTACAGGTCATCTGAGGTATGTGAATCTGGGTCCTTGAAAGTCACCCAACTTGCATCCAACTTTTTCCCTAGTAGGATGATTCCTATGAACTATTGGTCAACATGAATGTTGTAGAACATCTTATTAGATTTCTAGAGAGTACTAGAAGTCCTTGATAGGATTTGTAGAACTCAACTTATGGCTTTGACAAGTCAAGGGCATTTTGGTCATTTGGAGGTTATAGGTCATTTCAAGCATAAGGCCATATCTCCTATTTCCAAGCTTCAAATGGAAAAATCTTCAACATCAAACTTGCTTAGAATGATGTTTTAAGGCTATTAGGGAGGTCATGAGATGTTGAAAAGGCTTGTATCAAAAAGTGATAAAAATGGCCTAAAATGGAGGCATAAGTTAAATAAGTTGAAATTGAAAATTGGAAATCACAAGTTATACATCCAAACCATGTCATATAATAGGTCATTTTGACTCCAAAGGACATTCTAAGAACAATGGTTCAGCCACAATTTTGATTTGAGGCCTAGATCATAGGGCTGCTTTGGAAATGGCTTACTTGCATCTTAAGGTACCAAAGCAAAACATGAAGAAACTCAATAAACAAGTTAGTTATGCATTGTAACACATCATAAATCTCATATGGGGAGAATTTCAAGTCAGTTACAAAGGTTACAAGGACTATGGCATGAGATAGCATATGGTGAGAAGTGAAATCAAAATGTCATGACATGAGATTTCCATTTTCTCATTGGAAGGTCCTAGATGGTTCTAGATGATTCTAAACCACTCTATATAACATGTATAACTTGCTCAGATGCAAGGTTGGTGAGAAAAGAGGTTTGAGAGAGAGAGAGTGCCATCTTGTTGCTTCCATTGCAAGTCAAGTTTCAATTCTACATTCTTCTTCATTTCCATTCTTTTTTTCTACACAAACACATTCCATAGATCATAGTGAGGGTGTGCAGATCAAATTGGGGGAAATTCCATTGATGAATCGTGCATGAGCTTTTGGATTTTCACCTCTGCAACTCAAGATCGGTTTCCAAGAATCAAGCAGTTTCAACCCTTCTTTTTGCATACAGAAGCAAGAATACTACTCAGTGAAGGAATTGGGAAAGATTCAAGGCTTGAAGTGAAGGATTTCATCACCTGTTCATCCCAATTACACAGGTTTGTAACTTTCTCTCTACACTCTAATTTAAGTGCTATTAGATAGAATTAATAGGTTAGAATGGTTAAGGATAACTAGGAGATCATTTTTGGAAAGTTTGAAGAGAATTGGTGAAGATTGAATTATGGACCCCATTTCTTTGATGACCAAGAACTCGAGTTATATTGAGATATAGAATGAACTAGACATCAAGAATCAATCAGTGTGAGTTGGTGATTAATCTGAGGTAGTTAATTGCAAAAATTGTTGAGATGGAAGTTTGAGTTCATTTTTGATCTTGGATCGGGTTTAGTGATTTATGATGATTCAGATGATTTTGAGATCATGGTTGGACTCAGCATAAAATTCTAGGCAGGATAGGGTCTTGAATTTCTATTTTTCATGAAGAATGGATGAAGTTCGTGCTTGAGGGAGAAAGAGCTTGAAGCTCTGCATTTTCATGGAGGTTCCAAGAACCCTAGCTGGAGGTTGAAGACAAGAGCATGGCCGTTGGATTAGAGGCTGACCCTTCACTGAGAATTGGATCCATTGGCCACGATTCAATTTCATTTTGAGAGGGATTCAGAAACGAGCGAAACGCACCTTTTCATTAAACGGTGGCTTCTTGGGCTTAAATCAGGATTCACTATCCACACCCCCAATCAAGGCCCACTTGGATTTTGCACAGTATTTGGTTTCTATTTGCACCGAAGATTTTTCTATTGCTTTACTTTTTTTGTCATTTATTTTCTGTTTAAATTATGGGCCTAACGCGTTTACTTTCTGAACCCCCATTCTGGGCCCATGCGCGTATTGAACTGCATCTGTTTGCTATCCACACCACTTCATTTCATATTTCATTTTATTTTCTTCCATTTTATTCCAAACTTTGAAAATTCATATCAATTTGAAAATTAAAGATTTTTTAATGGGAATTTTTGCTCCCATTTTATATTAATGTCTAGAAAATTATCAAATAAAAATATTTTCATTTCATGCATTTTTGATATTTTTTTGTGTATTTTATACTTTTATTGCATTTTATTTCTTTTATGTTGATACATGAATTTGTAGAATTTTGTTTAGGTAGTTACCTTAGCATTTTTAGGCCATTCTTTTTAGGATAGTTAGATATAAGCTTTAGCTTCCCCCTGGATTTATTCCATAATTTTTTGATGAATTTTAGACTAGTTTTGCTTAGATGATTTTAGGTTGTGTAGAATTAGGTTAATCCTTAACATAGGTCCATAATAACACTAGAATTTTGGGTTTCTAGGTCAAGTTAGACATTGGGACATATAAGGGTATTAAGGGTAGGTATGTAGGATCCCTTAGATATTATATTAGGTTTTAATATAGTGGTATACTATTTTTCAATGATTTTTGTAGTTGATGATTGTTTGTGTTGCCCTTGTGGGCTTGTATTTTTGTTTGCTTTGCTTTGTGGGCTTGGAGAGCTTGGTCTTGTTCTGAGGAGCTTGGAGGAGCATAGTAGGAGCATTGAGATTAATTGAGGAGCTTGAGAGCTTTATCTTTTGTTTTGTTGATTGTTTTAGGGTTAGGGATTAGGAAGAGTTTAGACCTAGATTAACTTCTTTCTTAAACATGGATGGTATCTTTCACCTCCATTCCTCCCTATGATTCAAAGTCCTTCCATGGTATACACCTCTCTCCTTTGGAGGGATAAGTTATTGTACCTAGGAAGTAGAACTTTTGAGGGAACCATTCCTTTGATGTTGAGCCCTTATAGGTCACCTTTGGTGGTCAGTAAGTAGTTCAATGTCCCAGCTTATCCAGTAAGTGATTTCCTCTGGTTTGATTATCTTGAGAGATGTTGAGCTTGAGTTTGAAGATGAAGACTCCATTGAAGAGTGTAGAAGAGGATGAATCCTTGAGAATTGCCATTCCAGCCAAAGCTTGAAGAGCAATAAGAGCAAGTTGATACTTGAAGACCCCTGAAGATTAGGTGAAGCCTGAAGATGGAACTGATCAAGAAGCTGAAGCTTAAAAGAGAAGATAAGTTGAAACTTATGTTGAAGGGTTGAAACCTGGAAAAGCAAATTGATATTTGTCCAGAGTGATTGAAGTCTGAAGACTGAGTTGCTGTTGGAAGAGCTGAAGCTTGAAGCTGAGAGAGGAGTTGATCTGCTTTCTTTTTCTTTTACTGTATTGATGTGTTTTGTTTGACTTGCTTGATGCATTAGAATAAGTTCATATCTAGAATAGGTAGAATCTAGGAGCATGATTGCACTAGAGGTTGAGTTGCTCCCTCTGCTTGTATTGTTACTGGGTGGCTTTGCTTGCGGGTATTCGGTAGAGCCCAGCTCCCTTGCCCATGTGGTTTGTTTGCCTGATGGCATTTTATTTTCTTTCTGTATGATTGCAGTTTACTGTATATTGCTTGATAGCATGTTGTTTTTATTTCAGTATGATTACTGTTATCCATTCTGGCTTGAGGTTGAGATGAGCTTGTGGAGGCTGAAGCCCCACACACATTTCCTCCCTCACTTGCATTGCATGCATTTTACTGTTAAGCTGATGCTTTGTCTATTTTGGTGTATCATTGACATGATCCCTTAGGACTCTCATTTCCTTTGATAAGGAATTGATGATAGAATTTTAGGTTGAAACCTATGCATGACAACTTCTAGGAGTTCCCTGTTCAAACCTCAACCATAGGATGAATCCATGGCATGACAACAGTAGGACTTGATAGTCTCCCTCCTAGTTGGGCTTGTTCTCTTCTCATCTCAAAACAGTTTAAGATACAGTAATCATGAATGATTTCTTTCGTACGTTACGAGCCTTAAGCTATCTGAGAAAGGATTGTGGGAGAGTTTCTTTTCCACAGTCTGGATGTTTAGTATGGTACCCTTTGGGTGACATGCGACGCATTCACTCTCAGGTCATAGTCTCTAGTGCGATTGAAATCGCAAACCCAATAAAAAACACTTCTTTCGTAAAAGACAGGAAATAAACCGTAGTTTCCCGAACTACGTGAGCTCTAATCTCTCATACCTGTTGAGAGTACGTAGGCACAATACTGATGTATTGGCGAGCTACCTTCCCCCATAACCCGTCGTAGGGCGAACTACGTTGACTCTGATTTCTCGTTCTCTGATGAGAATACGTAGGCATAAAGCGCGACGCTTTGCCGAGTCATTTTCTTTTCTATTTAAGCCAGCCTTGATAGGTAGATAGAATAAAACCAACCCGTCCAAGTAAACACAACAAGCGAGGATCCCGTCGAGTACGACGGACGTGAGGGGTGCTAATACCTTCCCCTTGCGTAACCGACTCCCGAATCCAGACAATGGTTGCGACGACCTTGTCTTACCCTTTTTCGTTAGGTTTTTCCGATCGTTTCCTTTCCCGCTCTGAGGGATAAATAACGAAAGATGGCGACTCTTCTGTTGTGTCGGCACCTTATTTTCGCGCAAGCGATAACTGGCGACTCTGCTGGGGACTCCAACGGTTCCCTGCGAGAGTCAATCCTAACGCTTGTATGTTTACTTGATGGGTTGCGTTTATTTATCGCATTTTACTTCTCGCACTTTATTTCCCGCATTTTATATTCAGTATAATATGATTATCTGTGTTGTTGTGGGATGGGAGTTCTTATGAGCGAGAAGCCAGACCCAGGCTTGAGTGCACCATAGAATTAGTTGTGGAAATTAGTGGGCGCGTGCTTGCTTTGCAGGCACTAGTGTCTCATGAAATCCACGCTCAGACGAGGTTCATCCGGTTGGCTTCTCTTTCAACCCTTTGGGTTGAGACGGTTGCTGGTTTGGTGGATTGTCGACTCTGGGGACCGATCACTTGTGATTCAGCCGAGTGAGGCCGCTTCATGAGCTGGTGATGCCACACCTTCTGGGTATCGTATCACCCCTCTTGAATGTATGTGACGCTGATGAACACATAGGATGTCGAACTTGAGTCAGTTTAGGTCCATACCTGTGAGCAGGGTTGGGTTTATTGCAGGAAACCTTGACTTTCAGACTACCTGGTTTTCTTGACAGTGAATCAGTTTTGTTGGTACCAGGGTTTCTCAGTTGCAGATTTGTCTGTTCTTGATAGAGCAGGTTTTGATCAGAGGATCTTATCATCAGATTTGTCTGTTCTTGATAGAGCAGGTTTTGATCAAAGGATCTTATCATCAGGTGTATGTTTGTTCTTGATAGAGCAGGTTTTGATCAGAGGATCTTATCATCAGGTGTATGTCTGTTCTTGATAGAGCAGAGTTTTTGTCATCAGTTGTTTGTTCTTGATAGAGCAGATTTTTGATTGGGGTCTGAAGATCTCATCAACAGATGTTGTTTGTTCTTGATAGAGTAGATTTTTGAGTGGGGTCTGAAGATCTCATCAGCAGCTGTATGTTTGTTCTTGATAGGGCAGATTTTTTATTGGGGTCTGAAGACCTCATCAGCAGATATTTCTCGGTCCTACATTAGAGGTCCTTATTATCAGACATTTGTTCTTGACAGAGCAGAATTATGATCCTATGTATATGGTCCTATCAGATGGTTGTTCTTGGCAGATCAGATTTGTGGTCCGGTACCAAGGTTTTCTCCTCAGTGGTTGTTCTTGATAGAGCAAGATTATGGTTTTGTTGATACAGAATCTCCACAGCACCAGTTGCCTTGGCCTCTTATTGCATGATTGCATTTCATTAACGTGTGTCTGTGTTGCAGGTACCATTTTCCCCGATCCAGGATTTCTTGCCTCCTATTGTATTGTTATGGGTTCTCTGAGGAAGACCGTGGCTTACAAGTTCCCTGTCCCCGATGTGGCTAAGTTGACTGGTTTGATAGCTCTAGCAGATGATTCTGTGAGGGATGAGTTCAGAAAATCTTACGGCAGGTTGCTCAGTTTGGTTCATAAGCCTTTTGTGTTCGAGTTGAATGGGTTGCACACTCTGCTGCAGTTCTACGACCCTCCGCTGAGATGTTTTACTTTTCAGGACTTCGTTCTCGCACCCACGCTGGAAGAATATGCTGATTTGCTAGGTGTGCCTATCAAGAGGCAGATGCCTTTTGTTCACCTGGATGTTGAGCCTGATCTGGCTGGTTTAGCTCCTTCACTTCATCTGAACGCCTCCGAGTTAGTATTGACTAGTTGGAACAAGGTTCCTGGGTTCTCCTTGCAGTTTCTAGTGGGTAAGGCTCAACAGTGTGCCAAGGACGGATGCTGGGTCGCGTTCAATGCCATCCTCACTCTGTGCATATACGGCATCGTTCTGTTCCCCAATATGCCCGATTTTGTAGACTTTGATGCGTTTCACATCTTTGCTTCAGGGAATCCAGTCTCTACCTTGATAGGAGATGTCTATCACTCAGTCCACTACAAAAACGAGAACAGGAGGGGGAAGAATGTCTCGTGCTGCGTACCCTTGCTTCATAAATGGCTTGATAGTCATCTGCCCAAGAGGGGTCCTTTTGTCTTGTCTGCAGCCACAGCTGAGTGGCCTGAGCGTCTGATGAGTTTATCTGTAGAGGATATTGACTGGTTCGACAGAGATAGGTTGGGCACTGAGGTGATCTTCAGTTGCAGCGGGTTTCCAAATGTGCCTTTGATAGGTAGGAAGGGCTGTATAAACTACAATCTGTCGTTGCTAGTTCGACAGTTCGCGTATGCTTTGAGAACTCCGCTGAAGGATGAAGAGGTACAGGAATCTCTGTACTTCACTGGTCTTCTAGAGGGGGATCTGTTGTCCAAGCTCCAGCGCGTGTGGAATGGTATCAGTAAGCGAGGAAAGCCATTGCTGGGGAAAAGCAACAGTCAAGCCTACCCTCCATATTTGACTTGGATCAGAGCCAAGGCCAATTCTATAGGGATGACATTTCCTCATGCCAAGCCAGAAAGCCCTCCAACAATCGAAGAGCTCACTACTGTGCCCATTCAGCAGCATAATCAGGTGTTGGCTGAGCGGGATGAATTGAAGCGGGCGAACGAAGAACTGGAGAAGGAATTAGCTCAGCTCTGAAGCGAGAGGAACGAGGCTGTTCATTCTTTCAAAAGGAAGACAGAGTTGGTGAACCAGCTAGGTACGGACTTGACTAAGCAGATAGCCGAGCGTGAACGCATGGATTGAGACTTCAAAGCTGTCAACGACGTACTGGCTACGAAGAAGCAGCACTTGGACGAGGCATATCGGAGGATATCCAAGTTCAACCAGCACTGGAAGGCTTCCCTGGCCACCAGGAAGGAGCGGGAAGATAAGCTGATGCTACAGATCTCCAAGCTGGAAGCCCAGGTGAAGGACAGTGAAAAGAGGTTGGATGAAGAAACCGCCCGCAGATACGCCGCCGAAGGCCAGCTCAACAAAGCTCTCGCTAACCTGAAGGAGCGCAAGCTGACGTTTGAGTCCAAAAAGCAGAAATTAGAAGATTGCTTCGGCGAAGGAGCATGGGAAGGTTCGGTTGAAGGACTTCAGTATACCATTGTGCAGAGGGAATTACTCGTCGAGGGGTTGCTCACTCTGCCAGATCATCCAGAGACGAAGGAGTTGTTAGAAGAGTATCGCGCCCGTGGCCGTACTTGACTATTTGTATTCCTTTTGTTTTGATCATTGTTGTATGTTGACCATCACCAGGCTTGTTGGCTGAGGTCACGCTGTTGATTCGTCTTGTACTCGCTGATGCTATGTACTGCCTTGATAGGCTTTCTTTATATATGAGACTGTTGTTTCCATGATTGGACTCAGGCTTCTTCTTATTATTATTATCAGCACTGGCACTCAGGCACTAGGATCGGGGGAAATTTCCCTAACACACAGACACACGCATGCATTTGCATGAAGCATTTGCATGACGAGCATTTTGTTGTTTTTCCTAACCCTTTAGTGTTTACAGGTTTTTCAGGTTTACAGGTTGTCCCAGGCTGTTTCCGGTGGTTCCAGGATTGATCAGAGACTAGTTCACCGCTATCCTACTAGAGCTAATCAGACCAGAATCATGGATCAAGTGCAAACTGATGTTCAGGAGCTCCGCGAGAGGATGGATCGCTTCATGGAGCTCATGCAAGTGGTCGCCAATGGCCAGGACCAGCTCAGAACTTTGGTTCAGCCTTTGATTTCCAGGGTTGATAGCAACGGCATACTCTACGGTGGGACCGTGCCTACTCCTCCACCAGTTGATACTCCGCAGAATGGTGTCCCCGTGGCCGGGGGCAACGGCAGTGCTAATGGCAATGTGATGGCCAACATCGGACTCAATACGACGGGCGTCGGTAATGGGAGTCTGGGAGCTAATGTCAATATCGGGCCGGTCAACGGCAACGCAGGCGTCGGGAATCTGTTGGTGCCTCAGCTATGGCTTGAGGATCATCAGGATGATGTGTTCTCTCAAAGAGGTGCTGAAGGGGAGCTGAATGCTGAAGCGCGGCTCAGATTCAAAGCACTTGAAGATAAAATGAGAGATATCGAGAATCAGAATACTTTGGGCGTTGATATGTCCAAGTTGGGATTAATTGCTGATTTCAAGGTACCTCCTAAGTTCAGGGTGCCTGAATTTGAAAAATATAAGGGCACCACTTGCCCTCGTGTCCACCTGAGATCGTACTACAGGAAGATGTCTGCTTATTTCGAAGACGAGAAGTTACTGATGCACTTCTTCCAAGACAGTCTTTCCGGGCCATCCCTCGAGTGGTACATGGGTCTGGAGCCCACTAGTGTGCGCACATGGAAGGATCTCGCTGAAGAGTTTGTGCACCATTACCAGTACAATAGCGACTTGGCCCCGAACCGAGTCCAGCTTCAGAACCTGTCGCAGAGGAATAATGAAGGGTTTAAGGAGTACGCCCAGCGGTGGCGTGAGTTGGCCGCTCGGGTTCAACTGCCGATGGTTGAACGCGAGCTCGTGCAGATGTTTGTTGCCACCCTCCTGGGGGTTTACTATGAAAAGTTAGTCAGCGGTATGTCTGGGACGTTCTCAGCTCTCATTATCATGGGCGAGCACGTCGAGAATGGAATCAAGATCGGGAAAATTCAAGGTGAGTCATCCTCAGCTGGAGGAGGTGGAAAGAAACCTTATGCTGGTAAAAGGCGAGAAGGAGAAGCGAGCGCTGTGACCAACGCTCGAAGGAAGGGCAAAGGCCCTCAGCAGCAGATAGCCAGTATAAATATCCCGGCGGCTCCGCAACAGCAGCAGCAACCGAATCAACAGGGATATAGAAAGTACCAGAATCGGGCATCTCTGACAAACCGTCACTTCAAGGCACCGCCCATGTCGTATGCACAATTGTTACAGACGTTGCTTCAGCTTCAGTTGGTCCAGAAGAGGACGATGGCTCCCTTGACAGGGGCACCTCCACCAGGGTACGATGCAAATGCCACTTGCGACTTCCACTCAGGGGCACCAGGCCACACAATTGAGAACTACAAAGCCTTCAAGCATAAGGTGCAGGATTTGGTGGATGCCAAGATCATTAACTTCTTCGATAATGTGCCCAATGTCACGAAGAATCCTATGCTAAATCATAGGGGAGGCGGAGTGAACGCCATTATCGAAGAAGAGAGTGCAAATCTGTTGACTGATGTCAGAGACCTAAAGACGCCGCTTAGCTTCGTTAAAGCTAAGTTGCTGAAAAGAGGGTTCTTTCCAGGATGCGGAGAACTATGCATGGACTGTGCCGCACATTCTGATGGATGTGAGCAGTTGGTAGAAGGAATTCAAAGTCTGATGACTGAGGGGATTCTGCAGTTTAGCCGGAGGGCTGAAAGTGTATCAGGAGAGGTAGTGTTGAAGCAGGCCGATGAAGTCGCCACCATCACCATCCCTCGCCGGCCAATAACTATTTCTGCGCCCAGACCGCCCACCATCACCATTACCAAAGCTGGGCCGATACCATTCGAGAGCACTAACGCCGTTCCGTGGCATTATGGGGCTGAAGTCTATTGCAACAGACAGAGGTTGGAGCTAGAGCCGTATGGGTCGACTGCGGAGAATCTTGCAGGAATCAGTGGTATTACTCGCAGCGAAAGAGTGTTTGCACCGCCAGAGGTTGCGGCGGATAAAGCGGTCAGAGCTGATGCGGCCGATAAAGGTAAAAGCAAAGTCGTCGAAGAAGTCCCGTGTGGGGTAGAAAAAGATTTGCTTGTCAAAGATGCCGAGGAGTTTATGCGGTTGATTAAAAAGAGCGGCTACAAGATTGTAGACCATCTCCATCAGACGCCCTCGAAGATTTCCATTCTCAACTTGTTGCTGTTTTCTGAGGCACACCGCAACGCGCTACTGAAGGTATTGAATGCTGCCTACGTACCGCAAGAAATATCGGTGAATCAGCTAGAAGAGGTGGTAGCCCATGTTAATGCTGGGAATGGGCTAGGTTTCACAGACTTAGAGCTGACACCAAAAGGGAGGAATCACAATAGCGCCCTGCACATCTCGATAGAGTGTAGGGGCACAATCATGTCGCACGTGCTGGTGGACACGGGTTCGTCACTTAATGTTCTTCCGAAGAAGGCATTAATGAAGTTGGACACTCGCTGATTGCTCTGCACATCCAGTGATCTGGTGGTGAAGGCGTTCGACGGAACTAAACGCCACATTTTCGGGGAGGTGACCCTGCCGATCCAAGTCGGTCCGGAAACGTTCGACGCGGTCTTTTATATTATGGATATCATGCCTGCCTACAGTTGCCTCTTGGGCAGGCCATGGATCCATGTTGCTGGTGCCGTGACCTCCACGTTGCACCAAAATCTCAAATATGCTGTCGGGGGAAGCACAATAACCGTGTGTGGCGAGGAAGACATAATGGTGAGCCATTTGTCATCCTTTAAGTATGTGGAAATGGATGGTGAAATCCATGAAACTCTTTGTCAAGCGTTCGAAGCCGTCAAGGTGAAAGAAGTAGCTCATGTAGTCACAGAAAAGCCAGAGATGAATCTCTCCACGTTCAAGGAAGCTCGGGCCGTCGTCCAAGCTGGATCTACCCCAGGCTGGGGGCGAATTTTGGAGATACCCAACAAGCAGGATAAGTTTGGGTTGGGATATTCTCCTGGAGCTGAAGCTTCTTCTTCTTCGTCTAGTAGTGCATCTCGAGGTAAAGGGCCGATCCAATTTACCAGTGGCGGAGTGATTTTCGAAAGCATCAACGCGGCGTCTGAAGACAGCGGAGATAGCGATTGTGACCTCGACTCTTGGATTCAGCCAAGCAAGTCGGGCGAGGGCCTCAACAATTGGACCATCAAGGATATCATCCAGATGACAAGTGAAGAGTAATGATTTACTTTTTCCAATCATTGTACAACCCTATGTCCTACCCGGGGCATAGTGGTTTTATTGTCAGGGCCTTGTTGGATTATGTACATGCATTTTGTTAATAAATCAAAGGCGTTTTCTTCGTATTCAAATTTTGTGATCTCTGTTATTCCTCTTTTATATTTGCTTTGAAAAACAGTAAAATGGCAATGAGGTTTGTGCTAACCTGCACATCTTTGTTTTAAACTTAACCCTTGTTATTGCAGGATCCACATAACAGATGACATCGACTCTGGACCTTCTACGGCTCACTTCGACTTTGATTACCCGATCTACCAAGCCGAAGAAGAGATTGATGAAGACGAAGACCTTCCTGAAGAGTTGGCCCTCTTGTTGAAACAAGAGGAAAAAGTTATTCTGCCTCATGAAGAGGAGATTGAGATCGTGAATCTGGGTTCTGAAGAGCTCGTCAGAAATGTCAGGATAGGGGCTGCACTGCAGAGTGATGTCAAGCAGAGATTGGTCGAGATGCTAAGAGAGTATAGTGACGTCTTTGCTTGGTCATACGAGGATATGCCCGGACTTGACACGGACATCGTGGTCCACCACTTGCCGCTGCGAGAAGATTTCCCTCCCGTTAAGCAGAAGCTTAGGAGGACAAGACCAGACATGGCCGTTAAGATCAAAGAAGAAGTGCAGAAACAGCTTGATGTTGGCTTCTTAGCGGTCACCACTTACCCTCCGTGGGTCGCCAACATAGTGCCTGTACCGAAGAAGGACGGTAAGGTACGCATGTGCGTCGATTATCGGGATTTGAATAGGGCGAGCCTTAAAGATGATTTCCCGCTGCCTCATATCGATGTGTTGGTCGACAACACAACCCAGTTCTCCGTGTTTTCGTTCATGGATGGCTTCGGAGGACATGGCGTCGGAGGACATGGAGAAAACGACGTTTATCACTCCATGGGGAACATTCTGCTATAAGGTAATGCCCTTCGGTCTGAAGAACGCAGGGGCCACTTACCAACGAGCAATGGTAACTTTGTTTCATGACATGATTCATCATGAGATTGAAGTCTATGTTGATGACATGATTGCGAAGTCCCAAACGGAGGAAGAGCATCTGGTCAATTTACTGAAGCTTTTTGAGAGGCTTAGGAAGTTCAGGTTGAGGCTGAATCCTAACAAATGTACTTTCGGAGTACGGTCCGGAAAGTTACTGGGGTTCATCGTGAGTGAACGAGGCATCGAGGTTGATCCTGCGAAAATAAAAGCCATTCAAGAAATGCCAGTGCCAAAGACAGAAAAAGAAGTTTGTGGTTTCTTGGGCCGAATAAACTACATTGCAAGGTTTATTTCTCAGCTCACGGCCACATGTGAACCGATGTTCAAGCTTTTAAAGAAAGATCAGGCGATTACTTGGAATGAGGATTTCCAGAAGGCATTTGATAAGATAAAGCAGTATCTTCAAGAACCTCCAATCTTGATACCCCCAGTGGCTGGACAGCCACTAATCATGTACTTGACAGTTCTTGAGAAAAGTATGGGGTGTGTTCTCGGTCAGCACGACGAGACGGGCAGAAAGGAGCATGTCATTTACTACTTGAGTAAGAAGTTCACAGACTGTGAATCTCGCTACTCGATGCTGGAGAAAACGTGTTGTGCACTAGCCTGGGCTGCCAAACGTTTACGACAGTACATGCTCAATCACACCACCATGCTAATTTCGAAGATGGATCCGATCAAGTACGTCTTCGAGAAGCAGGCTCTTTCGGGCAGGATTGCCAGATGGCAAATGGTGTTAACGGAATATGATATTCAGTACGTGTCCCAGAAGGCCATCGAGGGAAGCGTATTGTCTAATTACCTTGCCGAACAGCCGATCGAGGATTACCAGCCGATGAAATTTGAATTCCCTGATGAGGATATTATGTTTCTCAAAGCAAAGGATTGCGATGAGCCGTTGCCCGACGAGGGTCCAGATAGGAAATCCCAGTGGAAATTGATATTCGATGGGGCGGTTAATTCCTATGGAAGTGGCATCGGGGCTATCATCACGACTCCCCACGGATCCCACATCCCGTTTACTGCGAGACTGACGTTTCCAGTCACCAATAATGAGGCGGAGTATGAAGCATGCATCATGGGTCTAGAAGAGGCAATTGATTTGAGAATCAAGAACCTAGACGTATATGGTGACTCAGCGCTTGTAATCAACCAAATTAAAGGGGAGTGGGAGACCCGCCAATCAAATTTGGTGTCGTACATGAATTATGCCAGAAGGCTACTTCCGTTCTTTGATCGAGTGGAACTCCATCATGTGCCCAGAGCGGAGAATCAAATGGCTGATGCCTTAGCCACGTTGGCTTCAATGTATAAAGTCAATTTTTGGAATGAGGCTCCAAGAATTGTGCTATCTCGTCTTGATAGACCTGCATTCGTCTTTGCAATCGAGGAAGCCGCCGACGGCAAGCCATGGTTCCGTGACATCCAGACGTTCCTTATGACTAAGGAATATCCTGCGGGTGCGTCAACCCAGGATAAGAAGACTCTGAGGAGGCTGTCTGGAAATTTTTATCTCAATCCTAATGGAGTGTTGTATAAGAGAAACCACGATCTCGTGCTACTCAGATGTGTAGATGAGAAAGAGGCGAGTATGCTCATGGAAGAAGTCCATGAAGGCACATTTGGTACGCACGCCGGCGGGCATGCTATGACGAGAAAGATCCTGAGAGCAGGATACTACTGGCTGACAATGGAGTCGGATTGCTTCAGATTCGCGAAGAGATGTCATAAATGCCAGATTTATGCTGATGAAGTTCATGTGCCGCCGTGCCCGTTGAATGTCATGTCCTCCCCGTGGCCGTTCTCCATGTGGGGCATCGACATGATAGGCAAGATCGAGCCCACTGCATCTAACGGTCATCGCTTCATTCTAGTAGCTATCGACTACTTCACCAAGTGGATGGAGGCAGCCTCGTACGCTAATGTGACCAAGCAGGTGGTGGCTAAATTCATAAAGAGGGACATCATCTGTCATTATGGAATTCCCGAGCGGATCATTACTGATAATGGTTCGAATATGAATAACAAGATGATGAAGGAGCTGTGCCAGAGTTTCAAAATTGAACACCACAACTCATCTCCTTACCGGCCGAAGATGAATGGCGTCGTTGAAGTAGCCAACAAGAACATAAAGAAGATTGTTCAGAAGATGGTTGTGACCTACAAAGATTGGCACGAGATGCTGCCATTTGCACTGCACGGTTATTGTACGACGGTACGTACGTCGACCGGGGCAACTCCGTTCTCCTTAGTGTATGGTATGGAAGCAGTCCTACCGTTAGAAGTGGAGATCCCTTCTTTGCGAGTTTTGGTTGATGTGAAACTCGACGAGGCAGAATGGATTACGAACCGACTGAATCAACTCAGCCTGATGGACGAGAAGAGGTTAGCATCGATTGCGTTTGGTCGTCTGTACCAAAGCCGAATGAAGAAAGCTTACGATAAGAAGGTGCGTCCTAGAAGCTTTCAGACGGGTGATCTCGTCCTGAAGAAGATTCTTCCTCCACACTCCGATCACCGGGGCAAGTGGACTCCGAATTACGAAGGTCCGTACGTCGTCAGCAAGGTCTTCTCGGGAGGAGCTTTGTTGTTATCCACGATGGATGGTGAAGATTTTGCATCCCCGGTGAACGCGGACGCAGTTAAAAAATACTTTGCGTGAAAGTGACCCGCTGGACAAAAAAAGAGAGTCCGGGCAAAAATGGGGCATCCCGGCGAACCAAAAACAGAATAAAAGGTTCGGGCAAAAATTAGGGATATAAATTGAAAAAATGTACACCCGCGAAGTCGAAAACCTACACTGGGCGGCTTCGGCAAAAAAAGGTATCCCGGTGAACTGAAAACCCGCAAAGGGCGGTTCACGCAAAAGTTAGGGATTTGAAAAAGCAAATGACTGCGTTCCGCGTGTGGACTTTCTTTGTTTAGTGGTTTGGAAGACCTGAGGGCCGTTCATCTGAATCAATCTCTTCCGAAGCTGAAGCGTCGGAGAAGTATCGAAGTCGAGTGGGTCATAGAGGGATCAACTCATGGTGTTCGTCTACGCCTCGTTGTCGACATTTGTATATACTGATGTATATTTATGTTTTATTTTTGCACGGCTTCCTCATTCCAGGAGCTTGCATCTGTTGTAAAACATTTTTTACCCATTCAGGGGTTCGCTATCAATAAAATGCATACTATTCAGCAATTCTGTTTGTCTGTTTAGCATCTATCTGTTTTGTTTGCGAAAAAGAACGCTGATGTTTTTGATAAAATGCGCATACATAAACTTACTGGCCTAGGCCACTGATTGTTGAAGCAATTAATTACTTGAATATTGTCACGAGATAATAACCTTGATAGGACCCTTTGAAAAGGGTATCTTGTCTGTTTGTTTGTGTTGTTACAGGTGTAGCATGTTCCAGACAGTGCGCCGTGCGCATCCCGAAGAGGGATGATTCCTCTTTCTCCAGCAGAGTTCAGTAGCCTCTCCCCGCAGAGTCTGAACGCGAGATCGTGAGCATTGATATGTCTCCCCAGGCAGAGATGATTCTCTCCCCAATCAGATGTATCCTGAAGGAACGTCATCTCCTCAGCTGAGTCAGGCGCCGAAGCGCGTGTTCATCCCCCAGCACCGGGTCACAAGTGCAGGTTTCGTAGGAAACTATTCGTACGCTGAAGTATGTAGCAAATGATGGTGCAAGACTGAAGTCTCCAGCGGAATTGAAATTCCCCACCAGAGTTGTACTCTCCCCCCGAAGACGGATGATTCCTCCTTCCCCAGCGGAATTGAAATTCCCCCGCAGAGTCGTACTCTCTCCAGTGAAGTGGAATGATTTCTCCTTCCCCAGCCGAGTTTGCAGATACCCCAAGAGAGCCGAATCCTTGGAAGCTGCTCAAGCCATGATTGGTTCTCCCTAGTGGAAGGTTGAACAACTGAAGTTGTCTCCCCGCAGAGTCGTATCTCCAAAGAAGTAGCCGAGAAGGCCATGCAGCTTATTCCCGCGATTGGCATCGTTTTCCCTCAGCAGGTCCTAGTTCTCGTAGAGCTTAGTTCCCCTGCAGCAATCAACTAAAGTTGTTTCCCCCGCAGCAGTCAACTGAAGTTGTGTCCCCTGCGGAGTCCAATTGATATTGGCGGCACCATGTTCTCCTCAGCAGGATGATTCCTCTACCTGAGTAGTTCTTTCTCCTTGATATGAGGATTCCCCTTCCAGCATTTATTTTGCTGACGGGATTACATCATTGTGCATGATTGCATAGCATTTATCATAAACGCATAGCATTTCCACCGTGTGGAGCATTGCGTCATCGCCGAGGCATGTGCATAATAAGCATGATCTAGGTTGTTACCGTTCTTGTTTTGCAGGTGTTCCGCCGCAGAATTGATTGCTCAGGATGATTCCTGACATTCTCCCCAACAAAGTCGCTTGCTCAAGATGATTCTTGAGATCCCCAGCGAAGTCTTCGGTTCAAGATGATTCTTGAATTCCTCAGCAGGGTCGTTTGCTTAAGATGATTCTTAAGTACCCAGTGCAGTCCCCAGAGTTGGTTGTTCAAGTTGATGCTTAGAGTCCCCAGTAAAGGTTGCCCGGGATGATTCCTGAAATTCCCAACAGAGTGTTCGCTCAGGATGATTCCTGAAATCTCCAGAATGGTTATCGGTTCAAGATGATTCTTGAAGGTCCCCGACGAAGTTATTTGGTCAAGATGATTCTTGAAGTCCTCAGCAGAGTTAATTCCTCCATAATGATTTCTGGACCCCCGGAGCGGAGTTACTTGATAGTTCTCCAAAATCCCCAGCGGCGAAGCGTCATCCCCAGCAGGTTTCTAACGGAGAAGTTGAAACCTCCCTTGAAGACTCCATGATTGAAGTCTGACCGTGTTAATGAAGCAGTTCTCTCAGCTGATGCGGAGTGCCTGATGGCAGAGGTTTAGATGTTCCCAGTTGGCTCATGATTGACCAAGAATTCTATTCCCGACTTGCTGATGAAGTACGGCTGATGCCCGACAAATTTCTTTGGATGCCTGATGGCATGATCAACCTGATGGTTGAGATCCGGCTGATGCCCGACAAGTTTCTTTGAATGCTTGATGGCACGATCAACCTGATGGTTGACCTGAAGAGTCCAGATGAATCGTGATGCCTGATGGCATGATCGACTATGTATTACCGGTTACCGTGTGACCAATTCCCCAATAGGGTTGCCGTGCAACTGTTATGCTCAGTGTCGAAGATGTTCCCACCGACCAGAGTATCATTCACCTGCGTGTGGTACCCAGACCTCCAGCAAGATCATTGACACGTGTTCATCTTATTATTCGCTCCAACAGTGTCTATTATTCAAGTTCATATTTCCCCAATGGATTTTCTTTACCCTGACAGCGAGGTCAGACGATGTTGAGAGTTGACGGCGAAGTCGGATTATTTTGAGTACTTGACGGCGATGTCAGGTGTTTCTCAGAGTTATGTTTGGCTGGCGGCGATGTCAGGTGATTTAGTTCTCCAGCTGCGATGTTGGATGTTTGATTCTGGCGGCGATGTCAGGTGATTTAGTTCTCCAGCGGCGATGTTGGATGTTTGTTTCTGGCGGATATGTCAGGTGATTTAGTTCTCCAGCGGCGATGTTGGATGTTTGTTTCTGGCGGTGATGTCAGGTGATTTAGTTCTCCAGCGGCGATGTTGGATGTTTGTTTCTGGCGGCGATGTCAGGTGATTTAGTTCTCCAGCGGCGATGTTGGATGTTTGTTTCTGGCGACGATGTCAGGTGATTTAGTTCTCCAGCGGCGATGTTGGATGTTTGTTTCTGGCGGCGATGTCAGGTGATTTAGTTCTCCAGCGGCGATGTTGGATGTTTGTTTCTGGCGGCGATGTCAGGTGATTTAGTCTTCCAGCGGCGATGTTGGATGTTTGTTTCTGGCGGCGATGTCAGGTGATTTAGTCTTCCAGCGGCGATGTTGGGTGTTTTGGTTGTCCGACGGTGATGCCAGACGCTTTATTTTCATGAATGCCTGACGGCGAGGTCCGGTGTCTGATGACAATGTCAGAGGAATCTGATGTGGATAACTGACGACATGGTTCAGATCAGTATGTCTCCAGCTAGTTGTCGTGCAGCTATTATTTCAGTGTTCGAAGATTTGTTCCCGCCAGAGTACCGTGTACTTGAGCAGTTGGCAAATTTCCGGGTTTATCGGTATTCAACCGTCTCGCACCTCGATTGGCTGAGAGTCGTTCGCTCCTCACACAGTCAGGTTCAAGCCGTTTGAATAGGGGCAGCTGTTGCACCCCAAAATTTGACCAACAGGTCAAGAGGTATGAGTACCCATGAGACTTTGAAGCTAGCCAAGAAGGTTATTCAATTATTCAAAGATTGATATTCTTGTCAGAGAGCTCAAGAGATCCTCAGAGAGATTAGTTGAAACCAAGGTTGTGTGTCTCATAACTTGAGAGTTGTGGGAGCTCCTCAGATGATTCTGAGACTATGAGGATGGACTTGAAGCTTTGAGAAAGCTTATGAGATGTCTTGAAAGCCATCATGAAGCCTAGAGAGGTCATTGTACAAGAAATAAGAAGATTCAGCCATGAGTGGTGGAATTAGGGTTTGACTGGGTCAACCCTAGGTCAATTGATGATTTGGAGAGGTTTGAGACCTAATCCAAGAGCCATGTGATCATGTAATGATGCATTGAGATTCTATAAGGATGATTCCTAGACCAACTCATCATGATTGAGGAGTTTGAGAAGTTTTAAGCTAGGGTTTCTAAGGATTGACAGTGTAAAATCCCCTAGTTTGATCCCTATCTTCAAGGCAGTTTAGCTCAAGATGTGATTGTCATCTCATCTTCCCCACAACATGAATGTTGTAGAGCTTGTTCTTAGATTTAATTTTAGTACTATAAGTCTTTGATAGGATTTGTAGAGCTCAACTTATGGCTTTGGCAAATTACAGGTCATCTGAGGTATGTGAATCTGGGTCCTTGAAAGTCACCCAACTTGTATCCAACTTTTGCCCTAGTAGGATGATTCCTATGAACTCTTGGTCAACATGAATGTTGTATAGGATCTTCTTAGCTTTCTAGATAGTACTAGAAGTCCTTTATAGGATTTGTATAACTCAACTTATGGCTTTGACAAGTCAAGGGCATTTTGGTCATTTGGAGGTTATAGGTCATTTCAAGCATAAGGCCATATCTCCTATTTCCAAGCTTCAAATGGAAAAATCTTCAACATAAAACTTGCTTAGAATGATGTTTTAAGGCTAGTAGGGAGGTCATGAGATGTTGAAAAGGCTTGTATCAAAAAGTGAAAAAAATGGCCTAAAATGGAGGCATAAGTTAAATAAGTTGAAATTGAAAATTGGAAATCACAAGTTATACATCCAAACCATGTCATATAATAGGTCATTTTGACTCCAAAGGACATTCTAAGAACAATGGTTTTGCCACAATTTTGATTTGAGGCCTAGATCATAGGGCTGCTTTGGAAATGGCTTACTTGCATCTTAAGGTACCAAAGCAAAACATGAAGAAACTCAATAAACAAGTAAGTTATGCATTGTAACACATCATAAATCTCATATGGGGAGAATTTCAAGTCAGTTACAAAGGTTACAAGGACTATGGCATGAGATAGCATATGGTGAGAAGTGAAATCAAAATGTCATGACATGAGATTTCCATTTTCTCATTGGAAGGTCCTAGATGGTTCTAGATGATTCTAAACCACTCTATATAACATGTATAACTTGCTCAGATGCAAGGTTGGTGAGAAAAGAGGTTTGAGAGAGAGTGTGCCATCTTGTTGCTTCCATTGCAAGTCAAGTTTCAATTCTACATTCTTCTTCATTTCCATTCCTTTTTTCTACACAAACACATTCCATATATCATAGTGAGGGTGTGCAGATCAAATTGGGGGCAATTCCATTGATGAATCGTGCATGAGCTTTTGGATTTTCACCTCTGCAACTCAAGAATGGTTTCCAAGAATCAAGCAGTTTCAACCCTTCTTTTTGCATACAGAAGCAAGAATACTACTCAGTGAAGGAATTGGGAAAGATTCAAGGCTTGAAGTGAAGGATTTCATCACCTGTTCATCCCAATTACACAGGTTTGTAACTTTCTATCTACACTCTAATTTAAGTGCTATTAGATAGAATTAATAGGTTAGAATGGTTAAGGATAACTAGGAGATCATTTCTGGAAAGTTTGAAGAGAATTGGTGAAGATTGAATTATGGACCCCATTTCTTTGATGACCAAGAACTCGAGTTATATTGAGATATAGAATGAACTAGACATCAAGAATCAATCAGTGTGAGTTGGTGATTAATCTGAGGTAGTTAATTGCAAGAATTGTTGAGATGGAAGTTTGAGTTCATTTTTGATCTTGGATCGGGTTCAGTGATTTAGGATGATTCAGATGATTTTGAGATCATGGTTGGACTCAGCATAAAATTCTAGGCAGGATAGGGTCTTGAATTTCTATTTTTCATGAAGAATGGATGGAGTTCGTGCTTGAGGGAGAAAGAGCTTGAAGCTCTGCATTTTCATGGAGGTTCCAAGAACCCTAGCTGGAGGTTGAAGACAAGAGCATGGCCGTTGGATTAGAGGCTGACCCTTGACTGAGAATTGGATCCATTGGCCACGATTCAATTTCATTTTGAGAGGGAATTCATAAACAAGCTAAACGCATCGTTTCATTAAACGATGGCTTCTTGGGCTTAAGTCAGGATTCACTATCCACACCCCCAATCAAGGCCCACTTGGATTTTGCACTGTATTTGGTTTCTATTTGCACCGAAGATTTTTCTATTGTTTACTTTTTTTGTCATTTATTTTCTGTTTAAATGATGGGCCTAGCGCGTTTACTTTCTGAACCCCCATTTTAGGCCCATGCGCGTATTGAACTGCATCTGTTTGCTATCCACACCACTTCATTTCATATTTCATTTTATTTTCTTCCATTTTATTTCAAACTTTTAAAATTCATATCAATTTGAAAATTAAAGATTTTTTAATGGGAATTTTTTCTCCCATTTCACATTAATGTCTAGAAAATTATCAAATAAAAATATTTTCATTTCATGCATTTTTTATATTTTTTTTGTGTATTTTATACTTTTATTGCATTTTATTTCTTTTATGTTGATACATGAATTTGTAGAATTTTGTTTAGGTAGTTCCCTTAGCATTTTTAGGCTATTCGTTTTAGGATATTTAGATATAAGATTTAGCTTCCCCCTGGATTTATTCCATAATTTTGTTATGAATTTTAGACTAGTTTTGCTTAGATGATTTTAGGTTGTGTAGAATTAGGTTAATCCTTAACATAGGTCCATAATAACACTAGAATTTTGGGTTTCTAGGTCAAGTTAGACATTGGGACATATAAGGGTATTAAGGGTAGGTATGTAGGATCCCTTAGATATTATATTAGGTTTTAATATAGTGGTATACTATTTTTCAATGATTTTTGTAGTTGATGATTGTTTGTGTTGCCCTTGTGGGCTTGTATTTTTGTTTGCTTTGCTTTGTGGGCTTGGAGAGCTTGGTCTTGTTCTGAGGAGCTTGGAGGAGCATAGTAGGAGCATTGAGATTAATTGAGGAGCTTGAGAGCTTGATCTTTTGTTTTGTTGATTGTTTTAGGGTTAGGGATTAGGAAGAGTTTAGACCTAGATTAACTTCTTTCTTAAACATGGATGGTATCTTTCACCTCCATTCCTCCCTATGATTCAAAGTCCTTCCATGGTATACACCTCTCTCCTTTGGAGGGATAAGTGATTGTACCTAGGAAGTAGAACTTTTGAGGGAACCATTCCTTTGATGTTGAGCCCTTATAGGTCACCTTTGGTGGTCAGTAAGTAGTTCAATGTCCCAGCTTATCCAGTAAGTGATTTCCTCTGGTTTGATTATCTTGAGAGATGTTGAGCTTGAGTTTGAAGATGAAGACTCCATTGAAGAGTGTACAAGAGGATGAATCCTTGAGCATTGCCATTCCAGCCAAAGCTTGAAGAGCAACAAGAGCAAGTTGATACTTGAAGACCCCTGAAGATTAGGTGAAGCCTGAAGATGGAACTGATCAAGAAGCTGAAGCTTAAAAGAGAAGATAAGTTGAAACTTATGTTGAAGGGTTGAAACCTGGAAAAGCAAATTGATATTTGTCCAGAGTGATTGAAGTCTGAAGACTGAGTTGCTGTTGGAAGAGCTGAAGCTTGAAGCTGAGAGAGGAGTTGATCTGCTTTCTTTTTCTTTTACTGTATTGATGTGTTTTGTTTGACTTGCTTGATGCATTAGAATAAGTTCATATCTAGAATAGGTAGAATCTAGGAGCATGATTGCACTAGAGGTTGAGTTGCTCCCTCTGCTTGTATTGTTACTGGGTGGCTTTGCTTGCGGGTATTCGGTAGAGCCCAGCTCCCTTGCCCATGTGGTTTGTTTGCCTGATGGCATTTTATTTTCTTTCTTTCTGTATGATTGCAGTTTACTGTATATTGCTTGATAGCATGTTGTTTTTATTTCAGTATGATTACTGTTATCCATTCTGGCTTGAGGTTGAGATGAGCTTGTGGAGGTTGAAGCCCCACACACATTTCCTCCCTCACTTGCATTGCATGCATTTTACTGTTAAGCTGATGCTTTGTCTGTTTTGGTGTATCATTGACATGATCCCTTAGGACTCTCATTTCCTTTGATAAGGAATTGATGATAGAATTTTAGGTTGAAACCTATGCATGACAACTTCTAGGAGTTCCCTGTTCAAACCTCAACCATAGGATGAATCCATGGCATGACAACAGTAGGACTTGATAGTCTCCCTCCTAGTTGGGCCTGTTCTCTTCTCATCTTAAAACAGTTTAAGATACAGTAATCATGAATGATTTATTTCGTACGTTACGGGCCTTAAGCTTTCTGAGAAAGGATTGTGGGAGAGTTTCTTTTCCACAGTCTGGATGTTTAGTATGGTACCCTTTGGGTGACATGCGACGCATTCACTCTCAGGTCATAGTCTCTAGTGCGATTGAAATTGCAAACCCAATAAAAAACACTTCTTTCATAAAAGACAGGAAATAAACCGTAGTTTCCCGAACTACGTGAGCTCTGATCTCTCATACCTGTTGAGAGTACGTAGGCACAATACTGATGTATTGGCGAGCTACCTTCCCCCATAACCCGTCGTAGGGCGAACTACGTTGACTCTGATTTCTCGTTCTCTGATGAGAATACGTAGGCATAAAGCGCGACGCTTTGCCGAGTCATTTTCTTTTCTATTTAAGCCAGCCTTGATAGGTAGATAGAATAAAACCAACCCGTCCAAGTAAACACAACAAGCGAGGATCCCGTCGAGTACGAAGGACGTGAGGGGTGCTAATACCTTCCCCTTGCGTAACCGACTCCCGAATCCAGACAATGGTTGCGACAACCTTGTCTTACCCTTTTTCGTTAGGTTTTTCCGATCATTTCCTTTCCTGCTCTGAGGGATAAATAACGAAAGATGGCGACTCTTCTGTTGTGCCGGCACCTTATTTTCGCGCAAGCGACAGATGATTATGAAAATGATTTGAGATTGGAATGGGATAGGTTGATGGCGACGTATGAAACAGACGACTTACAAGCTGGGTATGGCTTGATGTATGGATCGAGAATGCTATGGATTTGGTTGATGGTGATGCACAAGGCGATCGACTTATAAGGGTTAAGAGAGAATACCATTTGATGTTGGATCAATGGTTTGAGGAAAAGGTGAGGTCGGTCTTAGTCTCTAAGGAAAAATAGCAAGTAAAACCACAACCAAAGAAAAGCGAGAAAGTAAAGGAAGTATGCCAAAATGGGGAGACAGATACATGAAAAGTACACGGGAAGTAATAGGATTCAAGAAATAAAGGATCTCGTTGTCAGGTAGCCCAAGAGAAGTCGTGTGTGTGTAAGGTGTCCTAAGCTAAGCAATAGAAAACAAGAGTCTAAATCCAAGTATCCTTTGCTAGGGTTAAGTACAAGGTCCAATCTTCAATGATGCTAAGGTCATCTACACATTCTACAGTCCATTTATGTCTTGCAAGTTTTTTAGGTCTTTTCCATTTTATCATGTTTTTGTATTTTTTATAAGATGAAGAATAAATATCAAAAAGAAGAAAATAACATAAAGTAAATGCATGAATGATAAAGAAGCAATAAATTAAATTGCAGAAAGTAAATGACGAGAAGTAAATTGCGAGAAAATAAAGAGTGGTAATGTAAAAGTTAGATGTTAGAAGTTAAAGGTTAGTGATCGGATGATCGAATAATTGATTTATCGAATTGGGACAAATTTAGCGTTATGTTAAGCAATCGTAAGTAAACTTATGTAGAAGTCGCACCTATCTGAGGTCGGTCAATAACATTTTATATGCTAAAAACATGTTAGAGAAATGACACAAAGTCATTCTCTAAAACATGCCACACAATGAAAAAAGAAGAAGAAATGAAATCAAGCCCAAGTCCTCACAATGGCCTCATATATCATCAAGAGACTCAAAGTATGATCAATATAGGGCAACCTATCAACACCTCAAAGTGTCAAGAAGGACTCAATGATCATTCCTCAACATGTTTGAAATGTTGAAGGTTCAGACAACCTAGGGAATATTAATCCATGATATTAAAGATTTCATCAATCAATTAATCACAAAAGTGAAAAGAAACAAAAAGTAAATAAAGATAAAATAACAAAAGAAATACAAAGATTGAGATGAAATTCAAGATAAAATAAACTAAAAAAGATTATAAACTTTAGAAAAATATAAGATTAAAACTAGAAAAACAATTAATTAAAAAAACAAAATAATAAAACAAAAAGAGAGGGAGGTAATGCTTGCAATTTTGTTAGGTGTAACTAGCCATGATAATAAGCTAAGCCCAAAACAACAAAAACAAGGATTTCAAAAAAAAAAAAAAAAACCAATAGCCTCACATTTCTCTCACGATCTATTCACCCTCGTGCTCTCTCTCTCCTTCCATCGTTCCTCGTCTTCCAATTTCAAATCTCAAATCGAACCTTCCTATCCCTTATTCACTCTAACAAATACACAACCAAAACACACAAACGTGAAATTAAAAGAAAAGAAAAAACTAACATTGAAAAGCATGATGAGTTGTGGTCGGAGTCTGTCAGTGGCGACGAGGATTTGTGGTTGTGTATTTAGGCGGCAATGGCGAAAACGCAGAGGAGGATAACAGTTTTGTGTTGGTTATCACATGTTCAAGATGATGAACAATAAGAGTGAGGGAGGTTAAGCGGTCATGATGAATTGGTTTGGTGTATTTCTTGTTGTGTTGGGTTTATGTTGTTACTGTTGCGTTGTTGTTTCAAGTTGTTTGAATCGTGCGTGAATTTGGTGAATTGTGCTTTGCAAGACTTTATTGTAAGGTGAGTCGAAGAAGGGTTTGTATGCGTGGTTGTTGTGATTTTTGTAGGGATTGAATTTGAAGATGTTTAAAGGTGAAGAGTGATTAAGGATTGAAGTGTGTGAAGAATCAAGAAAAAGTTCAGAGGCTGCTGCAAGCTTATTGTTGTGAAGAATGAAGGGTGAGTCTGTGTTCTTGTGCGTGAAGAATGAAAGTGTGAAGCCAACCCCCTGTAGTGAAATTTGGTCTTTCTTTATAGAGTTAATTCAAGGGCAATTTAGGATTTTGGATTGAAGAATTTGTATGAAATTTGTAGTGAATTGTAGCACCTGTTTTAAATTGTAAACTGTTGTGTTTTGGTGTTTCTCGTGGTAGCCTCATTTTGGCTTCATGTTACAGCTCTTCTTGTATTTCCACTTGTATTGATATGGGAGTTTTTTGTAATTTGATTTTGTTGTTGTTATTTTGTTTAATTTGAAATGTATTGGCTTTTTGTTATGGGTTTTTCAATTTGAGTTGGTGTCATACCTCAAATTTGTCCTATTTATATATACTTTCTTTTGTAGATCCACTCGCCAACCATCATTCAGAAAATCCAAAAAATACGTTGTTTCAGCTTTCAGTTCCTAAATTAAAGTTGTTGCAAGATTTATTTGAGGTTTGTCAAGACAGGTGTGTGTGTGTGTGTGTGTGTGTGTGTGTGTGTGTGTGTGTGTGTGTACGTGTGTGTGTGTATGGGATGTTATTTTCAGTTCAAATAGTCTTGACCTAATCTTGGTCAGGAAAGAGTTCTTTTTCAGGATTCAAGGACAGTGTGGTGGAAATTGATTCAAGTAATTAGTGTATGGATCAAATTATTAGGATGTACCAAGTTATTAGTCCTTTGTGACCATTAAGAATTAATTCATTTTCAATCAGAACTTTGGGACCAAGTAGTTCGTATCAGGTCATGTTCTACTAATTTCAAGGGATTTTATTGTCTTAAGATTCTAATAAAGATCTAGATTACTTCAAGATTCATTTTCTCAGGAGTTACTAAAAGGTTGTTGAGGTTTAGTTCTTAGTGCATTTGTGAGCCATGCTTCAAGTATAGTTAAGATGCGCATTTGTGGATACAATTCGGGGATTCATTCTTTTGATTCAAGATCATCACCTACTTTCCATTTTGTTATCCAATATCCATATCGTACATACAATACCAAAAATATTTTCACTAAATCCCTTCTATTTTTTTTCTTTTCAAGTCTTTTCTACAAAATCATGAGTCCATTATGTCACAAAAAGTTCATGTTGTGATCTTCTCTTAAGCAAGTTCACAACAAACCACCGATTACCCAGACTTGGTGCATCAATAATATCTTTGTCTGCTTCAATCATGGCGTCTTCAGCAAACTGCGTGTCGAGGAAGTCAATCCCTCCCACCACCCAAAGTCCAATCCGCATTGGCAACTACCCAAAAAGTCCGCCATGTCGACACCTTCATCTCCAATCACTCGGCTGCAATCATGTACGTCATACACATCGCATTTGATATCATAAGCATCATTTTACATCATATGCATACTAAAACCATATCATACTTCCCCAGCACTTACATCTCTGCGCGTCAGCATTTGCATTTGCATTTCCATTCGTTATGGAACATTATTTTTAATCATCAAGCATTCGTACATGCAAGTCAAGGTCCATGATAAATCTCGAGACTTCCAAGACCGTATTCGGCCCAGTCAGGGCCATCTTCTTCAAATCCGTAGGTGTTCCCCATGAAGTTGTTTCAACCATGTGGTTGATCTATTTTCTAAGATGATATTCAGCCTAGCCAGGGGCAGTTTATTCAAGACTGCAGGCGCTTCCCATGAAGTTGTTTCAACCTTGTGATTGGCCAGATTTCCAAGCAAAATTCAGCACAGTTAGGGGCAATTTAATCAAGACCGTGGGCATTCCCCATGAAGTTATATCAACCTTTTGTTGGTCAAGTTCAAGAGCTTCAAAGCGACATTCATCCCAGCCAGGGGCATGCTCTTCAAGACCATGGGCGTTCCCTATGAAGTTGTATAAACCTTTTGTTGGTCAAGTTCAAGAGTCTCAAAGCAAAACTCAACCCAGTTAGGGGAATTTCCTTTAATGTTCATGAGCGTTCCTCATGGGAATATTGTAACCTTTTGTTGTCAAATACGTGATCTCCAAGCAAGTCAGTGGATGTTCTTTATTGAATTATGCTCTCAACCTTTTGTTGTTATAGTGGACATCCCCCAGTTCAATAACTTTTCTCCGAGTCAGTGGGCGTTCCCCATTGATTTGTTTCAATTCAACCTTTCCTCTTGGGCGTCCCCCAGTGGTTTATCTTCTTTCAACCTTTTGTTGACAAGAATGGTATTCCTTAGTGACTTCTTTGCTTCAACCTTTTGTTGATGCTCTCAAATAATCCTTACTCATCATATCGCCAGCAAACTTGACCTTTTTTCAATTGCCTTACTATCATCCTTTTAGTGATAGCCGAACCTCGTCGATTCAGCCTAGCCTGCACCCTGTTGGTGTTGGTGGCTTCAAATTTGGGATGTTTCTATCAATCTTTTGGTGGTAGCAACTTGTGTGCGTGTGTCACTCCATCATCCTTTTGGTGATGGGTTTGTCATCCTTTTGGTGCCAGATTGTGCGAGTGTTCTCCATTATCCTTTTGGTAATGGATCCCTACATCCTTTTGGTGTCATGGTTGTGTGTGTGAGTTTGCTCCATCATCCTTTTGGTGATGGGTCTGTCATCCTTTTGGTGCTAGATTGTGCGATTATTCTCTACATCCTTTTGGTGTCAGGGCTTTGTGTGTGGGAGTTTGCTCTATCATCCTTTTAGTGATGGGTCTGTCATCCTTTTGGTGCCAGATTGTGCGAGTGTTCCCTACATCCTTTTGGTGTCAGGGCTGTATGTGTGAGTTTGCTCTATCATCCTTTTAGTGACGGGTCTGTCATCCTTTTGATGCCAGATTGTGCGAGTGTTTTCTACATCCTTTTGGTGTCGGGGCTTTATGTGTGTGAGTTCGCTCTATCATCCTTTTGGTGATGGGTCTGTCATCCTTTTGGTTCTAGATTGTGCGAGTGTTCCTTACATCCTTTTGGTGTCAGTGCTTTGTGTGTGTGAGGTCGCTCTATCATCCTTTTGGTGATGGGTCTGTCATCCTTTTGATGCCAGATTGTGTGAGTGTTCTCCATTATCCTTTTGGTAATGGAATGTTGGGATTGTGTGCTTGAGTTCTCTATCATCATTTTGGTGATAGACCCTTTCACCCTTTTGGTGTTGGGATTGTGTGTGTGAGTAACTATCATCCTCTTGGTGGTAGACCCTGCATCCTTTTGGTGTTGGGATTGTTTATTTTATCATTCTTTTAGTGTTAACGACCTCTGCAAGCTTCTCAAATACTTTCTTTCTTTTTGGACAAATTCAGAGTCTTCTTCATATCTAATTGTCTTCTACCTTGAAAGAATGAACGTCGTGGCAGTTCACCTTACTAGGTTAAAGCCAATTAGATAGGGGCATTTGTCATACCCCAAATTTTTCCTACTTATATATACTTTCATCTGTACATCCACTCACCAACCATCATTCAGAAAAATCCAAAAAATACGATGTTTCAGCTTTCAGTTCCTAAATTAAAGTTGTTGCAAAATTTATTTGAGGTTTGTCAAGACAGGTGTGTGTGTGTGTGTGTGTGTGTGTGTGTGTGTGTGTGTGTGTGTGTGATGTTATTTTCAGTTCAAATAGTCTTGACCTAATCTTGGTCAGGCAAGAGTTCTTTTTCAGGATTCAAGGACAGTGTGAGGGCAATTGATTCGAGTAATTGGTTTATGGATCAAATTATTAAGTTGTACCAAGTTATCAATGTTTTATGACTATTAAGAATTAATTCATTTTCAATCAGGACTTTCGGACCAATCAGTTTGTATCAGGTCATGTTCTACTAATTTCAAGGGATTTTATTGTCTTAAGATTCTAATAAAGATCCAGATTACTTCAAGATTCATTTTCTCAGGAGTTACTCAAAGGTTGTTGAGGTTTAGTTCTTAGTGCATTTGTGAGCCATGCTTCAAGTATAGTCAAGATGTGCATTTGCGGATACAATTTGGGGATTCATTCTCTTGATTCAAGACTGTTACCTACTTTCCATTTTGTTATCCAATATCCATATCATACATACAATACCAAAATATTTTCACTAAGTCCCTTTTTTTTTTCAAGTCTTTTCTACAAAATCCTGAGTCCATTATGTTACAAAAAGTTCATGCTAGGCCCATTCAAGTAGAAGCCCATATTTACAAAAAAAAATTAAAAAAAAACATAAAATAAGGTCCATTATTTACATTTCTCAAAAGAAACTACACCAAGTCCACCATTTCTTTTTCATCACTTTTTACAAAACCATTTTGTTTAGGTCTATCACAAAAAGTTTTAAAAAAAACACACGATAATCCTGATGTGTGACCCACAAAGTCTAGCAAAACGGGTATTGCAGCAACAACATCCCAATACATCTCATGCAAGTAAACCACACGATGTGACTCCATAAACCATCATCTTCCTTCCAATGTGTAACAAGCAATGCATTCACATCCTGCAAAACTTGATTCATACTTCCATAACAACGCAAAATATATAACATTTACAGCACATGGTTCGTTATTTGCAAGACGACACACCTGAAATGATCGCGACATCACAAGTACGAGCATAAAACAAAATCACAGAAACATAATTGCAAAACAAATAACAAACGTGTACAACCATTTCTATTCCATAACCTCAAACAATCCCACAACCTACAAAATGTAGAAAAATATTCCAAAACGCAAGGCCACCGTCTCACAAATTCTCTTCCTAGTCTCCCTCCATACCCCATATAAGACCCACTCATTCCTCCTCATTTGGAGGGGGGTTTCGGATTACCATTTTCTGCCCCACAAAAATCTCACAAAGAATCATCTTCTTCTCCAAATCCTCCTCCTTCAATCCCTAAAACGAACATCTTCTCCCAATATTCAACTTTCTTCACATCACCCTTCAACCTGTTGTTTTTCTGAATCCCCAAATCTCTAACAAATCCACACCCAAATTAATACCTAGCCACAACTCAGAAACAAAACCGAAATGAGAAAGAATGAGATGAAGTAGAAGGAACAACAAGTCTCAAACCCCTAAATCAAAACAAAAGAATGAATCAAAACTTGAAACAATGAGAAATTGAACCCGAGGGAAGGAGAAGAGAGTGCGAATTAATCTCCTGAACAAGGTTTTACACTTGAATCTTCCCCTGCGATAATGGAGAAGAAATCTTTTTCTTCTGAGTGTATTGGTTTCCTCCTTGTTTGTAATGTGACCTAGTGGTTTTCATTTAAGGAGATGGAAAAGCATGCCCTCTTATCAACTTTTATTTATATAATATGGCTTTGGTTTAAGAAAAATTGGTGTTTTCAGGGTGTACCGTCTCTCACCCTGTTTTTTTTTAATCCTTTTTGTTATTTTTTTTTATTTTGTTTTTTATTTATTTTTTATTTTGGGTATTAGAAGTTGGGCTTGTAGCCCATTTTTCCTTTTTTTTGTTCTTCATTTTTGGAGAGGTGATGGGCTCTTAGCCCATAGGATCCTCTCCCTTCATTCACCCCTCACTTAATCCAACACCCCCCTCATTTTCTTACTTTTGATTTATTTTGTTTTATTACTTAATTTCTTAAAAAAAATTGTTATATTGTTTTATCATATTATTTAGTCCTTAACTTTTTCATGGTGATATTTTCGCCTTAATTTCATTTTGGGATTCCGAGTTTATTGTCGATTTTTATTATTGGTCGATGACGAAACCAAAAAGTCACCAGTAGTCAAATTATTGATAAATGGTGATTAATCTGAGACCACCTTCTTTTTTCTCTTTCCATTTTCTTCTCCATCTTTTTCATCTCAATTTTATTTTCATTTTTTGATCGATGAAGTCTTTGGATTTGTAAACGTCAATTTATCGAAGTCGATAACCTTCATTATGTCAAATATGTGGAAAACGACCATTTGGATCATTTTCTATACTTTGGGATTATGATAGACTACCTTCGATTAATCGACACGAGTTTATGATTAAGACGAGATCCCCTATTTTATTTTCATCTATATGACACGATTAAATTGGAGAATGATCCTCAATATCATTTATCTATCTTGTTCTTAGCACGAAAATCAGTTTGTGCGACCTCCTATAGTTCGACTTTCGTCATAAATCGAGCTACGACGGTTTAACGCTATATTTCGTCCCGATTAAATTCACAAATCGGCTAACCACTAACTTTACTTTTCGTCAATATATAATTGCTTTATTTTCAGTCAAATATACCCTTGATATAATTTCATTCATTATATCTCAATTATATTATCTTGTTCATATACTTGTTAATATTATACTGGCTATATTATTGTAGATATTATCTTGATTATATTGTTGTATACCTTGCTATATTATCCACACTATTCATATTATTCATATTGTCATATTATTTATATTATTCATATTCATATTCATATTGTTCATTATTATTCACATTCTTTTCGAAAACACTTAATAAATTGTCGAAACACTAAAATCCTAAATTGGTAGGTTGTTGGATCATTGGACTTTGTCAGGAACCCTAGCTTGGAGTTTTGTCCGACTTTTTCTCAAGGCTTAGTTTAGGACACTTCGCACATACACGACTTCCTCTTGGACTACCTGGCAATGAACTCTTTTATTTCGTGTAATCCCGTGTAACTTACACGTATCCCTCTGTTATTTCGATGTACGCATTTGTATTTTGCTTTAATTGAGGTTTATCTTCTAGGAGCACCCTTAAGGACTAGCGTAGATTAAACTATTTTCAAACTAATTCTCGATTCGTCATCAAGCCATTTTTAAATACCCCTCGTAATTCGAGTGCTCGTCCGCATTCACCATCAGCCTATCACACACACTTTCACATTTCATCGTGGTTTCGTTATTAGGAGCACCCTCAAGGACTAGTATCATTTCTCCCAACCTAACCCTTGATTCGTCATCAAGCTGGTTCCTTTTTTCAATCAAACCCTTGACTCGTCGTCAAGCCATTTTCAAACCAACTCCCATTCTATCACGGTTTTGCATGCAAATATAAGTCAAACCCTTGATCTAACGTCAAATGGATATTTATCAATAAACTATCAATATAATTAATAACCATTCAATTCTTTTCAAGGTGAAAAGAGGGGGATTGAGCCTTTGATCTCCCTTTAGTTGTTTGGATGCGAGTTGTCTTACTCGTGTGTGAGCAATTGATGCCTCTAATAACATTTCATCTCGATAAACCTTCAACCATCGTCCAACCACTCATTATTCAAACACCTTTCAGACATAATTTCTTTCTAAGATGAAAAAGAGAGAGAGCCAAGTCTTTGACTCACTCTCCCGACTACTTGGGCCCGAAGAGCATTTCTTAAGCTTTGAGTAATCATCATCCAATCAAACTTCAAACCAATTCAACCCCTCTCTTTCGTGGTCGTCTCCACGAACTACGAACACTCTGATTCTTCATTCTAGTTTGAATGTAAGATGCGTAGGCACAAGATTACGATGATCTTGGCGAGAATAATTCCCTTCATCTTCCGTTTCCCCCTAACCTTTCCTGTAGTCGAACTACGAGAGCTCTGATTTTTCATTCTCGTCCGAATGAGCATACGTAGGCACAAGGGCCCCAATCCTTTCCGAGCACCCTATCCTATAACCATCCATTTCCCCTTAGCACCGGTATACCTTTATCATATTATTTCATATTTAGTATTGAGAAGAAAAATAAGCTTAGCTAACGTTCATCACAAATTTAAATTAAGAGGTTCCCGTTGAGTACAATGGACGTGAGGGGTGCTAATACATTCCCCTTGCGTAACTGACTCTCGAACCTGAAATATTGGTTGCGACAACCATCGTTCCTGTCCTTTTGTTTAAAAGGTTTTCTCGATATTTTCCTTTCCCATCTCTTTGGGATAAATAAAGTTCGGTGACGACTTTGTCGAACCGTATTCCGCGCCTTTAGCGTGAGGGTCTTACGTTCTCGATTGTGAATTTTTTGAGGTGCGTCAGTTGGGCTTTAAAAATGTAATTTGCAACTCCATATTTGCTTAAATCAATGCCTTTGATTTTGTAATTGAATTACCATGATAATTGAGACTTGAAATATGATGTATGACTTTGAACCAAATGGCATGCCTTAAAATTAACCTTGAGAAGTGAAACCAAAATGAAATACTCTTGAATTTTGACTTTGAATGATGCCATGTTTGAATTGAATCCAAAACCAAGACATCCTATGTGAACTTTCACAAACAACTTGGAAAAGATGAAGTAGCTTGATTAGAAAGAAGCCATGATGATTGAAACTTGACTTTTCATGTTGACAACATGCTTGAATTTAATCCAAAAAATAACACACTTGAAACCAACTTCATCATCCTTGATTTGTTTATTAAAACCAACCTTGAGAAATAAACCTAAACATGAATAATTCTTAAACATATGGCCCCTTGAATCATGATGAACAAAAATCCTCATTTTAAATCTTCTTGGACAATATTATGGACCAAATGAACACGCCTCGACATTAGAGATCATGACTTGAAATATGAGCCCCAATACACTAAACTTGAACCTGCACAAAACCCTAAGTTAGAAGTAATTTGATCCTTGATGATCTTCAAATGTGGAGCACTTAAATTTAGCACATCCTTGCCCTCAAAATGATCCATGACAAAGATAACTTGAGAATGCAGTAATCCCCTCTTTCTTGACCAGGATTAGGTCAAACTTCCACTTGAATTAAATTATGAATGAATGACCATTGAAGCAATCTCAACACACTCGATTTGAAATCTTGAACCAAACCGTGATGTGTCCTTGCAAACCCTAATCCACACAAAGAAAGAAATGGAAGCAAAAGCACATGCTTTGTATGCACAATGGTTAGATGATAATGTTAGTGAGTAATGATGCAACAAGAATGAACCACACCCTAATTTACATAAGCCACAAGCAAGAATAATATAGCAAACAAAAGTAACATTGGTGAAACCTTGGAAAACAACTAAGTGAAACAGTTTTATGCTCACAAATGAGTGATATTATTTAGATTGGACAAAATTTGGGTATGACACAGTTAAGTCCAATGAGAGATATGTGCCCTCAGTAATTTAACTATTTAAGTGTCGTCCCATCAGACGATTAACATACTTTACAAAACCTAGACGACACTGAGGATAATTCATATGGTCGTCTTTGTGGGTGTACAAGATGAACTATAACATTGGGTCTTAAAATTTTAATGGTTCAATTTTGACTAAATATGACCCCTAGTTGTTTTATCACAGTTGAACCGTAGCTAACTAATATTGGGTCTCCAAAAACTTCAAATGACTCTCGTAATTCACCTTTCATGCTCACTGTTTCGACGGGTGTCTCTCAAATCCTAAAAATGCATGATGTTCATGATTTAAACCATATTTTGAATATGTCATAATCTGTATATATCATTTTAGTTAAATTTTATGCATTGTGTATGGGTCATCATAACTAGTTGATAAAAATATAATTTAGTGAAATTAAAATTAATATCTATTTTCAATAAACTAGTGCATAAAGAAGAGTAAGACATTAACATCTATTATAAAAAATGGAAAAGTAGATTAGGCAATAACATTAATTAAAGAAAAATTATCAAGGTTAAACAAATTATACCTACTAAAACAAGTTGTTATGCATCTACTTCATATCAATAGCTCAAAAAAATATGAGTATGAAAAATGTTGCTCCAAAAAAAGCATATATCAATTCTTGAGTAGAAAAAAATTAAAATTAATAAACAATGATATTTTAAATTGAGTATAAAGGTGGGATGCTACATTTAATTTATCTAAGAAACCAAAATAGGACTTAATTTAGTTTGAGAGGAAAGGGGTGGGTCACTTAGAGCCGAAGTTCCATTTAATTCTAGGGCATTACTTCTCCCACCTTTAGTAATGAGGAGTAATTATATGTAAGTTCAAAATTATACTTCATTAATCTGAAAGTATATTTTCAAACGCACCCATACACAACAAATTCACGCGTAAGTGAACTACACTTTCATTTTGCCATAATTTAGTCCAGATACAGATATCTGTAATAATCTCATATGCACTTCGTTCATTCATAACTAAGACACACCCTTATTTTACCATAATTTTGTTCAGAGATGCATCTTCGTAACAAAATACGGATATACACTTCTGTAGTAACCCTTTAGGTAGTAAATTTTAACATTTTTTAGAAATACAGTGATGTAATAGGTCATGTATTGAAACTATACTATCATAATAACTTTTTTTATCAATTCAACCATACACTAACTTAATAAGATTAAAATGACATATATTAGAATCAATTCATAATCCATAATACTATCAAAATAATAAGTTACAAACCATAATATTATTGATAATCCATAATACATCTACTATTAAATACTAATGATTATCAAAGATATTTCCAAGGAGTTATAACTCAACACTCCCTTAGAAAGGTATGCAATCATATGACGCTTATTTCCAAAATTGAGCCCAAGGAAATTGATGAGGCCTTCATTGATGAAAATTGGTCTCTTTCTATGCAAGAAGAGTTAAATCAATTTGAAAGAAACATGTTTAGGAACATGTTCTTAAAGTTTCAACTAATCAAGTGATTAGGACCCGGTGGGTCTTTTGCAACAAGCTTGATGAAAATGGAAAAGTTTGAGAAATAAAGCAAGACTTGTTGTGAAAGGATGCAATCAACATGAGTGTATATATTTTGATGAAACCCGTGCTCATGTAGCTTTACTAGATACCATAAGGATGCTTCTAGATTATTCTTATATCGTGAACTTTAAACTCTTCCAAATGGATGTAAAGTGTGATTTCTTGAGTGGCTACATCCAGGAGGAAGTGCTTGATGATCAACCTCTAGTTTTTATCAACCCAACCTTCCTTGATTATGTCTTCAAGCTTAAAAAGGCTTTATACGGTTCGAAACAAGCTCTTGTAGAATGGTATGCTCGTCTAAGCAAGTTTCTGCTTGAGAACAAGTTGATAAATCCTTTTTTATCAAAAATTATGAGCATAACATTTTACTCGTTCAAATTTATGTAAAAAAATATTATATTTAGTTCTACTAATGAATTGGTGTGCAAGAGTTTTTCTAATATGATGCAAAATGATTTTGAAATGTCTATGAAGGGGGAGCTCTGTTACTTTTAAGGACTACAGATCCATCAATCAGAATAAGGGACATTGATAAATGAGGGCAAGTATTGTAATAAACTTCTAAAGATGTTTGGTACGGAGAGGTTAAAGGAAATTGATACTCCAACGGCCACATCTTGCAATTTGTACAAAGATGAAGGAGGAAATCCAGTTGAAGAAAGCTGACATCAAGGTTCAATCAACTATCTAATTTCTCTTACTACATCTCGTCCTGATATTATGTTTGTTGTTTGTCTGTATGCATGTTTTTTTCAAGCATCCTTGAAAGAATCACACGTTTCTGAGGTAAGAGACATTATGAGATATCTCATTGGAACACACTATATGGGTTTGTGGTAACCTAAATGGACAAATTGTGTCTTAGTTGGCTACTCTGACTCTGATTTTTCTTGGTGTAAATTTGATCGAAAGAGTACAAGTGGTACATGTCACTTACTTATCATTTCACTTGTCTCATGGCATGGAAAGAAACGAGCAAATGTAGCGATATCCACAGCTGAGGCAAAATATATTGATTCAGGTAGTTGTTGTGGATAAATTATCTAGATGAAACACCAAAGAAGTGATTATAAAGTTAAACTTAGTTCCATCTTGATAAAATTTGACCACACTAGCACCATAAACTTCACGAAGAATCAACTACTTCACTTTTGGACGGAACACGTTGAGGTTAGACACAATTTTATTAGGGATCATGTTGAAAAAAGGATTTGCGTAATTGAGCACGTGTCTTCAAATAATCAACTCGCGAATGTTTTTACAAAACTGCTTCTTAAATAAATTGTATTTTTCATAAGAACTGAGTTAAAGATATTAAATCAGTCATGCATGGATTAGTACTTGCTAAATGTATCTGCATATCCTTCTTCTTCTTCCTTTTTTCTATGTGAATTACATGATATTAAAAATGTGTTTACTTGTGTTTATTTTCCGCCTTTTTTATAATACCAAAGGGGGAGAAGTATATTCTTAGAGAAAGTAGGGTATAATATCTATATTTTCAAGAGGATTTTAACCATTCCAATCTATAATATTTGTTTCTTTGTTTGTCAACCTCCTTGAGAGATGTGTTATCATCATCCAAATTGGGAGAATTTGGTTAATGTGCTTGCACGTAATACAACTGATGAATCTTTGATCCTTTGAGTGATCATAGTGGTCCTGGTGATGACTCTGATATTTAGCAGAACAATATTGGTTGATCCTTTGCTTAATCATATTGATTCCTAGTGATATATCTCCAGTCATCTCTGATGATGTTTCTCATTATGAAGTTATACAAAGCCTTATTAGGGAGAAGATTCAAGATTCCAGTGAAGTGATAAAGTCAATGATAATGTAGCAAAGATCTTGAAGCTTCAAAGTTATGAAAGAGATGAAATGCAAAAGGTCACCTAGTCAGTCGAGCACTTAGTGTATTGTTTGAGTGGCCAAAGTATTGTAAAAATGTTAAAGTAACTCATAAGTTACTTAGAAAACTCTTATACACTTACAAAATGTTTTTAAGGACCTTTTTCTTTTTTATTTTCTTATAAAATCACAAGGAAATGTTTTTTTTTGCATATAACTAGTTGGTTACAAGCCTAAATAACCATTTAAGTGGAAATTATATTGAATAATTGATTATCAATTAGATCCAGTTGATTATTATTTTTAATACTTTATAACCAATTATTAGGGTTGATAATCAATTAGTAATGAAGTAATTTGAAAATTTTCCATGTTTACACTACATAGTCAATTATACCTAAGGCATAATCAGTTATGAGCATTAAAAAGTCCAGGGATCATTTTTCTTTTTGAGCTATATTTTCTCCTATATAAGGAGGGCTTCTCCTAGATATTTCTCACACTAGAATTTGATTTCTAACCACTCTCCTCTCATTTTAACCTCCCTTTCTTTTAATTTTTTTTCACTAAAAGTTATTTTGTGCCTTTGTAAGTGAAATACATTTATGAGGTTTTAGTTGTACGGATGTTCAACTATTTTATCAAGAGTGTGATTATCTTGAAGTTTCTCTTATTTGGTTGTTAAGGTTATCCGGGTCAAACATGTGTTTGGTTTCTGAGACCATTCGATCAAAATCTCATTCTTGGTTTGAGCTTAGCTTGTGAATAGCTCCACTTGGTTTAAGGGATAGACCTATTAAAATCTCTTAGTCGATTGTAATAAGTTTCTTGGCCATAAACTGGTAAAATCTCAAAAGATATTATAAGTGAAACTCTCGAGAAGTTTTATTGGGGAGAGGAGTAGGCCAAAAGCTTGGTTGAACCTCTATAAACCATGACGAGATCTCTCTTAACTCTTTCTATTTACTATTAGTAATTTACTTTCCTTCCGTTTGTCGCTGATTTTATCTTAATTTTTAAATATATTAATACAAACTAACTTTTTAAGTAATTGAATTGTAATTTAATCATAATTCACCCCTTTTGTACTTGGAATCACTTCTTCAACATTGACCATACTTAAGGATGAGTTAGCAGACACTTCTGACTTGTATCTTAATGGGTTAAAAGATCATGTAATCTTCCTTTATTTTCATCTAGACCTGATCTGAATGGATCTCTTGAAAGCGGCTCGTGACGGATAATTAGTGGAGGAAGAAGAGGTTTCACCTTTTGAGAAGCCCGACGCGTCTCCTGATGAGGGCGCCCAGATTGAGCCTAAGAGTGACAACGCAGTGACGTAAGAAACTCTGAGGGAAATAGTTTCCTAAGATGCCTTTTATTTTATTTGTAATTATTTTTTTATAATGCTTTGAACAAGCATATTGTCAATGTATGAATTGGTAGAGATCCCTTCATGGTGTCTGCCTCTATGAGCGACATGATTCCTCCATGAGAGTCCAACATAAGTGATTGCCTCTATAGGCGACAAGGATTTATGCATAAAGATCCAACATACGTGATCTCCTCAAGGGCGACAATGATTCCTTCATGAGGATCAAACACAATTTTATTGTCTCTATGGGCGACATAGATTCCTCCGTGAGGATCCAACGTAAATGATCACCTCTATATGCGACAAGGATTCCTCTGTGAGAATCCAACGTAAGTTATTGCCTCAGGGGTGGTTTTGATAAGATTCTTAATGTTAATCTTTAGTTTCTACAAAAACAAAGCAACAATATTCCAAAAGTTATATGATAACATGAGGTGCCTCATTAAAAAACTTTGTGCATCACTGCCAACACAAGGGGAAAATAATGTTCCCCACAAAATAAAGAACGTCATGAAAATTTAGCCATACACTTGACAAAGATGGTACCTCGCCTTAACCAATCCAAACAAATAAACTAAATTAAACTAGACACAACTTACTGCCTAAAGTAATTAATGGATTCTTAGAGGTCTTCTTTATTTGCCACCCTCATGTTTTTCTAGAATAGGGTGGCTAAATCCCCATATTTGATTTCTAGCTTCAAATCTACAACGTTTAATTCATGTGTGTGGACCACGACCTTATATGCCCTCATTAGTTTTAGGCTCTCTAGATAAACTTTCCTTGCAATTTTCTGATCCCCGAGATAACCTCCACTCGCCCATCAATAAGTTGATAGGATATCTCATGCACATACGTATTGTGGATAAGGTCACTCTAAGTTGCTTGAAAGCATGTCTCCATATGATCATGTTATATGAAGAAAGTGCATCGATATCAAAATATCTTAACTTGATCAACTTTGCTCTCTCCTTAGCTCTAAACATGGTTTTTAGGCTAATATAAACCTTCACATGCACTTGCTCTTATGATAATCCTACCAATGAGCTTTTAAAAGCTTTGAGTTAGTCCTGATCTAGGTGCAGTCTTTTGAAAGGGTCATAATAAAAGGTGTCTCAAGATCTTCCTTTATCAATCAAGATTCTCTTAATCTTCAAGTAATTACACCTTATGGTTATGACCATGGGATCGTTGTTGTGCAAATGGATGTCAGCTGTGTCCTTCTCGAATAAGGTAGTTTCAGAATCAATGGTTCCCTTCAAGCTAGAGTCAAGGCTTGTAGGCGGCCCATCGATGGTTAAAATTTAGAGCGCATACCTTTTATGGGTGGAGCTAGTATCCCCTCCTCTGAGAATCCTCCTACTATGGTGTTAAGAGTGTGAAATACATACATGTATTCACCCCCCCCCCCTTTCTTGGCTCATTTCTCTTCTTGGATATGGGATTCCCAAAAGCATCTCACCCTTGAAAGATGGATCCTCCTGAGGTCTGGATGGAACCATCGTTGACCTATTTTTTAGGTGACACTCTTGTACGAGGTGATTTATCTACTTCATGAGTTGGTAAAAATCCTCCATGTGGTGCCCTTTGAACTTATGGAATTTGCACTACCTGCTGGGTTATGGCCTCGTAATATCTAACTCGGCCCTGGAAGAAGAGGAATGTTGTATGTATGGAGGAACTCGCACTATATTTTCTCACTGCAGGTGTTCAAAGGCACAAGGCTTTCTACAAGCCCCTTGCTCTATTTTAAGGTGACCTTGTCTCTGACATGTGAGGTATATTAGAACATGTGCGACTACTTCAAACTATCAAAGTTGCCAGATGTCTACTCATTAATGTATATGGCCTTATTTTCAGTGTTTCTGTCTTTGCTCTTTATATAACATTTTACATGAGTCACTACCTCTACCAGGGAAGCTGCAGGCTTCTAAGTGAGGGAATTATTAAAATGTCCAACCCTTAGTCCATTTTGAAATGCTTCTACAAACATCTTTTGGTTGGGATGAACGACCTTGATAGTCACCTCATTAAAGCAATTGAGATATTCTCTAAGAGATTCAGATGAGCCTTGATGTATGTTGAACATGCCAGCGGTAGAATTTTTTCTATGTATATTTGCTGCAAACTGATGGACCAATTTCTTCACTAGGTCTTGTTAGCTGGTGATTGAGAGTCATTATAAACTAATGTACCACCTTAGTGCTACATCCTGGAAATTTACAAAGATATGCTTACATTTTAAGGAATCAAGGGCCCTAATAATTACAATCTGGGTGTTGATGGAGACGACATGTTATTGGGGGTCGCTGCATCCATCAAACTTCAAATGATGGGAACTTGAAACTCTTTGGCACTAACACCCTTCATATCTCATTAGAGAGAAGTTGGAGGTCTAGAATTATAGTATCCTCAAGAGGGTGAACATTCTTCTGGACTTGCTAGATGTAAAAGACGTTTTTAGGGTGGCTTTCCTTGCCCTTTATGTAGCATTCTGCATGGGTCACTACCTCTTCCAAGGAAGATGCAGACCTTTGGGTGAGTGATCGCGAATTTCTATGTCTAATACAACCTAACTGCAAGTGCACAGTCTATCGCGTAGTAATAATAGATATCGATCCCACAGAGACTCGTAATCAAACTAGTGTTCTCGGGAGTTACTATGTTTAGCTAGGTAGATAATGTTTAAGGGAATAAGATTGTCACTAAAGGGAACTAAGAATGTTAATTAAATTATAATTAAGTGAATCGATATGCAGTAATTATGTTCTTCGGGGATTTGACAAGTTACCGGTATATGAAATATTTTTCAGAGTTTATTTAAGCAGAAAATAGTGATCTGAAGACTCTCGTCTCACGATGGTTATTGACGCTAATCATAATTCTAAGGGCCAAACGTACGCTTTCGTGTCCCATTCGGGGTTAAAACTATTTTTTGGAAATCTCTAAGTTCTAATTCATTTTAAAGTGCTTTCGCTGTTATTAAGATGGATGACTAGTGTTTACTATCTGGTCTTGCCGCAGCTTTCGCTTGTTGGTTCGTACCTTAATTAATTTCCCACTTTCGTGGCAAAACTACTTTTAAATAAGTTCTCGCTTTCGCGACGAAGTTTATTCAGTAAATTAATTTAAACACTCAGACCATAAACAACTTTTGAAAAAGATAGTTTTCAACCGGTTATTATCAAATCCCTTTCGAATTATTATTACATATCGATTACTTTGATTTAGCTAGACATGGATTTGGAAAGGTAAAACATAAATAAAAAAACAATAGATAATAGCATGCATCATAATAAAAACTGAAATTACGATTAAAATGAGAAACCTGTAAATATTCCAATTGACCTTTGGGCAGATCCTCCACAAATGTTGGCAGGATTCTGGTCTTTGTGCCAATTGATCGTACACGGTAAATGAGAATTACAGAAAGAATGAAAGGCAACAAAAAAATAGGAAAGAAAATAAAACTGTTTGCTCTGGAAATGAAATTGGGCAGCACTTCGTTGTCTGAATGCGGCTCCCCTTCTGAGTTCCCCTTCTTCCCTTTTTATAGAAATGGAATTCTAACGGTTATAACTTGAAGAAGGTGGACTTTGAGGCAGAATTATCAGGGAGTAGTGGTCCACTATTTGGGACTTGGAACTGCTTCTTTCACGTGCATTTGAAGTGGGGCGTTTTTTGCCTGCATGACGGTTGTCACGGTGTGTGACGGTCGTCACCCGTGTGACGGTCGTCATGGGGCTGTGACGGTCGTCACAACAGCAGAATCTGCATTTTGCGTTTTTCATGTTGTTTTCATCCGGTTTTCTTCCATATTTCATCTGTGATTGCTTCTTTTCTTCATATTGCTTTGTTTAGACGTGATTATCAAATACCTGCAAAACATCAGACAAATAACACGGAAATAACCCGAAATCGGATCGAAAACAGTTAAACTTCAGTTGAATTATGCATCAATATATATATATATATATATATATATATATATATATATATATATACGATTTCGTGTTATCAGTGAGGGACTCATTAAAATACCCATCCCTCAGTCCATTTTGGAAGGCTCTCACAAACATCTTCTAGTTGGGATGAACGAACTTGATAGCCACCTCATTAAAGCATATGAGATATTCTCTTAAAAAATTAGAGGATCCTTGACATATGTTGAACATGCTGGTGGTAGACATCTTCCCATGTCTTCTTAGCGCAAGCCAATGGGAAATTCTTCACTAGGTCTTGGTAGCTGGTGATTGAGAATTGTGATAGACTAATGTACCATCTTAGTGTTGCATTCTTGAATTTTCCAAAGAGAAGCTTGCATTTCAGGGAATTATATGCCCTAATAATTTCAATCTAAGTATTGATGAAGGCGACATGTTCTTCGGGGTCATTGCGTCCATAAACTTAAAAAATGATGGCGTCTTGAAGTTATTTGGTACCGACGCCCCCCATATCTTATATAAGAGATGTCGTGAGAATAGAATTCCAGTATCCTCAATAGGGTCAACCTTCTAATGGTATTGTTGGATGTGAATGATGTTATCTCTAAAGTTACATTTTAGCGATATAAGTCGTCCATGGCGGTGTACGTTTATGCCATGGTGGCATCATCACCACTAGAATCAGTATTGGCTGAAGTTTCTACCTTCTTGCTCACCGTATTGGATAAAGAGGTTGGAGATGAGTAGAAATCTAGCAGGTGATGTGATGGTCGTGCATGCCAATTTTAGTAGGGACCTACGGTGGCCACTAATTATACTTGCTAAAAGTATATATTAAGAAACAATTCATAGGGTTGTTAGAGGGTTTTAGGGTGGTTGTGGTGTTAGAGCAAGCTTACACATGGTTGTTAAGAAGCTATGTATATTAGTGTTTGATGAGTGAATTTAATGTCCTCCATCCACTCAAAGGTTGAGGTACTTATGGGAATCACTTGAGTTTGGATCTTAAGATCCAAGAAAACAGACTTAATACTCTCTCTCTCTCTCTATATATATATATATATATATATATATATATATATATATATATATATATATCTCTATCTATCTATCTATCTATCTATCTATCTCTCTCTATCTATCTATCTATCTATCTATCTATCTATCTATCTATCTATCTATCTATCTATCTATCTATCTATCTATCTATCTATCTATCTCTATCTCTCTCTAAAGCGTGGGAAATGAAGCCTTTACTCCTTTATTATTAAAGCCTTTACTCCCTTATGATTATGAAGAAAGTGACTTACTTCTTTGACTACCTCCCATACAATTATAAGATATAAAAACACGACATTCCCCACATTTTTATAAGTAGGCGAGTATTAGCCATGTTCTGGGATGATATATATGATCTCTCCGCCCTTGGTTTATGTCATCATCTTCATATATTTTCTAGGTTCCTATCATCGCCTTCATCCATTTTCTAGGTTCCTTCATGCTTTTAAACATAAATGCCAACACACAAATCAACAAAAATAAATTTTGCATATATGTTTCTTGTATTACAGTATTGATTTTTCTAAATTTAGAGAATCAAACATTAGAAACATAATCAAAACCAAACATTAAGACATGAATCAAACATTAACAACACCATCCTTTAATGAATCAATAAATAGAAACACAAAATAAATTGAAGTTTTATTATGGATTAATTCCTCATTTTTAGAGATTGGTGATGGTGTTTGGGTTGGGAGCTTTGAAACAATGGTTTGGACTTTGGATGCCTTAGATAATTGGATAAAAAAGGGGAAGAAGGGGAGAAATTGAGATAAATAATAAATAATGAGTATATATGCCTTTTTTCCCATAAAAGTGAGGGTATACCAGTCTATTCATGATGATGATCATATGAGTTTTTCTAAATAGACCTTCTTCCATAATTTTTTTTCCATTCACCTAACTTCTTGAGTAAACCCACTTCCATTATTCTTGAATTCATATCTAACCTTTCTATCATATCAAATCTATATGTAACTTGTGGATTTTTTTTAAATAACCTATTTATTCAATTTAAATACCAAAATAACACGTTTTTCAATTTATTTTCCAAAGTAACGTAGTTTCAGAAGAAGAAAACATGCAGGCTCCATTTCAGTTGGAGTATATGCACTATGTCAAAGCTCATGCACCATTTGATTTGGAGCATACAAATAGGTGTAGCCAAATTAAATAGCGTCTATACCTTCCTTACCCTAATTTGAAGTGCATGCGCCATATGAAATGACGCATCCTCCCTAAATTTTTTTAATTATTTTTTGTTTTATTAGAAAAATGAATTGAAAATAGGTTAAAATTGAGGAAAAAATAAAAACAAATAAGAAACAATTAAAAATATTATTAAAATACATTAAAGTTTACAAGAAATGAAAAAAAAAATCAATGTCCGGCTCGATCAAAACGTCCCCCGGTTCCACATCCCGACACATTAGCATCCCTCTGAGGTCTACCACGATTTTGTTGAGGTGTTTTGGATCTTTGCGTATTGCCCTGCGGAAAAGGTATTTGTTGCGGGGGTCCCGACATATTTGACAAATTTTCAATCATCTGTCGCCAATAGCCGATTGCTGCCAACGATGTGACACCCCAAATTTATTGGAATATTTATTTAATTTATTTAAATATGGATATTCGTATTTTTGGTGATTTTCAGTAGTTGGTGTGAATATTGAGAAATATGGATTTTGATTTATTTATTTAAATAATAGTATATAATATGAATATATTGGTATTATTATTAATTTAAATAAATATAAGTGAATTGAGGGCAAAGTGGACTTTTGAGGAGAAGTTAGTGAGGGTGAAATTGGAAAGCCCATTTAAGGCCCAAAGTTAGGTTTAACAAAAAGGATTTTTGAGGGAATTAGGATTCATTCTTGTTAGACCGTGAAAAGAGAAGAAATAGAGGCCAGAGCTCTAAGGAAGAGAATTGAGGCAAAGCTTCACGAGGTGTCCAAGAATCAAGGAGAAAGGCTTAGAGTCGATAATTAATGTATGGGGAGTATTGCCTTCATTATTTTCAATATGTGATCCAATGTGTTTAAAGTCGATTTAAGGGTTTAGGGATTTTGAGTATTGAATTATTGTTGCCTTTCTGGTGAATTTAATGAGTTTGAGGGATTTGAACTGATGGTCTGATAGGTTTTAGGGTGATTTGGGAGTAAGGGAAATTAGGCCTTCGTGGCCAAAATCTATTGTTGAGGTTTTAACCGTATATGGTAATTGATTATGAGAACTCTAATGAATGTGGGAAAATTGTAAGAATTTATGAGAATTGGAGGCGTAAATATGATACGTACGAGATTGGCCTAATAAGTCGTAGATTCTGTGCCTTTGTCACCGTAATACCTTAGGAATGATTTAGGGATGTTTTTGGGGCATTGAGGAAGAAAATCGTAGGGACTTTTGGGTTGGTTTTTCTACTGGTGCATAATAACGTTTTGCTGTAATCGCAAGTTCGCACAGCGAACAATCCTTCACACGGCGAATTATCCGGCGAACGTAATAGAGTTTTGCGAATTGTGTTCTTGTGCAGTGTTGTCTTGATGCTTTGATGCAGTGATTTTCTGGATGAATTACCTTGAGTATGAATGTGATTCATATGTGATTAATACATGATTGTATGATGATTCTTATGAGTAATGATGATGAGTTATGATGTTGGTTTTATGAGTTTTTAATGATTATATGATGACATAATTATTATGATGATTTTGATGAATGATGATGCACCTAATGAGTTTATTATGAGGATGATATTTATGTGTGCATCATGCATTCATATGCATTCCAGACTTCGGTCTAGTGTTTGATTCTTGTGGCTTCAGTCCCATTGTGCAGATGTGAAGTATTTTGTTGTGCTCTGGTTCTTGTGTAGAATCAATCCTATTGATGGAGATCTATGGAGGGTTGATGCCTCAGTTTCCATCGAACTTTGAGGAATTGGTACCACATGCATGAGTCTTATTGCATTTGCATTTATGTGACAATTTGGTGTAATTTATGATATTATGGTTTTTTGATGTTTCCTTGATGATTATAATGATATTGAATATGAAAATGACGTTATTTTATATATTGATTCCTATATTGATTTTTATGAATCGTTTTACTCACCCTGCCTATTTGAATGTTGCCTCCACGTGGGTAACATGCAGATGACCAGGTTTAGTCGTGGATACCGTCAAGGACTTTTTGGAGTTTTTGACTTTTGGTTGACTTAGAGGGTCTTACTCTGATAGTGTAACATCGTATTGGGGTCTTTGAGTTAAACCATGTTTTATTGATTATTGTTATTTTGATTATGTTGTTGCGCAAGGAAAACTTTGGATTTTGCCTTTTTGAGTTCCGCTGCCTTTTGAGCAACTTTTGAGTAATTTTGGGAAAACCCGTTGTTTACGGAGCATTGACTTTTGTTTGAGTTATTGAGAAATGTACGCCCTTTGAGGTGATTCTTATTGTGTTTAATATTTTACTCTGATAAATGAGATTGATTTTCCATTATATTTATGGGGTAGAAAAGGGTTTTACAAACGACGCTTCCGTAATTTAGCTCCATGTCCATGTTTTTGAATTTGGGACGCAGTGGTTGGGTTGGGTAAGGTAGTCAAATAGTGTTTGGGCATTTTGGTGGTAGGATATAAGTGTGTTCATTTGTGGGGTGCTATGGTGGGCTGGGTGGAGTCAAATAAGTCATCGGAGCTATAGGCAGATGTGGTGTCGATGTATAGATGTTGGCGGTAAGGATAAGACTCTTGTTGTTGTGATTGGGTGGTGTTGCACCCCAAAATTTGACCAACAATTATTTATTCATTGAGTGTTTGAAAGTGGATACCTTCATCAGAAAGTTCAAGAGATCCTCAGAGGAAGTGGATTGAAACCAGGGTTGTGTGCTTCATAGCTTGAGAGTTGTGGGTGCCCCTCAGATGATTCTGAGACTTTGAGAATGAACTTGATGTTTTGGGAAAGCCTATGAGATGTCTTGATAGCCTTCATGAAGTCCAGAGAAGTCATTATGCAAGAGTTCAGAAGATTCAACCATGAATGATAGAATTAGGGTTTTGACTGGGTCAACCCTAGGATAACTGAAGATTTGGGAAAGGTTGAGACCCAATCCAAGGGCCATGAGATCATGGAATGATGCATAGAGATGATATAAAGATGATTCCTAGGCCAACTCATCATGAGTGAAGAGTTTGAGAAGTTTCAAGTTAGGGTCTCCAAGGATTGGCAGTGAAAAACCCTAATTTGATCCCTATCTTCCAGGCAGTTTTAGCTCAAGATGTTATTGATATCTCACCTTCCCCACAACATGAATGTTGTAGAGCTTGTTCTAAGCTTTAATTGGAGTGGTGGAAGTCCTTTATAGGAGTTACAGAGCTCAAGTTATGGTTTTGACAAATTACAGGTCAGCAGAGGTGTGTGAATCTGGGTCCTTGAAAGTCACCCAACTTGCAGACAACTTTTTCCCTAGTAGGGTGATTCCTATGACTTCTTGGTCAACATGAATGTTGAAGAGAATCTTCTTAGCTTTAATTTGAGTGGTAGAAGTCCTTGATAGGATTCATGGAACTCAACTTATGGTTTGAACAAGACAGGGGTATTTTGGTCATTTGTCAGTTATAGGTCATTTTAGCCAATGCCTAAAACTCCTATTTCCAAGCCTCAAATGGAAAAACTCAAAACATGAAAGTTGTTCAAAATGGGATTTTAAGTCTAGAAAGAAGGTCACAAATTGTTGGAAAAGCTCATAGCATGAAGTTACATGATTGGTCAAAAATGAACTAAAAATGGCATATAAGTTTGAAAAGTTGAAATTGAAAATTGGTTTGGAGGATCTAGGAATCCAAAATAGGTCATCCAATATATCATTTTGATTGGAAACATTATTTTGAGAACTTTGGTTCAAATAGATTTTTCATTTGAGGTCTAAAAAAGGGACTTTCTTTGTAAATCTATTACTTGCATTATAAGGCAATGTTGAAAAACCTTACACAAGCCAAAGGTGAGCTTGTTTTTCACACATATCTTCTCATTATCTCATGTAAAGGTATTTTGGCACAAAATGGTAAGGCATGAGGCATGAGATGAGAGAAATTCAATATGTCATCACATGAGATTTCAAGAACTTTCTAGATCATTCTAGATGGTCCTAGACTTTTCCAATGATGGTTATAAAAAGAGTGAATCATGATGAGTATGAGGTTGGTGATAGAGAGAGATTTCAGAGGAGAGAGAGAGAGAGAGAGAGAGAGAGAGAAATAGCCATTGAAGCACTTTCTTCAAGTTCAAGCAATTCAAAAAATCTTCATCTACAAGCCATCTCTTTCACAACAAGTGCAAACAGAAACTTGTGCATCACAAGAGGATCTCGTTGCAGCCATTACAAGCCTTGAATCCATTCCCACGAGCACCTACCATCATCACTTGACAGGTTGGTTTCTCTCCATAATTCTCCTAATTTATGCACTTTCAAGTAGTTCTTTAGGTATAGGATTGATGCATTAGGTTAGTGGATTAAACCCTAGAAGTTTGAGAGCTCTGTGTGAGGTTTCATGGCAGGTGCAAGATTCTTTAATGTCCAAGATCAAGCTTTGTAGTAAGTTTTAGTTAGCATAGATTAGATTAGAATGGTTAGGGTAGTGTAAAGAGCAAGATTGGATCATTAAATTTGAGTTTTAGAAGCATTGATCTCAGAGAAATATGGTGGTACCCGAGCTTTGAAGTTTTCTGTGTGGATGATCCATGAAGAATTAATAAAAACCACGCGTCCAGTTTTGTTCCTTGTAATCAATAGATCATTTTCCTTTTTGGAAGTTTTGAATTTCACCAAGTATCGAGGGAGATATAGGAGATGGAAGGTCTGCGCATGGAGGAGTGGGTTTCTGAAAACCCTAGAATCATTTGGGACGATGGCCAGATGCCGTTGGATGAGCCCCCATAATTTGACCTATTATGTTAATCCAACGGCCCAGATTAATTCACGAAAACGGAGGGAAATTTTAAAAAAAAGTGAAACGATGCCGTTTGGTTTAATGAAGCGTCTGGGCTTGGTGGATCCAACGCGCTATCCACACCCCCCCTATTCTGGCCCAACTAAATTGAACTGGCGTGTATTCCTATTTCCACCCCCCTCCCTTTAATTGTTTTAAATTCTTTTTATTTCTTTTAATATTTTTCTTGTCTTTAAAAATTCATAAATAAATGAAAAATAACTCTTTTTTGTCCATTCTTTTTTCTATATTGAGATATTTTTGTGTAGAAAAATATAAAAATAAAAATGGAATTTTATTTTTAATGTAGAATTTTTAGTGGTATTTTCTTTAATATAGTGTATTTTCTTTCTTTTAGTTGATACCTCATTTTGCAAGAATTGTTTTAGGACCTTCCTTTAGTCTTTTTAATCCATTCTTTTTTGTGCAATTAGATGATGAATCATAGTTCCCCATAGGATTTATTCTAGAATTTTAGAATTAAACTTTGATTAGTTTAATTAGGGTAGATTTAGGGTATCCTAATTAGGGTTTAGGTTGTGCTTAGGTGAAGAATTCATTTTCTTTGAATAGTTTTGTCTTGATTTTTAGGTAGAGGCCCATGTAGATGTTATGGGTAGATTTTGTAGACCCTTGTGAATAATTGTTAGATTTTTCCCCATTAGTTTAGCATTTTTAGGTATTTTCTGAAGTTGCCTATTGATTTTGTCTATGCTGTGGTTATCTGTCCATCTCTGGGGTTTGTTTTGGGGATTTTGTTGTGGGGCTTGTGTTGTCTTGAAGACCTTGTTGGAGAGCATGATGGAAGAGAAGGTTGAAGATCAAGACCCAGAGACCCAGAGCTTGGATTATTCCCTGCCTGTGAGGTTTGAGATCCTGAAGTTTGAAGGAAGTTCATGGTACTTTCCTGAGGAAGGCACTATGAATGACTTTCATCCTTTCTTCTCACCTCTTTCTTAAGTATCCAATGATGTAGGAGCCAACTTGTGAGTTTAATTTCTCCTGAGGAGGAATGTAAACTGATCACCTGTTGTTGAGCCACATGGGATACAACTCCTAAGTGGAAGCCTCCTAGTACTTTCCTGAGGAAGGTCCTATGGGTCTATTCACTTAGTTCCATTAGTTTGTCTAGGATTTCTCAAGTATCCAATGATGTTGGAGCCAACTTGTGAGTTTAGTTTCTCCTGAGGAGGAATGTAAACTGATCACAGTTGTTGAGCCACATAGGATACAACTCCTAAGTGGAAGCCTCCTAGTACTTTCCTGAGGAAGGTCCTATGAGTCTATTCACTTAGCTCCACTAGTTCAGATAGGATTTCCTAAATATCCAGTGATGTTGGAGCCTGCTTGTGAGTTTAATTTCTCCTGAGGAGGAATGTAAACTGATCACAGTGGTTGAGCCACATAGGTATGACTCCTGAGTATACACCTCCTAGTGCTTTCCTGAGGAAGACACTATGAGTCTGCTTGCTTAGCTCCCTTTCTTTGGTAAGCTTGTTCTGAAGCTTGAAGACTGGGATTGATTTCTCTTGTTTAGGGTTTTAGTGCTTAGATTTGATTCAGATTCTGTGTTAGGGTTAGGATTAGATGTAGATCATTTCTTTCTCAAGCATGTGTGTTTTGTTTGCCTGATTGCACTTCATTTCTTTTATCTGTTCATTGCTTGATAGCATGTTGTTTATTTTCAGTATGATTACTGTTATTTCATGACTGTCTTGAGGTTAAGACGAGCTTGTGGAGGCTGAAGCCCCACACACATTTCCTCCCTCACTTGCATTGCATGCATTTTACTGTTAAAGCTGATGCTTTTGTCTGTTTTGGTGTATCATTGACATGATCCCTTAGGACTCTCATTTCCTCGGATGAGGATTTGATGATAGACTTTTAGGTTGAAACCTATGCATGACAACATCTAGGAGTTCCCTGTTCAAACCTCAACCATAGGATGAATCCATGGCATGATAACAGTAGGACTTGATAGTCTCCCTCCTAGTTGAGCCTGTTCTCTTCTCATCTCAAAGCAGTTTAAGATACAGTAATCATGAATGATTTCTTTCGTACGTTACGAGCCTTAAGCTATCTGAGAAAGGACGTATTCCCTCTCAGGTCATAGTCTCTAGTGCGATTGAGATCGCAAACACAATAAAAAACACTTCTTTCAGGAGATAACCCGTAGCTTCCCGAACTACGTTTGCTCTGATCTTTCATACCAGATGAAAGTACGTAGGCATAGGATGCGATGTCCTAGCGAGCAACCTTCAACCTTTCCCCCATAATCACCCGTAGCTAGTCGAACTACGTTGACTCTGATTTCTCGTTCCAGACGGGAATACGTAGGCATAAAGCGCGATGCTTTGCCGAGTCATTTTTCTTTTCTTTTTCAGCCAGCCTTGATAGGTAGATAGATTATAACCAACCCGTCCAAGTAAGCAAACAAGCGAGGATCCCGTCGAGTACGACGGACGTGAGGGGTGCTAATACCTTCCCCTTGCGTAACCGACTCCCGAACCCAGACAATGGTTGCGACGACCTTGTCTTACCCTTATTCGTCAGGTTTTTCCGATCGTTTCCTTTCCCGCTCTGAGGGATAAATAACGAAAGGTGGCGACTCTTCTGTTTTGCCGGCACCTTATTTTCGCGCAAGCGACAGCTGGCGACTCTGCTGGGGACCGAACCCAGAATCTCTGGTTCTCCGGTTCCCTACGCGAGTCAATCCTATCGTTTGTGTGTTTGCTTGTTGGGTTGCGTTTATTTATCGCATTTTTACTTCTCGCATCTTTACTTCCCGCATTTTACTTCCCGCATTTTATTTCCCGCATGTTATTTTCCAGTTTGATATGATTATCTGTGCTGCTGTGGGAGAGGGATGTTACTGTGAGTGAGAAGCCGGACCTGGGCTTGAGTACACACCTAGATATAGTTGCGGAGAAGTAGTAGACGAACCTGTCTGCTGAGCAGGCACAGTTCCCTACGAAAATCTGCGCTCAGACGAGATTCTTGCAGAGGTGCTCCTTTCCGGTCCTGAGGATCTGAGGGGAGTCCAGACGTAAGGATTATCGACTCTGGGGACCGATCATTTGGAAGTCAGCTAAGAGAGGCCTCTTCATGACTTGACGATGCCACTCCTTCTGGGAATCGTATCGTCACTCATGAAAGTCTGTGACGCTGACGACCGCATAGGATGCCGTACCTTTGTCCGTGGATTAGGTCCATACCTGTGAGTGGGGTTGGGATATTGCAGGAAACTTAGACCTTCAGACTACCCGGTTTTCTTGACAGCAAATCAGTTATGTTGGGTTCTCAGTTACAGATGTGTTCTTGATAGAGCAAGAGTTTGGTCAGAGGATCTTATTATCGGGTGTTCGTCTGTTCTTGATAGAGCAGGCTTTGATCAGTGTATTATCGTCAGTGGTTTGTTCTGGACGGAGCAGATTTTGAGTGAGGTCTGGAGACCTCATCGGCAATTGTTGTTTGTTCTTGATAGGGCAGATTTTGAGTGGGGTTTGAAGATCTCATTAGCAGCTGTGTGTTTGTTCTCGACAGGGCAGATTTTTGATTTGGGGTCTGAAGACTTCATCAACAGACGTTACTTGATCTTGCATCCGGGGTCTTTATTATCAGGCCTTCGTTCTTGTCAGAGCAGAATTTTGATCTCGATCCTATCAGATGGTTATTCACAGCAGATCAGATCAGTGGTTTTACACCGGGGTTTCCTTCTCATCAGTGACTGTTGACACCGAATCTCCACAGCAGCCACCTGGATATATTGCTGCATACCTGCATTTTGCATTAGCTTGAATAATCATTCCATTGGCGTGTGTCTGTGACAGGTACCATTTCCCCGATCCAAGGTCTCTCGCCTCTTATTGTGTTACTGCAGCCTCTCTCAGGAAGACTGACGCGTACGAGTTCTCGATCCTTGATGTGTCGAATCTGACTATTGCTGTCTATGTGTGAGATTGTTGTTTCCATAATTGGGCCCAAATTCCCCTCCTTATTATTTGTCAGCACTGGTACTAAGGCGCCAGGATCGGGGGAGAACCTCTCAAGCACACAGACACACGCATGCATCTGCATAAAACATTTTTGCATGACATACATTCTGCTACTTTTCCTAACCTTTGATGTTGACAGGTTTTTCAGGTACTCAGGTTCCGAGCTGCTTTTGATCTCCAGGATTGATCAAAGACTCATCCACCGCTACTCAACTCGCGCTAATCAGACGAGAATCATGGACCAGGTACAGTCAGATGTTCAAGAACTTCGTGAACGGATGGATCGTTTTATGGAGCTGATGCAAGTAGTTGCGAATGGGCAAGACCAGCTTCGTACTTTGGTTCAACCTCTCATCTCCAGGGTTGACAGTAATGGAATACTTCACGGCGGGGCCGTGCCCACTCCTCCTCAAGGGGATACTCCACAGAACGTTGTTCCTGCTGCCGGGGGCAACGGCAGTGCTAACGGCAATCTTATGACTAATCTCGGACTCAACGCGGCTGGCGCCGTCAATGGTAGTTTGGGAGCCAATGTTAACATGGGGCCGGTCAACGGCAATGCTGGTGCAGGAAATCTGGTGGTGCCTCAACCGTGGCTGGAGGACCATCAGGATGACATATTCTCTCAGAGAGGTGTGGAGGCAGAGTTGACTGCTGAGGCTCGACTCAGGTTCAAGGCGCTGGAAGACAAGATGAGAGATATAGAAAATCAGAACACATTGGGCGTTGACATGTCCAAACTCGGGTTGATTGCTGACTTTAAAGTGCCTCACAAGTTCAAGGTGCCTATCTTTGAGAAGTATAGGGGTACTACTTGTCCCCGCGTTCACCTCCGATCTTATTATAGAAAGATGTCCGCTTATTCTGACGATGAGAAGCTGCTGATGCACTTCTTTCAGGATAGTCTTTCTGGTCCATCGCTCGAATGGTATATGGGTTTGGAGCCCGCTACTGTGCGCACCTGGAAAGATCTTGCAGAAGCGTTTGTTCTCCACTATCAATACAATAGCGACTTGGCTCCCAACCGAGTGCAGCTTCAGAATCTCTCACAGCGGAACAATGAAAGCTTCAAAGAGTACGCCCAGCGGTGGCGTGAATTGGCTGCTCGGGTTCAACCGCCCATGGTAGAACGTGAGCTGGTGCAAATGTTCGTGGCTACCCTTCCTGGAATCTATTATGAAAAGCTGGTCAGTGGCATGTCTGGAACATTCTCGGCCCTCATCACTTTGGGCGAGCATGTTGAGAACGGTATAAAGATCGGAAAAATTCAGGGCGAATCATCCTCAGCTGGAGGAGCTAGCAAGAAACCCTATACTGGCAAGCGTCGAGAGGGAGATGCCAGTGCTGTCACTAATGCTAGGAGGAAGGGCAAGGGCCCTCAGCCTCAGGTTGCTAGCATAAACATCCCAGCTGCTCCGCCGCAGCCGCAGCCGCAGCAGCAGCCCCAGCAACAGAATAATCAGGGATATAAGAGATATCAGAATCGGGGTCCCCTGGCAAACCGTCATCTCGAAACTCCACCTATGTCATATGCACAGCTTCTGCAAACGTTGCTTCAGCTCCAATTGGTTCACAAGAGGACAATGGCTCCCTTAACAGGGGCGCCACCACCGGAGTATGATGCTAATGCTACTTGTGAATTTCACTCTGGGGCACCTGGCCATACGGTTGAAAATTGTAAAGCTTTTAAGCACAAAGTCCAGGACTTGGTGGACGCCAAGGTTATCAACTTTTCTGACAACGTACCCAACGTCACCAAAAATCCAATGCCTCATCATAAGGGGGGCGGAGTGAATGCTGTTATCACTGAGGAGAATTCAGACTTGCTGACTGATGTCAAAGATTTGAAGACGCCGTTGAGTTTTGTTAAGGCTAAGTTGCTAAAGAAGGGTTTCTTTCCTGGATGTGGAGAGTTATGTATGGCTTGTGCTACACTCCCTGATGGTTGTGAGCAGTTGATCGAAGGTATCCGAAGTCTGATGTCCGAGGGTATTTTGCAATTCAGCCAGAGCATTGAGAGTGCATCGGGGGAAGTCGTACTGAAGCAGGCGGACGAAGTTGCTACCATTACTATTCCTCGTCACCCTATTACTATTTCTGCGCCCCGTCCGCCTTCTATCACCATCACCAGGGCCGGACCAATCCCATTCGAGAGTACCAACGCCGTTCCATGGCATTATGGCGCCGAAGTTTATTGTAATGGTCAGAAGATAGAGCTTGAGCCATTCGGATCGACTGCGCAGAATCTTACCGAAGTCAGCAGTATCACTAGAAGCGGAAGGGTATTCGCACCAGCAGAGGTTGCAGCAGAGGAAGTGGTCCGAGCTGACGCTGTGGATAAAGGTAAAGGTAAAGCTGTTGAAGAGGTCCCTGCAGGGGCAGAGAAAGACTTGCTGGTTAAAGATGCTGAGGAGTTCATGCGACTAATCAAGAAGAGTGACTACAAAATTATAGATCATCTTCACCAGACTCCGTCAAAGATCTCTATTCTTAACCTGTTGCTGTGCTCTGAGGCGCACCGTAACGCATTACTGAAGGTATTGAATGCTGCATACGTGTCGCAGGAGATATCAGTAAATCAACTGGAAGAAGTGGTGGCCCATGTCAATGCTGGTAATGGGCTGGGATTTACAGATCTAGAGCTGACTCCTAAGGGAAGAAATCACAACAACGCCTTGCACGTCTCAATAGAATGCAGAGGCACGATTATGTCACATGTCCTGGTGGATACGGGCTCCTCGCTTAACGTGCTTCCGAAAAAAGCACTGATGAAGTTGGATACCCGTGGACTGCTGTGCACGCCCAGTGATCTGGTCGTGAAAGCCTTTGATGGGACCAAGCGCCACGTCTTCGGAGAGTTGACCCTGCCAATTCAAGTTGGTCCAGAGACGTTCAATGCGGTTTTCTATATCATGGATATCATGCCCGCCTATAGTTGCCTCTTAGGTCGGCCGTGGATCCATTCTGCTGGTGCCGTAACATCCACGCTGCATCAGAAGCTTAAATATGCTGTTGGGGGCAGCATAGTGACAGTCTGTGGAGAGGAGGACATCATGGTAAGCCACCTGTCGTCCTTTAAATACGTTGAAATGGATGGTGAGATCCATGAGACTCTTTGCCAAGCATTTGAAACCGTCAGGGTGAAGGAGGTAGCTCCCGTTGTTGCAGAGAAGCAAGAGTTGAACCTCTCCTCATTTAAGGAAGCTCGGGCTGTTGTCGAAGCTGGTTCCACCTCAGGCTGGGGGCATGTCTTGGATATACCAATCAAACAGGATAAGTTTGGATTAGGGTATTCTCCTGGAGCTGAAGCTTCATCTTCTTCCGGCAGCTCATCTCGTGGGAAAGGGCCGATCTTATTCACCAAGGGGGGAGTAATTTTCGAGAGCATCAACGCTGCGTCAGAGGACAGCGGGGACAGTGATTGCGATCTTGACGCCTGGATTCAACCGAGCAAGCCAGGCGAGCGCCTCCACAATTGGACCATCAAGGAGATTATCAAGCTGACAAGTGAAGAGTAATGATTTGCTTTTTACAATCTTTGTACAACCCTATGTCCTGCCCGGGGCATAGTGGTTTTACTGTCAGGGCCTTGTTGGATTATGTGTATGCATTTTGTTAATAAATAAAAGGCGTTTTCTTCGTAATCAAATGTTGTGTTCTCTGTTATTCATGTTCTACGTTTATTTCGAAAAACAGCAAAATGGCAACGAGGTTCGTGCTAACCTGCATATTCTTGCTTTAAACTTAACCCTTGTTATTGCAGGATCCACGTAACAGACGACATCGACTCTGGACCCTCTACGGCTCACTACGACTTTGATTGCCCGATCTATCAAGCCGAGGATGAGATTGATGAAGACGAAGACCTTCCGGAAGAGTTGGCCCGCTTGTTGAGACAAGAGGAGAAGGTTATTCTGCCTCACGAGGAGGATATTGAGATCATAAATCTGGGTTCTGAGGAGCTCGTCAGAAATGTCAGAGTAGGGGCTGCGCTGCAGAATGATGTCAAGCACAGACTAGTCGAGATGCTTCGAGAATATAGTGACGTCTTTGCTTGGTCATATGAGGATATGCCCGGACTTGACACTGATATCGTGGTTCATCGCTTGCCGTTGCGAGAGGATTGCCCTCCAGTCAAGCAGAAGCTCAGGAGGACGAGACCAGACATGGCTGTAAAAATCAAAGAAGAAGTCCAGAAGCAGTTGGACGCAGGATTTCTAGCCGTTACCACTTACCCTCCGTGGGTCGCCAACATAGTGCCTGTACCGAAGAAGGACGGTAAGGTACGTATGTGCGTCGATTATCGGGATTTGAATAGGGCGAGCCCTAAAGATGATTTCCCGTTGCCTCATATCGATGTGTTGGTCGACAATACAGCCCAGTTTTCCGTGTTTTCGTTCATGGATGGCTTCTCCGGTTACAATCAGATTAAGATGGCGCCAGAGGACATGGAGAAAACGACGTTTATCACCCCCTGGGGCACGTTTTGCTATAAGGTAATGCCCTTCGGTCTGAAGAACGCAGGGGCCACTTACCAGCGAACAATGGTAACTTTGTTTCATGATATGATTCATCATGAGATCGAGGTCTATGTTGATGACATGATTGCAAAGTCCCAAACGGAGGAGGAGCATCTGGTCAATTTGTTGAAGCTGTTTGAAAGGCTTAGGAAGTTCAGGCTGAGGCTGAATCCTAGCAAGTGCACTTTCGGAGTGCGGTCCGGAAAGTTATTGGGGTTTATCGTTAGTGAACGGGGTATTGAAGTTGATCCTGCGAAAATAAAAGCTATCCAAGAAATGCCAGCGCCGAAAACAGAAAAAGAAGTTCGTGGTTTCTTGGGCCGAATAAACTACATTGCAAGGTTTATCTCTCAGCTCACGGCCACTTGTGAACCGATGTTCAAACTTTTAAAGAAAGATCAGGCGATCACTTGGAACGAGGATTTCCAGAAGGCATTCGATAAGATAAAGCAGTATCTTCAAGAACCTCCAATCTTGATACCCCTAGTGGCGGGACGGCCATTAATCATGTACCTGACGGTTCTGGAGAATAGCATGGGGTGTGTTCTCGGTCAGCACGACGAGACGGGCAGAAAAGAGCATGCCATTTATTATTTGAGTAAAAAGTTCACTGAGTGTGAATCTCGATACTCGATGCTGGAGAAGACGTGTTGTGCATTAGCCTGGGCTGCCAAACGTTTACGACAGTATATGCTCAATCACACCACTATGCTAATTTCGAAGATGGATCCGATCAAGTATGTCTTCGAGAAGCAGGCTCTTTCGGGCAGGATTGCCAGGTGGCAAATGGTGTTAACAGAATATGATATTCAGTACGTCTCCCAGAAAGCCATTAAGGGAAGCGTATTGTCAGACTACCTTGCCGAACAGCCAATCGAAGACTATCAGCCGATGAAGTTCGAATTCCCTGACGAGGACATTATGTTTCTCAAAGCGAAGGATTGCGATGAGCCATTGCCCGATGAGGGGCCGGATAGGAAGTCTCAGTGGAAGTTGATATTCGACGGAGCGGTTAATTCCTATGGGAGTGGTATCGGGGCTATCATCACGACTCCTCACGGATCCCACATCCCGTTTACTGCGAGACTGACGTTTCCAGTTACCAACAATGAGGCCGAGTATGAAGCATGTATTATGGGTCTAGAAGAGGCAATTGATTTGAGAATCAAGAATCTAGACATATATGGTGACTCAGCGCTTGTAATCAATCAGATTAAAGGGGAGTGGGAAACTCGTCAAGCGAATTTAGTGCCGTACATGAACTATGCCAGGAGGCTGCTTCCGTTCTTTGACCAAGTAGAACTTCATCATGTACCCCGGGCTGAAAATCAGATGGCTGATGCTTTAGCCACGCTGGCTTCAATGTACAAAGTCAATTATTGGAATGAGGCACCAAGAATTGTGCTTTCGCGTCTTGACAGACCAGCGTTTGTGTTCGCAATCGAAGATGCCACTGACGGCAAGCCATGGTTCCACGATATCCAGACCTTCCTTATGACCAAGGAGTATCCTGCGGGTGCGTCAACCCAGGATAAGAAGACTCTGAGGAGGCTGTCTGGAAACTTTTATCTCAATCCTGATGGAGTGCTGTATAAGAGAAACCACGATCTCGTGCTACTCAGATGTGTGGATGAGAAAGAGGCAAGTATGCTCATGGAAGAAGTCCATGAGGGCACATTTGGTACGCACGCCGGCGGGCATGCCATGACGAGAAAGATCCTGAGAGCAGGATATTACTGGCTGGCTATGGAGTCGGATTGCTTCAGATTCGCGAAGAAATGTCACAAATTCCAGATTTACGCTGATAAAGTTCATGTGCCGCCGTGCCCATTGAATGTCATGTCCTCCCCTTGGCCGTTCTCCATGTGGGGCATCGACATGATAGGCAAGATCGAGCCCACTGCATCCAATGGTCATCGTTTCATTCTGGTAGCTATCGACTACTTCACCAAATGGGTGGAGGCAGCCTCGTACGCTAATGTGACCAAGCAAGTGGTAGCTAAAATCATCAAGAGGGACATCATCTGTCGCTATGGAATTCCCGAGCGGATCATTACTGACAATGGTTCGAATTTGAATAACAAGATGATGAAGGAGCTGTGCCAGAACTTCAAGATTGAACACCACAACTCATCTCCTTACCGGCCGAAGATGAATGGCGCTGTTGAAGCGGCCAACAAGAACATCAAGAAGATTGTTCAGAAGATGGTTGTGACGTATAAAGATTGGCACGAGATGCTGCCGTTCGCCTTACACGGTTATCGTACGACGGTGCGTACGTCGACCGGGGCAACTCCTTTCTCCTTGGTGTACGGTATGGAAGCTGTCCTACCGCTAGAAGTGGAGATTCCTTCTTTACGAGTTTTGGTTGACGTAAAACTTGATGAGGCAGAATGGATTACGAATCGCTTGAACCAACTCAGCCTGATGGACGAGAAGAGGTTAGCATCAATTGCATTTGGTCGCCTGTACCAAAGCCGAATGAAGAAAGCTTATGATAAGAAGGTGCGTCCTCGAAGCTTTCAGACGGGTGATCTCGTCCTGAAGAAAATTCTTCCGCCACACTCTGATCACCGGGGCAAGTGGACTCCGAATTACGAAGGGCCATATGTCGTCAGCAAGGTCTTCTCGGGAGGAGCTTTGTTGTTATCCACGATGGATGGTGAAGATTTTGCATCCCCGGTGAACGCGGACGCAGTTAAAAAATACTTTGCTTGAAAGAGACCCGCTGGACAAAAAAGAAAGAGTCCAGGCAAAAAAGGGGCATCCCGGCGAACCAAAAACAGAATAAAAGGTTCGGGCAAAAATTAGGGATATATTGAAAAAATGTACACCCGCGAAGTCGAAAACCTACACTGGGCGGCTTCGGCAAAAAGGGGTATCCCGGTGAACCGAAAACCCGTAAAGGGCGGTTCACGCAAAAGGTAGGGATTTGAATAAGCAAATGACGGCGTTCCGCGTACGGACTTTCATTGTTTAGTGGTTCGGAAGACCTGAGGGCCGTTTATCTGAATCAATCTCTTCCAAAGCTGAAGCATCGGAGAAGTATCAAAGTCGAGTGGGTCTTAGAGGGATCAACTCATGGTGTTCGTCTACGCCTCGATTGCCAACATTTGTATATACTGATGTATATTTATGTTTTCTTTTTGCGCGGCTTCCTCATTCCAGGAGCTTGCCTCTGTTGTAAAACATTTTTGCCCATTCAGGGGTTCATCATCAATAAAATGCACATTATTCAGCAATCCTACTTGTCTGTTTAGCATTTATCTGTTTTGTTTGCGAATGAAAACGCCGATGTTTTTTTTGATAAAATGTGCATACATAAACCTGCGGGCCTAGGCCCATTGATTGTGGAAACAATTAATTAATTGAACATTGTCACGAGATGATAACCTGGATAGGCCCCCTTTGAGGAGGGTATCTTGTCTGTTTGTTTGTGTTGTTGCAGGTGTAGCACTTGCCAGAAGATGTGTCGTGCGTATCCCCGAAGCAGGAGGAGTCCTCCCTCTCCAGCAGAGTTCAGTAGTCTCTTCTCCGCAGAACCTGAATGCAGATAGTGAGCATCGATATGTCCCCGCACAGAGATGATTCTCTTCCCCAAGCAGGCGCATCCTGAAGGAACGTCACCTCATCAGCTGAGTCAGGGGCCGAAGCTCGTATCCCCCCAGCACCGGGTCACAAGTGCAGATTTCAGAAGTGCTCGGGTGCCGAGGCTCGTGTTATCCCCAGTAAAGTCACCAAAGCAGGTGTCTCCCCCGCACCGGGTCACAAGTGCAGGTTTCGCAGGAGGCTGTTCGTATGCTGAAGGATGCAGTAACTGATGGTGCCAGACTGAAGTCTCCAGCGGAGTTGAGATTCCCCACCAGAGTCATGCTCTCTCCTAAAGATGGATGGTTCCCTCTTCCCCAGTAGAGTGTTGGAATGGCTGATGTTGTATTCCCCGGCAGAGTTGTACTCTCCCCCGAAGTCAGATGATTCTTTTTTCCTCAGTGGAATCGAATTTCTTGTCAGAGTCGTACTCTCCAGCGAAGTAGAATGATTTCTCTCCCCGGCTGAGTCCGCAGAGAAGCAGAATCCTTGGAAGTTGATCAGATCATGATCAATTTTCCCCAGCAGAGCGTGGGGCAGCTAATGTTGTGTTTCCCCGGGATCGCACTCTCTCCATCGAAACAGAATGATTTCTCCTTCCTCAGCCGAGTTTGCAGAGATCCGAATCCTTGGAAGTTGATCAGATCATGATTGGTTTTTCTCCAGTGGAGTGTTGAGCAGCTGAAGTTGGTTCCCCTCAGAATGGTCATCCCCAGAAGAGTAGCCGAGACGGCCGCGCAGTTCATTCTCGCGATTGATATCAGCAGATCCAGGTTCTCGTAGAGCTTCGTCCCCTGCAGCAGTCAGCTGAAGTTGTTCCCCTGCAGCAGTTCGCGGAAGATCAATTCCCCAGACAGAGCCTGATTGATATTGGCGTGTTCACGTTCTCCTCAGCAGGATGATTCCTCCACCTGATTGGTTCTTTCTCCTTGACAGGAGGATTTCCCCCTTCGGCATTTATTTTGCTGACGGGATCGCATCATTATGCATGACCGCATCGCATTTAACACTGCATAGCATAGCATCGTGCATGATTGCACAGCATTTAACATAAACGCATATCATTCCCACTGTGTGGGGTGTGGCGCAGAAGCATATGCACCATAAGCATGACCTAGGTCATTATCATTCTTGTCTTCCAGGTGTGCGACCAAAAGGCCGGTTGCTCAGGACGATTCCTGATATTCTCCCCAGTAAGGGCGCTTTTGAGATGATTCTTAAAGACCCCGGTGTAATCCCCACGGTCGCTCGCTCAAGACGATTTTCGAGATCCCCAGCGAAGGCTTCAGTTCAAGATGATTCTCAAATCCCTCAGCAGGGCCGTTTGCTTAAGGTGATTCTTAATACCTCAGCGCAGGTTCCCGAGTTGTTTGCCTAGGGTGATACTTGGGCTCCCCAATAGCGTCCCCAGCAAGAGTTGCCCAGGAAGATTCCTGGAATACCCAACAGAATGTTTGCTCCAGAAAGGTTATCAGTTCAGGGCGAGTCTTGAAGATGCCCGACGGATCTGTTTGGTCAAGATGATTCTTGAAGTCCTCAGCGGCGTGATATGTCTGCTCCAACAATGATGTCTAATCTGAAGATGGATTTCGTAAGCGCCTGAAAGCGATATCAGAAAGTTCCTGTGAGTTCAGATTTCCGTGTTGATGAATCAACGAGTGGCTGAAGACAAGGTTCCAGGGTTTGTAGATACAACAGAGTGATTCGTGTGGGTCTGAAGACCAAGTCAGTTATCCTGAGGTGATGATTGATTGTGATCAAGTGAATGATATCGAAGATGTTTCTCCAGCGGTGACGCAGGGTGCTTCGATCGTCCGACGGTGATGTCAGGTTTAGTTCTCCAGCGGTGACGCAGGGTGCTTCGATCGTCCGACGGTGATGTCAGGTTTAGTTCTCCAGCGGTGACGCAGGGTACTTCGATCGTCCGACGGTGATGTCAGGTTTAGTTCTCCAGCGGTGACGCAGGGTGCTTCGATCGTCCGACGGTGATGTCAGGTTTAGTTCTCCAGCGGTGACGCAGGGTACTTCGATCGTCCGACGGTGATGTCAGGTTTAGTTCTCCAGCGGTGACGCATGGTGCTTCAATCGTCCGACGGTGATGTCAGATTTAGTTCTCCAGTGGTGACGCAGGGTACTTCGATCGTCCGACGGTGATGTCAGGTTTAGTTCTCCAGCGGTGACGCAGGGTGCTTCGATCGTCCGACGGTGATGTCAGGTTTAGTTCTCCAGCGGTGACACAGGATACTTCGATCGTCCGACGGTGATGTCAAATTTGGTTCTCCAGCGGTGACGCAGGGTACTTCGATCGTCCGACGGTGATGTCAGATTTGGCTCTCCAGCGGTAATGTTGGGTATTTTGAATTGTCTGACGGTGATGCCAGGTCGACATTTCTCCAGCTAGTTGTTGAGCGGCTAATGTTGCAGTATTCAAAGATTTATTCCCCGCAGAGTACCGTGTGCTCGTGCGGTTGGCAAATTTTCGGGTTTACCGGTATTCAATCGTCTCGCACCTTGATTGGGTGAGAGCCGTTCGCTCCTCACCCAGTCAGGTTCAAGCCGTTTGAATAGGGGCAGCTGTTGCACCCCAAAATTTGACCAACAATTATTTATTCATTGAGTGTTTGAAAGTGGATACCTTCATCAGAAAGTTCAAGAGATCCTCAGAGGAAGTGGATTGAAACCAGGGTTGTGTGCTTCATAGCTTGAGAGTTGTGGGTGCCCCTCAGATGATTCTGAGACTTTGAGAATGAACTTGATGTTTTGGGAAAGCCTATGAGATGTCTTGATAGCCTTCATGAAGTCCAGAGAAGTCATTATGCAAGAGTTCAGAAGATTCAACCATGAATGATAGAATTAGGGTTTTGACTGGGTCAACCCTAGGATAACTGAAGATTTGGGAAAGGTTGAGACCCAATCCAAGGGCCATGAGATCATGGAATGATGCATAGAGATGATATAAAGATGATTCATAGGCCAACTCATCATGAGTGAAGAGTTTGAGAAGTTTCAAGTTAGGGTCTCCAAGGATTGGCAGTGAAAAACCCTAATTTGATCCCTATCTTCCAGGCAGTTTTAGCTCAAGATGTTATTGATATCTCACCTTCCCCACAACATGAATGTTGTATAGCTTGTTCTAAGCTTTAATTGGAGTGGTGGAAGTCCTTGATAGGAGTTACAGAGCTCAAGTTATGGTTTTGACAAATTACAGGTCAGCAGAGGTGTGTGAATCTGGGTCCTTGAAAGTCACCCAACTTGCAGACAACTTTTGCCCTAGTAGGGTGATTCCTATGACTTCTTGGTCAACATGAATGTTGAAGAGCATCTTCTTAGCTTTAATTTGAGTGGTAGAAGTCCTTGATAGGATTCATGGAACTCAACTTATGGTTTGAACAAGACAGGGGTATTTTGGTCATTTGTCAGTTATAGGTCATTTTAGCCAATGCCTAAAACTCCTATTTCCAAGCCTCAAATGGAAAAACTCAAAACATGAAAGTTGTTCAAAATGGGATTTTAAGTCTAGAAAGAAGGTCACAAATTGTTGGAAAAGCTCATAGCATGAAGTTACATGATTGGTCAAAAATGAACTAAAAATGGCATATAAGTTTGAAAAGTTGAAATTGAAAATTGGTTTGGAGGATCTAGGAATCCAAAATAGGTCATCCAATATATCATTTTGATTGGAAACATTATTTTGAGAACTTTGGTTCAAATATATTTTTCATTTGAGGTCTAAAAAAGGGACTTTCTTTGTAAATCTATTACTTGCATTATAAGGCAATGTTGAAAAACCTTACACAAGCCAAAGGTGAGCTTGTTTTTCACACATATCTTCTCATTATCTCATGTAAAGGTATTTTGGCACAAAATGGTAAGGCATGAGGCATGAGATGAGAGAAATTCAATATGTCATCACATGAGATTTCAAGAACTTTCTAGATCATTCTAGATGGTCCTAGACTTTTCCAATGATGGTTATAAAAAGAGTGAATCATGATGAGTATGAGGTTGGTGATAGAGAGAGATTTCAGAGGAGAGAGAGAGAGAAATAGCCATTGAAGCACTTTCTTCAAGTTCAAGCAATTCAAAAAATCTTCATCTACAAGCCATCTCTTTCACAACAAGTGCAAACAGAAACTTGTGCATCACAAGAGGATCTCGTTGCAGCCATTACAAGCCTTGAATCCATTCCCACGAGCACCTACCATCATCACTTGACAGGTTGGTTTCTCTCCATAATTCTCCTAATTTATGCACTTTCAAGTAGTTCTTTAGGTATAGGATTGATGCATTAGGTTAGTGGATTAAACCCTAGAAGTTTGAGAGCTCTGTGTGAGGTTTCATGGCAGGTGCAAGATTCTTTAATGTCCAAGATCAAGCTTTGTAGTAAGTTTTAGTTAGCATAGATTAGATTAGAATGGTTAGGGTAGTGTAAAGAGCAAGATTGGATCATTAAATTTGAGTTTTAGAAGCATTGATCTCAGAGAAATATGGTGGTACCCGAGCTTTGAAGTTTTCTGTGTGGATGATCCATGAAGAATTAATAAAAACCACGCGTCCAGTTTTGTTCCTTGTAATCAATAGATCATTTTCCTTTTTGGAAGTTTTGAATTTCACCAAGTATCGAGGGAGATATAGGAGATGGAAGGTCTGCGCATGGAGGAGGGGGTTTCTGAAAACCCTAGAATCATTTGGGACGATGGCCAGATGTCGTTGGATGAGCCCCCATAATTTGACCTATTATGTTAATCCAACGGCCCAGATTAATTCACGAAAACGGAGGGAAATTTTAAAAAAAAGTGAAACGATGCCGTTTGGTTTAATGAAGCGTCTGGGCTTGGTGGATCCAACGCGCTATCCACACCCCCCCCCTATTCTGGCCCAACTAAATTGAACTGGCGTGTATTCCTATTTCCACCCCCCTCCCTTTAATTGTTTTAAATTCTTTTTATTTCTTTTAATATTTTTCTTGTCTTTAAAAATTCATAAATAAATGAAAAATAACTCTTTTTTGTCCATTCTTTTTTCTATATTGAGATATTTTTGTGTAGAAAAATATAAAAATAAAAATGGAATTTTATTTTTAATGTAGAATTTTTAGTGGTATTTTCTTTAATATAGTGTATTTTCTTTCTTTTAGTTGATACCTCATTTTGCAAGAATTGTTTTAGGACCTTCCTTTAGTCTTTTTAATCCATTCTTTTTTGTGCAATTAGATGATGAATCATAGTTCCCCATAGGATTTATTCTAGAATTTTAGAATTAAACTTTGATTAGTTTAATTAGGGTAGATTTAGGGTATCCTAATTAGGGTTTAGGTTGTGCTTAGGTGAAGAATTCATTTTCTTTGAATAGTTTTGTCTTGATTTTTAGGTAGAGGCCCATGTAGATGTTATGGGTAGATGTTGTAGACCCTTGTGAATAATTGTTAGATTTTTCCCCATTAGTTTAGCATTTTTAGGTATTTTCTGAAGTTGCCTATTGATTTTGTCTGTGCTGTGGTTATCTGTCCATCTCTGGGGTTTGTTTTGGGGATTTTGTTGTGGGGCTTGTGTTGTCTTGAAGACCTTGTTGGAGAGCATGATGGAAGAGAAGGTTGAAGATCAAGACCCAGAGACCCAGAGCTTGGATTATTCCCTGCCTGTGAGGTTTGAGATCCTGAAGTTTGAAGGAAGTTCATGGTACTTTCCTGAGGAAGGCACTATGAATGACTTTCATCCTTTCTTCTCACCTCTTTCTTAAGTATCCAATGATGTAGGAGCCAACTTGTGAGTTTAATTTCTCCTGAGGAGGAATGTAAACTGATCACCTGTTGTTGAGCCACATGGGATACAACTCCTAAGTGGAAGCCTCCTAGTACTTTCCTGAGGAAGGTCCTATGGGTCTATTCACTTAGTTCCATTAGTTTGTCTAGGATTTCTCAAGTATCCAATGATGTTGGAGCCAACTTGTGAGTTTAGTTTCTCCTGAGGAGGAATGTAAACTGATCACAGTTGTTGAGCCACATAGGATACAACTCCTAAGTGGAAGCCTCCTAGTACTTTCCTGAGGAAGGTCCTATGAGTCTATTCACTTAGCTCCACTAGTTCATATAGGATTTCCTAAATATCCAGTGATGTTGGAGCCTGCTTGTGAGTTTAATTTCTCCTGAGGAGGAATGTAAACTGATCACAGTGGTTGAGCCACATAGGTATGACTCCTGAGTATACACCTCCTAGTGCTTTCCTGAGGAAGACACTATGAGTCTGCTTGCTTAGCTCCCTTTCTTTGGTAAGCTTGTTCTGAAGCTTGAAGACTGGGATTGATTTCTCTTGTTTAGGGTTTTAGTGCTTAGATTTGATTCAGATTCTGTGTTAGGGTTAGGATTAGATGTAGATCATTTCTTTCTCAAGCATGTGTGTTTTGTTTGCCTGATTGCACTTCATTTCTTTTATCTGTTCATTGCTTGATAGCATGTTGTTTATTTTCAGTATGATTACTGTTATTTCATGACTGGCTTGAGGTTGAGACGAGCTTGTGGAGGCTGAAGCCCCACACACATTTCCTCCCTCACTTGCATTGCATGCATTTTACTGTTAAAGCTGATGCTTTTGTCTGTTTTGGTGTATCATTGACATGATCCCTTAGGACTCTCATTTCCTCGGATGAGGATTTGATGATAGACTTTTAGGTTGAAACCTATGCATGACAACATCTAGGAGTTCCCTGTTCAAACCTCAACCATAGGATGAATCCATGACATGATAACAGTAGGACTTGATAGTCTCCCTCCTAGTTGAGCCTGTTCTCTTCTCATCTCAAAGCAGTTTAAGATACAGTAATCATGAATGATTTCTTTCGTACGTTACGAGCCTTAAGCTATCTGAGAAAGGACGTATTCCCTCTCAGGTCATAGTCTCTAGTGCGATTGAGATCGCAAACACAATAAAAAACACTTCTTTCAGGAGATAACCCGTAGCTTCCCGAACTACGTTTGCTCTGATCTTTCATACCAGATGAAAGTACGTAGGCATAGGATGCGATGTCCTAGCGAGCAACCTTCAACCTTTCCCCCATAATCACCCGTAGCTAGTCGAACTACGTTGACTCTGATTTCTCGTTCCAGACGGGAATATGTAGGCATAAAGCGTGATGCTTTGCCGAGTCATTTTTCTTTTCTTTTTCAGCCAGCCTTGATAGGTAGATAGATTATAACCAACCCGTCCAAGTAAGAAAACAAGCGAGGATCCCGTCGAGTACGACGGACGTGAGGGGTGCTAATACCTTCCCCTTGCGTAACCGACTCCCGAACCCAGACAATGGTTGCGACGACCTTGTCTTACCCTTATTCGTCAGTTTTTTCCGATCGTTTCCTTTCCCGCTCTGAGGGATAAATAACGAAAGGTGGCGACTCTTCTGTTTTGCCGGCACCTTATTTTCGCGCAAGCGACAGGTGGGTGGCATGAATGGGTTGCGAGTTTGGAAGTTTGATTGGGTGGGTAGATATTGTTGTTGGGTGTGGTGCGAGGTTGGTTGTTGCACAGGTGTTTGTTGTTGTGTGTATGAGGACGAAGCACGTTGACGCAGATCTATCAAATATGTCAGCTCAGACATAAATTGTTGTGTTGTAACCAACCTAAACCAAATCATATATTGATGACTTGGTCTAACCCCTTCCACGGCAAGCTCGTTTAAGATATGGTGACATTGATTCTTCCAATGTCTACATATCTCTTTAGCAAAGTGTCTCTAACTATCGTAACCCCATTGTGCATCTACTCTCAATTGATGCCAGTATCCTAAACACGTCGGGTCGACTGGAATATCTTGTAGCATACCAAACTGCAGTTTCACTCGATCGCTTTGGTGCATCTCCACTATAGTGAACCGAATGATTAGTGTTTTTGTCGTCCATAATGCAACATCATCGGGACTAGACTGATGGTCGAGACCCAGATACGACCTCCAGACAAACTGCATAATCAAAATACTTAATGAGAAAAATTGCAGTATGTTAATTTAATAGCCAGACTTATAGTAGTGTAAGAATAATTTACATCGTTCGGCCCAATATGGTCTAAAATATTGCGGTACACGATTATTGTGTTTCTGGGACATCGTAGGTAAGTCATTTCCAAAACTGACCACCTAAAAAAAGTGAGGTAAATAAATTAGTTACAAATAAACCTTTTATCAAAGTATACATGTTTGATATTTTAAAATAAACTTACTTGTTTGCATAGGTGAATGTGTATGAATTCGGGTTGACCGGAGTGAGTGTCGGTATTCTTGACCAACCCCATGCTTAAAGTAGAAAGGCTCAACCATAAAACGTACAACTATCTTTTTTTGCATTTTTACACAAGGCATTATATAGATGGGCTAAAATAGTTGAACCCCAACTATAAGTGCCTACTTTAGGAATGTTGCATAACAACGACAAATACATAATATTTACAGTATTTCAAGTACTTTCAGGAAATAAAAAATGTCCAAATGAAATCATAATATAACACTGAGTTTTAATTATTTTCTCATACTCGGTGGATTCGTCGTCTAATGTGATACGTGCATGATTTTCTCTAAGGTATTTTAAATTTATATTTTGACCCCTGGGTTGACCTACACGTTGTGTTCGATTTGTCTCTTCACAAAAAGGGGCACCCAAAAAATCAATGCAAATTTGGTTATCAACCCCAACTTTACCTTTAACGGCCTTACCATCGATGCATATACCCATCAACATATACACGTCTTCCAATATGACTGAGCATTTATCGAATGGAAGGTGAAATGTGTGGGTCTCGGGTCTCCATCATTCTAGCAAAATTATAATAAATTTGACGTTAATTGAGTATGAAGTGATGTTTATCAAATGACTGAAACTGTTTGATTCAAGGTATGGTTCTATGATTGAGTCGTGTGGTATATAGTCATGTACATGACATCAAAATCTCCTTACATCCTGAAAAAAGATATAAAGAAACTTAGTTATAAAGGCAAAACAAATAAGTAAGGGGAGACAAAACAAATAAACAAAAAAACTTACAAATGCTGTAATATTCTCAATTGTTCCTCTGTGTTCGTCGCCCATAGTAAGTAGAGATATTTTTGTGGCTTGGAATGAGGTTAGGTTGTGAGGTGTAAAGTTTGCTTGCTGAAAGTTGAAAGTTGTGAGGAGCAAAATTGTGAGTAACATATTTATTATAGTGGAATTCCTCTCTTCACGTGTTAGGTTAGAATACTAGGGTTTGCATGGGATAATAGACATACACACCATACCATATGGCGCATGGGTTGTGTTTAATGGACATACACACAATACCATATGGCACATGGGTTTTAAACTAAAAGAAGGTGAGCCAAATGAAATGGCGTCTTCTACTATTTTCCATGTGAGGAATCATTGTATGAGGCATCTCTTACATCGTGTAAGACATCTCTTACAAGAATCTTGTGTAAGGAATCTCTTACAAATGTATGTGAAGCTCTTTAAAGCATTTTATTATATAGTAAGACTATGATACAAGACCATATTTGTAGGCATGTTGCATGTGAATCTTGGAAACAAAGCAATTACAAATACATGCAAGACAATAGTGTAGAAAAATAATAAGTAAATAATGTAAGAAAAAAAGCAACAAATTCGTGTAATGCATGCAAGAATTGTCTTTACCATAGTATCTTGTAGGCATGTGAATCTCTCTAAAGCATTGTATTATCTTGTAAGACTATGATACAAGACTATCTTGTAGGCATGTAAATCTCTTTACCAAATTATCTTATCTTGTAAGACTAGGAGACAAGACTATCTTGTAGGCATGTGAATCTTAATAATGCATGCAAGACAATAGTGTAACAAAATATTAAGAGAATATTGTAAGAAAAAATATCAAATTCGTGTAAAGTATGCATATAGGAGACAAGAGTAATGCATGCTATAAGAAGATAATAGCAGGGTCTTGATAGTCATAAAGGAGACAAAACTAATGCATGGAAGAAGATAAGAAGATATAAAGGAAGACAAGACTAATGCATGGAAGGTGATAAGAAGATATAAATGAGACAAGATAAATGCATGTAAGAAGACATAATTGATAAAATTGAGAAGTGGATACAAGACTAATGTCTGTAAAGTTAAAAAAAAACAAGTGAATAATTTTATTTTAAAAATAATATTAATACACAAAAATAATTGAGACAAGACAATAATATATTAAAAACTCGATTACTTGAAACTAGATGTCTATTAATACACTTGAAATTAACATTTTATTGCACTACCACTCTATCATACACTAATACACTAAAATATTGCACCACAAATCTACCAAACACCAGTTCAGTAAAATATTTGTTATGGCTCAAACACCGTATAATACATGATCAGTGCACATCTCAATGGTGAGATATTTGACTGTACCATAACCGATTTCAATTTTTGAAATAGCAATGTTACTTGGTTTTCAATTAACAGAAGATCAAAATTTTTCCATTTGAAAGCGAGATTAGAAAAGAAATTACAATGTGGTCTAGTGGGCCAGATAATCTACAAGAATCTAGTGTTTTTTGTCGACAATCAATGCAAATTTGTTTAGTTAAAGGTTCGAGATGACGAAGATGTTCATAACATGTTTCTCATACATGAGTATTCTGGTTTCAATGATATTGAGCTTTATATTATGTTACAACAACAAAAAATGTCTCAACTTGTTGATCCTTCTCAAGTTTTTTGCGAATTTGACGATGAACAAGCTGAAGTCGAAGTCGTAGACGAAGAAGAAGAAAAAGCTGAGGTAATTGTTGATGAAATGGTTAATGATTCCACTACCGATCACAAAGAAAACATATTACCAGCCAATCATGTTTATTGTCCACCTCAACACATGACAAACCTGAACTTGGGTACAGATGAACCATCAAAAGAGGGAGGCAATCATGTTTACAATCCATACATGCAAACACAAGGAGTATTAAAAGAGGGAGGCAATTTTCGTACAAAAGAAGATTGTGCCCGAGCTATAAAATAATATCACATGGAATTATCAAATGATTATAAAGTCGACCGAACGAATCCGACTCTGTATAAGATCTACTGTCGTAACAAGGTGTGCCAGTTCCGGTCGACAACATCTTATCGGAAGAGAATCGATTCATGGAAGACAGGGTCTATGGGTCTATAGTAGACTTGTATAATCACCAATCCAATGCAGGATCATCGCAAACTTAGATCTCAATTGATATGCAATGAAATTTTGTCTGTCATTAGCGACAATCCTTCTTTGAAGGTGAGTACCATAATATCGCATATTGTTCAAAGATACAACTATACCCCGTCATACAGGAAAGCATGGATAGATATGACTAAGGCAGTTGAAACAGTGTTGGAAAATTAGGAGGAGTCGTACAAAGAAATTCCAAATTACTTGGTGGCACTTAAACAATATGCTCCAGGGACGATTTCTATCTTGGAGACCTTGTTGGCGTATACCCCAGACGGGACTTATGTTAGTGGAAATGGAATTTTTCCACCGACTCACTTGGGTGTTTGAACCATGTATCAATGGTTTTGCATATTGTAAACCTATTATACAAATTGATGGAACATGGTTGTATGAGAAATATAAAGGAACGCTACTCATGGCAGTGGCACAAGATGACAAAAACAACATTTTTCCAATCGCCTTCACTCTAGTTGAAGGGGAGACTGTTGTGGGTTAGAGTTTTTCCTAAAAAATCTCCGATTACATGTGTCTCCCTAACCTAACTTATGTTTGAGTTCTGACAGACATCCATCAATTAAGAGTGCATATAAGAATCTTGATAACGATTGGCAGGATCCTCCATCAACGTATGTCTATTGCATTAGACACATCGCTCAAATTTTTATGCGGGAGATCAAGGACAAGACGTTGCGGAAAAAGGTTGTGAACGCATGGTATGCACTAACAGAGCCTTCCTTCAAACACTACCGTGGCGAAATCAGATTGACAAACACAAATGCATTAAGGTGGATCAACAATATTCAACTGAAGAAGTGTATCAGTGCATATGACAATGGCCAATGATGGAGCCACATGACAACAAACCTCGTTGAATCAATGAACTCTGTATTCAAGAGCATCTGAAACCTACCGATAACCGCTTTGGTAAAGGCAACATGTTTTAGGCTCGGGGCACCTTTTGATATTAGACATTCAAAGTGGAGTTCTGTCTTACAATCTGGGCAGTTTTCAGTGATAGTTCGATGAAATTCATTAAGGACGAAGCTGCCAAAGCTAACACACATGCAATCACAATGTTTGACCGTAATAAAGGTTGGTTCAGTGCTGCTGAGTCAATGGATCACAGAAGGGAGACCGAGGGGATGCTACCGGGTGGAACTAGATAGAAACATGTCTTCTGTATGCCTTGCTCCCATGTAATAGCAGCATGTTCAAAGGCTCTCCAGGACCTTTCTAATTATCTGTCAGTTGTTTACTAGGTCATTAGTCTATGCAATGTCTATATCACTATCTTTCAGGTAGTAGCAAATGAGGACTATTGGCATGCATACGAAGGGGAAATTGTCTGACATAATGAAATTATGTGAAGAAAGAAAAAGGTCTCCCTAATAGCACGTGTATTTGAATGAAGATGGATACGGCAAACAAAATGGTCAAATTATGTAGTTCATGTCGTTAGCCCGGGTACAATCGTACAAAATATCCCAATGTAGGATCAAACACAACATCATAGTTTTAAATGTAACATTGTCTCTTTATATCAACAACAACTTTCATTCCACTAATACCATAACATTCAATAACAATAATTTAAAAACAACAAGTAATACTAATTTAAACACTTAAACAATAAAACAAACAAATATATTGACTAAACAACATAACTAAGCGATTACAACCATCACAGCAATTTCCTGAGAACTATACATCAACGTATGAACATCTTGGTCATTAGTAACATTCTCCCAGAAATGAACTTCTCAGTTTTAGTTGAACGTGGTAACAAGCCTTTGAATTCTTCTGATCTTTTCACCCTCTGGAATGTCTCCATCTAACAGGCGGATCAGACTCCTGTTAAGATGTTCTAACGTCAATGGTGAATATTCATTGAAGGTTTGGCTGGCAAGAAAATTAAAATGACATTTCTTTTATGGATATATGGAACCTGATAGAGATATTTTGAGGAAGAAAAGGAAGAAGATGAAACCATTTTGACAGAGGAATGCAGAGAAGTTGGTTCAGAGAAAAATGAAGACAGGGTGGTAAGTATTTATAAGGGGAATGTGTAGTAGTAGCCACACAGATGGTTTAAAAAAAATACAAGGGTGGCGCCATATAAAATGGCGCATGAGTTGTTTTATTAAAGGTATGCGCCATTTCATATGGCTTGGTGGACATGTATTAGCCATTTGAAATGGCACATAGGAACAACATTCATGAAATGCACTATTTCATTTGGCGTATCCTTATTCTTCAGATCCCAAACTACGTTATTTTGATAATTTTTTTAAAAACATGAATATATACAGTGGTGAAGCCAGAAACTTTTTGAAGCCTGGGCAAAAATTTAAAGATGATAAATTTATATTGTATATATAAACAGTTATCAATCAAAATAAAAGATCTTTAATTTAATTGGTCTCGGCAGAATTTTAAAACTAATATAGTCATATCCAACTTGAGGCTGATTCTAACATAGAACATCATCTCATGTGATTCATAATAATTCATGAAATTAGCAACAAGTTAACAACAGAGTTTTATTTGCTAACTACTGTAACTACAAACTAAATTTAAAATACAAATTTCTAGTTAACATAAATTGAACCATATAATTTATATAAAGTGAACATAAATTGAAGTATTAGACCTAATATATTTTTTATATTATTTGAGGATAAAATGTATTATTTTCTTCTTCTTTTTTACAACACTATACATTTTTTTTTATATTTTAATAGTTGTTACTTTTATGTTAACTTTTATTTTTCCTAAGTATTCATTTTTTGTTTTTGATTAATTTGGTCATAAATTGCAACTTTATTCTTTATTTTAATTCTTGCACTTTTTGTAATGTAGTTGAATCTAAATATTATAATAACAAAAAAATTAATGTAATGTATGCTTAATTGCATAAAAAAGGTAAAAAAAAATCATGTTTTATTTGTGAAAAATGTTTAATTTATGGTGGTCAAAACTGCCATTATTAACAACAAAAAACCGCTTTTTTATTCAATATATATTATGACATGAGAAATTTTATTCAAAATTATTATATTTTTTTGCAATTTTCATAAATTGTGGCAGTTTTAACCGCCGTAACAGTACTTAATAACCGCCACAAACTTCATATTTTTTTTGTAAAAGAGAATTTTTTTTTGGGGCAGAGCCTGCGCACATGCCCAGTATGGCCGGACCTTAAAATCGCCTATGAATATATATATATATATATATATATATATATATATATATATATATATATATATATATATATATATATATATATATATATTTTTTTTTTTTTTTTAAATAATAGGTTATTCTAAGAAAAAAATTCTAACTTGAGACTTTTCTCGACATCCATACTCTTTTGCATGAATTCTCTTATAAAATATTATTTAATTTCTTTATAAATTTATTCAAAAAAAGAGAAAAAGAGATAGTTTTTATATTAACTAAAATTATATCGATTATTATCATGTTAAATTAGCTCAATTGATAGAAATACACATATTCGAACTAGTATCATCATGTTCATTCATCTTTAAAAATGTTAAATTCCAATTGCAAAACAATTTAACAAAAAAATAAAATAATACTATTGATTATTCAACAATCCGTTTTCATGAAGATTCAACTAAACCCTTATTAATAAAGTAATACTTCAAATATTTTTTCATTGTAATAAGTAAAAGTATAATATTTGATAAAACTGTATCTATCAACATTAAAAGTGATATATACATAATACTATTAATTAAAATTTTCAATCGAAATAAATTAATGAAATTAAAGTTAAAACATAAAAGATAACTAATATATTCTCTCAATAAAATATATTCAAAATATAATTAATATAAATTTATTCATAACATTTTCTAAAATTATACATTTTAATAATTGTGATTCGTTACGCAACTTTAGAAACTAAGATCAAATTTGATATAATATTCATTTTAAAATAATTTTTACTGACGTATTGCATGTGAAATAAACAAGTTCTTTTAAGGAAAAACACTTACGTGTAGCCGTTTTAATAACATTTTTTTTGAAAATAATCATATTATTATTTTATTGTTATCTTCATTTTTACTGGTTTATTATTGAAGTATATCTAAAAAGTTTCCATTTCCAGTATCTTGTCATTCACAAAGTATATCACATTCCGTCGCCTACTTCCCTCTCTTTGTTATCGCTGTTGCTTCTCTCTCATCTTCTCTATCTGCCATCATCATTCATCATTTTCTTCACTCAAACGCACACACAATTAACAATTTAACAATACAAACGGAAAGGGATATTCCAAGCAAACGCTTACTTTCCCATTCTTTCAGGGTTTCGCTTTTGCTTTTCTCTTCCACTTTCAGATCTGAAATTCGTAATCGTTCATCATTTCAAACCACCGATCTCGATTCTCTTCTCCATCCTTCAATTCTTCACTTCGATTCCACTTTTCGCTGACGTTGGATTCGCTGCGTTGTTCATTTCTCACTTTCATGTTCTTCTTCGGATTCCAATTCTCCCCTCATCGTGAGTTTTTATTATTTATTATTGCCTCTTTTTTCATCATCATCTTTTTGTTTTCGTTGTTTAATTTTTGTAGTTTATTAATTATTGTTATTATTATTGTTAATGCGATGGTTATGAGTTTTAATTTTCGATTCTAACCCGTGTGTGATTTGTGAGAAGCGTGTGTAAACAGATCTTGAAAATTGGCGCCCCAAAGACGGTCACAGCGCCACATGGGCGGCCAGATGCATCAGAGCAATGCTGCCGCGGCTGCTCTGTATGACCATGCCGGCGCTGTACCTTTGCACGGTGCAGCGGCAGGGACTGCGAACGATGCTGGCGATGCTGTTATGGCACGCTGGTTGCAATCTGCCGGCTTACAGCATCTGGCCTCTCCGTTGGCTTCAAATGCAATTGATCAACGGCTTCTCCCCAACCTTCTTATGCAGGTATTATCACCGCCGTCTCTTCGTTTGATAACATCTCCTTTAGATTCTAATTTGCAGTTGTGCAAGAATTATCAATTTATTTCTCTCTCTGGCTTGCTGTTTTCCTTAATTTTTTTGCTGAAGTGAATGCCTTATACCATATCTACCAGTTATGGGATACTAGTTTTGTGTGTACTCTAATGCCTTTCATGATTTGGATGAGCATGCATAACTAGAAGCTTTTTTTGACTGTGGTATTATCACCGTGGTCTCTTCCATTGATAACAACTCCTTTACATTCTAATTTGCAGTTGTGTCTTGTTTAGAAGAATTATCAATTTATTTCTTCCTCTGGCTTGCTGTTTTACTTAATTTTTATGCTGAAGACAATGCCTTATGCTTATGCTGTATCTATCAGATAAGGGATACTAGTTTTATGTGTACTTTAATGCCTTTGATGATTTGTATGAGTTTGCATTACTAGAAATTTTGCACCATTGACCTAAATCAATGCTGTATATTTTAGAGGGATACAAATGTGTACTTGGTAAATAAGAAGCTTTCTTTGACTGGTATTAGTTTTCGTTGAGCATGCGAAATGTTTATTTTTTCAATGTAATTGTTTATGATATGGTAGTTATTTATGTAATGACTTAGATAAACATGATATTATCATTTTCATAGGGTTATGGAGCCCAGTCTGCAGAAGAAAAACAAAGACTTTTTAAGTTGATGAGAGGTCTCAATTTTAATGGGGAATCTGGTTCAGAACCATATACACCCACTTCCCAAACTTTAGGTGGAGTGGCTGTATCAGATGGGTTTTATTCTCCTGACTTTAGAGGGGATTTTGGAGCCGGTCTTATGGATCTTCATGCTATGGATGATACAGAGCTTTTGTCTGAGGTATGATGACTTAATGTGCCGCTATTTAGACAGTCTTCTCAATTATATCAGCAACAGTTTGAACAATAGTCTTGGGTTTGAATCTTCTTGACCGTAACCTATAGTGATTCTGCTTCAAACTTTTTCATTGTGTATGATTAATTTCATCCATCCCTTTTGTTGCTTCATTTTCCCTAACTTCCATAAAGTAGTACAAGTGTCTTTGTTTGCATTTGTTTCATTTGCCTCTGATCTATTTACTCTTTTCAGCATGTTATCTCAGAACCCTTTGAGCCATCACCCTTTATGCCTGGAGGTACCAGAGAATTTGAAGATGACTTCAACTCAGTCAGCAGCAAGCAGGAAGGAGAAGCAATTGCTGATGCGTCACATTTTTTACCCGTGCATGAAAAAGACACTAATACAAGAGAAAATAATGTTGCTAAGATAAAAGTTGTGGTACGTCAATGTTTTACGCATTCCAGTAACCTATACATACATCAATATATTCATAGTTTGATGTTAAAGCATGTAGAAAGATATAGTTCTCCTGTGACGTTGTAGTTATACTTGGGTATTGAATTATATATCACAGCCTAGTCTCCCTCTAATCATGAATTTTCCCAAACTAGAGTATGAGTTGCACTAAAACAATCATCATTAGGAAAATAACATGCACTGGGTGCATTATTGATTCCTACATTTTAATGCAAATAAACACTTTTAGATTCATTAGAATTGTGGAAGGTTTTACTTATAATTACTTGAAGAAAAAATAATATATTTTTTCTCTTGATGCATAATTTAGGTACGTAAAAGACCTTTAAATAAAAAGGAACTTGCTAAGAAGGAGGATGATGTTGTAACGGTTTACGACAATGCATATTTGACTGTTCATGAGCCCAAAGTGAAGGTTTGTTGATGTTGGAGTCAAGCACTATGTTTACCATTTATTTATAAACGATATTAATTCAAAGGTTGAATTACCTCTGACTCAATATTGGGTTCTATTTCCAATTTTTATATTTATTTTCCTTTCAAAAATCTAATTGTTTTTCCTATGATGAAAAGGTTGATTTGACAGCTTATGTCGAGAAGCACGAATTTTGTTTTGATGCTGTTATTGACGAGAATGTTACCAATGATGAAGTAAGGAAGCCCCTTATCAAAATTTAATTTTACCCCCCTTTCCTGTAGTTGTTTATAGAATCGATTGCTTGCCTCTCTTTATCTTTGTTGCTAATTTAAGGCATGTTTGCTTTGCAATAATAGGTATATCGAGTTACAGTAGAACCTATTATTCCTACAATTTTCGAGAGGACAAAAGCTACCTGTTTTGCTTATGGTCAGACAGGTGAGAAGATCAATACCTGTTTTGTTTATATTATACTTGTACTAAATGGTAAGCATCACCCAATTATACACTCCAAACCGTTCAGCTTTATAAAAGAACAGGAGATACTAAGCCCGGCTGGAGAAGGAAAGGATAGAGATTAAGCTCTTCTTTTTTTCCTACCTGTGTAGTGTTGTTCCTGGGTATTTTTGTGAAATATGGGAATAAGCTCAGTATATTTAGCATCTCAAAGTTATCATAGCATATTCATTTTATAATGACTGGCTAGAGTTTGGAGGCTATCAATGGCCTTGGCTTACGCATAGTTATTTCTCGTGGTAGATGCAGCTTTATCCTTGTATAGCCATCACCTGATTCACCTTTGTTCATTACTGTGATGCTTTTGCTATTTTGTGTTTACTTTCAGGAAGTGGCAAAACATTCACAATGCAACCATTACCACTCAGAGCTGCAAATGACCTTGTTAGACAGTTGCATCGACCAGTTTACCGAAATCAGAAATTTAAATTGTGGCTTAGCTACTTTGAGATATATGGTGGAAAATTGTATGATCTTCTTGGTGACAGGAAGTAGGTATTCCTTTCCTAAAGAATATAGGGTGTGTTGTGTGTGTCTGATAGTGTCAGGACTAAGGCATTTAATATTTTTCATTTGGCATGTATGTTTTATATTTATGATCTGGGCCTTAACTGGAAGATTGTGTTTTTAATGTTTACTTCAATCAACATGTGGAATTCCTACACAAGAGTGTTTGTTACACTCAGTCCACTTAAAATGACCCATGGACAACCCACCAATGTATTCCTCTGGATTTGCCATGCATTGCTAACTTCATCCTTGATCTAGTCTAGCATGATTTTTATTGTTTTTTTTTTCAGTTGTGTGCATCCATTTGTCCAAATTAGCACGCATTTACGGTGCTTACCAAGTGCATTAGCCTGTATATTATATTTGTCAATAGCTTGCTGAGTGGTTATGCTACTCTATGAATAGGAAACTCTTAATGAGAGAAGATGGACGGCAGCAAGTTTGCATTGTAGGACTACAAGAATTTGAAGTGTCTGATGTACAGATTGTCAAAGACTTTATTGAGAAAGGGAATGCAGCAAGGAGTACAGGATCCACTGGCGCGAATGAAGAGTCCTCCAGGTCACATGCTATCTTACAACTGGTTGTAAAGAGGCACAATGAAGTAAAAGAGAGCAGGAGAAAAAATGATGAAAATGAGGCAAAAAGTGGGAAGGTTGTGGGGAAGATTTCTTTCATTGATCTTGCTGGAAGTGAAAGAGGTGCTGACACTACTGACAACGACCGTCAGACAAGGTGCTTTTTCATTCGTATTATTTGCTTCGCTTCGCAGAAACTAACTGCTTGCATGGAGGACTTCTATTCTAACATGTTTTATGCATGTTAAAATTTTTGTTGATAACTTTATACTAATTACTTTTATCTTACTAGCATAATATTATGTTTGATCGATATTGTAAATTTATTTAGAAGTGTTAAGATCTCTCCTTTTCTTTTTGTTTTAGTTTGTTTGCTCTATATGGCTTGACTAAAAATGAGAGGCGCAGCTTATTTTATGTTTTTTTTCCCTGTAGATACTGTATCTTTTTATTTATACTATTGATCATGAAAACTATATGAGAAGTTATTAAGAAAGATCTCGATATTAACTATTTGGATAGAAGCATTATGGTGAAAGTTGATCCATGTAGCCGACCTCACTTAGTGGGATAGGGCTTGGTTGTTGTTGTATACTCTTGAGCATGTCATTAAATTGATATTTTAGTTGTGTATGTTTGCATCTTAGCTTTTTAGTCTTAGTTTTTGGTATTATTTTGAAGTCGAAACTAGATTTAACCCAATAAATCTAGGGATACTTTATTGTATTGAAACATATTATTTGCTGTCTAAGTTTTAGAATTATATTTTCTTATAACTGCTGTGAACTTGGTTTGATTAATGAATGCTTCCTTGAGTTCTTTCCTTTTCTGTCCCGTGGCAATTTTCTTGTTCAGATCACAAACCTGACCATATAGTAAAATTTCTCTTCACTTTTTTGCTAATTTGTGTAATAATTATAATAGGATTGAGGGAGCAGAAATCAACAAGAGTCTTTTAGCTTTGAAAGAATGCATTCGAGCTTTGGACAATGACCAGATCCATATTCCTTTTCGTGGAAGTAAACTTACGGAAGTCCTCCGTGACTCTTTTGTTGGCAATTCAAAGACTGTCATGATCTCTTGTATATCTCCAAATGCAGGATCTTGCGAACACACACTCAATACCTTGAGATATGCCGATCGGTATGTGTTCCCTATTGAGTTTGACATTAGGTTCATAACCGGGAGTCCAATTCTCTGTGCACATGCATGTTTGTAGATATTAATTGTTTTCATCTTAATGTGAACAGAGTCAAGAGTCTGTCCAAAAGTGGAAATTCTAGAAAGGACCAGGCTCCAAATCCGGTACCACAGTCAAATAAAGAGGTTTTTTCCACGTTGTCCCTTCCAGACAGTGCCGGTGCTGAGGATTTTTATGATCAACGTCAACAGGTGAGAACAGTGGATACGGGCAGGAAAGTTATTGAGAAGGAACCCTCTTTGTACAGCTCTGCTGCTGATGTTGACAAGCAACCATCGAGTTTTTCTTCCAGCTTTTTATTCAACGGGCGAGAGGAGAAAGGTTTGCCTTCTGTCTCAATGGACAGGAACAGGCTTGAAGTGAAGAATGTGACTAGTCAAAAGATGAACCCTTATTCCCAAAATGATGCAGATGAGAAAGTGCTAAAGGTGTCTCCCCCACGCAGAAAAGGGACCAAGGAGGAGAAACCTGAAAGGTCCTCGAACTGGTCAAAAAGGGACACCAATGGTTCTGATCATTTCATCACAAGCTCCAAGCAGCAAAGCACAGGGAGTTTTAACACAGTTACCACTGGATCTAGGCAGCCTGAAACAGAATCCTCTCCTGATGTGAATAACAGTGCTGTTCTTGAGGTTTGGGAAAATCTTTAGAGCTGCCATTTATACATGTTTTCAATTGATTGTTAAACTCTTTTGTGGCAGCAGTTTAACTTCTTTGTAATACATCTGCAGGAGGAAGAAGCACTAATTGCTGCTCATAGGAAAGAAATTGAGGACACAATGGAGATTGTCCGTGAAGTGAGTTATTACAAATTTTTCTTTAATTGTTTCCTATACAAATATCTGGAAACAACAAATAAAGGAAAATCAAGATAATCTTTTTATAACTAAAAATAGGTTAAAAGTTATTTTTGATTCTTTATCTTTATTCATTTTGGTTTCTATCTTTGAAAAAATTATTTGTCCTTTTAGCTTACTCTAAAAATACCCTTTTTGGTCTTCTTTTGTATTCTGTAAGTTATATTAACGAGTCTTGTATTGTAGTATAGGTTACTGATGTTGGAAAAGGTCAAAATGACATATTTGTATAACTTACACAAACGTGACTAAAATGAATCATTGTAAATAAAAACCACCAGAATAAACATTGGTTATAAGATAAATAAATGAGCAAAAGCGTATTCTAGCCTTAAAAATAAATACAGAAACGATTTTCTTTAACCAAATAGATCCGAAGTTTCCACTGCATCTATTGACTGTATCTAATTGTTTTCCTCAGTTTCTACTGTAAGTTTAGTGACAATGGTAAAAAATTTGAACTTTCTGCTTGCAGACTAGTTGTTTGTTGGTGCTCATCTTGTATTGGTTTTGGTTACCAGGAAATGAAACTATTAGCAGAAGTGGACCAGCCAGGAAGTCTTATTGACAACTATGTAAGCCAGCTGAGTTTTTTGCTTTCTCGCAAAGAAGCTAGTCTTGTAAGTCTACAGGCTCGCCTTGCGAGGTTTCAACATCGACTAAAAGAACAGGAGATACTAAGCCGAAAAAGAGTACCCCGTTAAGTGACTTGGTTTCTCTTCTTCAATGTTGATGTTGTGTATGTAATTTTCGTTCTCTTGTGTTTGTTAGAAGTATAGTTTGAAGGCTTTTGTTCATTTGACTCAACAAATCTTGTGGGATATTCGAATTAAATTTACACAAATGTATATTCGTCCCTTGTGTGATATATGACTTGGCAAAATGAATTTTAGTATTGTTAGCATCATTTTTTTTATCACCTTTCTATTGACATATTATTAAGTAGCCTAACTTTCATTACTTTTCTGCTATTCAATTCAAAGATTTACATATAGGTTGGTTGGATTAAGGTATTCCACCAAAAGAAAAGGACTGCCATCTGGTCAATGCCTATAGAATAAACGTGGATGTGGATAGGTTCTTAAAACAACCGGCAATGTTATGAAACTTGGATTAGTGTCCAATGTAGATCTTAAGTTACGATGCTTATTCAATGGACTAGTATTTTTGATTTGTCCGTAAATTATATATAGTTGATTAAAACCTTAGAAAATAATACAGTTAAATACGTGCATGCTCGGAGTGTAAATACCATTCTCTTCATTTTCGTATACCATTCATATTCGTGTTAATGGAGATCAATTACTAGTAAATCACAACCTTATAAGTTATAAATATTATTTTAAAATGTCATTAGTTATATCCATTAAATCATATTACGCCTAATATAATAGTCATCATGAGTTAAAAAATTGTAGACACTTCCTATCCATGACACGATCATCCAGACATTTGTCAGCTTCTTTTGAGGATCTTTGTGGGAGCAAGATTCACTTTCTCACATAGTTTATTTATTTAATTAATATTAATAATGTTTATAATTTAAATAATTAAAAAATATGAATTTAATTGGTATGCACTTACCATTACAATGTAAAATTACATTGTGAACCAATCACCCTCATGTAACTTGTAAATTTTAAATTATTTTAAATTATTAATATGACATGATAAATAATTTCTATTGGATAACATATTCAATTATTTTACACCATATCAATTAAACTCTTAAAATATTGATATGAATGTGTTTTATATTTGTTATGTTTCTAATGCAAGAGTTAACAACATTTTATTAATAGTTCATATCTTTGAAAAAGTAACAAATTTTTTTAAATAATTAAAAAAAAAACATTTATAAAATTAGTAATTAAAAAGATTTAGCCATTTTAAATAATCTAAATGTGCATTTGACTTTCTTCTCAATTCAAAATTCTATTTTTTCTTATACATGTCGAGAAATAGTGAAAGAAAATTAAAAATTAAATCAATAATTTTTTTAAAAAAGTTGTTGATTTTATAAGTTCTTTTTACAATATTATATTATAAAAAAATGCCACTACTAAAGATTTTTGTAGGGTTCGTGTGATTATATTTCAACAATTAGTTTTACATGGATTAAAAATGATTGTATTTCAACAATTAGTCTTACATGAATTAAAAACTTCAAAAATTTATTTCCAAACTATTTCTTTACAAAATAAATCACTATGCATATATTTGATATATTTTGGAGTGTGTTTGAAGATTCATTTTTGAAATTTAAAAATATTTTAGTATTTGAATTTTAAATTGATTAAGTATTTAACTAATGCAATTTAAATTTCTTATACTTTAAGTTACAATTTTTTTAAAATCTTAAAATTCGACTTTGCGATTTACTAATGTAAAAGAATAAATTCTACCATTCATTATCGGTTTAAACCCAGAGTTTGACTTTGCACAAGAATTGTTAGCATCAAACTGAATTCGAACTTTAGGATTATAATTTTTATCGGTTATCATAGGTGCAGCTTAGCTGTACATATTAATTTTCCGAATATCTAACACTAATTGTATTCATTTACTGTTATTGAATGCAACAATCACGTCTTACTCTTACTGGTTATTTATTATATTTGTTGACTAAAATTTAATTACCTCTAGAAACATTAATGTGTATCCTTGTGTCTTATGTAAATAAAGCAAATATTATTGGAGTACTATATTCACATGGTACAAGAGCACTCTTTAGCTTCAAAGCAAAAGTGATCCAATCCCATACCTCGTCTCCAGCAACATCCACAAACACTAGAAACACCTTTCTTGTTGGTACACATAGTATCATTGTCCTTAGCACTCGAAGTTTCATCAATCTGAAAAGCAATAACTACCTAACATGACATGTTCAAATGGATGCTCCATTCATCGATGGAACATACACATGCCATGTAGCAAATGATGCTAGCTATAATTAGTGGACGCATAAACATCAACTCATGCTATAATCTCTTTAGTAGATCACACCATTATCACAATGTTAGGCAATGTCAAAATATTCAAACAAGTTTGAGATACTCTCACAAAAATGTATACAAGCAAAACGAGGGCTCACATCTTGCATCTCAAGGAACGTCTTATTATTTAGTATTAGTCGATCATTTTGCAAATTATATTTGGCCTATCCTTTGAAACATGAATATGTTGGGTTACTCATATTTCATAAATTCAAAATCATTTTGCAAATTATAATTGGCCTATCCTTTGAAACATGAATATGTTGGATCACTCATATTTCATAAATTCAAAAACATGATTAAAAAGTATTTTAATATGCCAATTATAACAATGTATTTACATAATGACGGTGAATTATTAAACTAAGATCCTTTTTAACTCGCCATGACATATCCCACATTACTGCATCACCACACTCTTGAGATTAATGTTAATGTAGTAAGTCGACATAGACATATAGTTAAAGTTGGTAAAACCCTTTTTCAGACCACAAACCTACAATTTTTTGATTTTTTTACCTATATGTCACAATTTGAAACAAAAAAAATATCAAAATACCACTATTTGAAAAAAAATTATTAAAATGTCATGTTTTCTCTTTAAATTCACAGGTTAGACGATCTTATAAAATTTTTTCTGCTGCTGCATTGGCTCGACCAATGGTTTGAAAATTAACATGTCAAATAATTAAAAACTGCATTTAAGAAATATTTAAGAAGAAATAAAATTGTGTTAGTGAGTCAATGATACAAACAGGTAAAATTAAAGAATATTCACATCATAAAAAATATAAAAAAAAGAAATACTACTCTTCTATGGTGCAAAGCATTAGAGCGTGAATAAGCCGTCGACACGCGTTGGCACACAGTTATCGAGTAAGAACACAACAAAGTAAAGACGAAGGGTCAGCGCTGCTGCATGCTGCTCATGCCGTATTCAAAGCAACAAAAAAGCAAGAGAAAGCCATTGCTACCCGCACCGACAAATCGCTTAAATCAACTTAGAAACTACTCCACCAATTTCATTTTCCTTACAAAGATTATTGTAATAATATAATATAACACAAAAACAACACTGATCAAATTCAAATTCCTTTCACATACTCAACTTCTTTTTCATTACAAAATAAACTCATACTAATTAATACTAACATATACACAACAGCGCGTTTTAGCAAAATATAAATAAATAAATAAAAGCTGAGAGTCAGATCTAGAAAAACAAGTAGAGTTTCGGTTTCAGTCATCTGAGTCGCCACCACCGAAGATTGAAAAACGGTTATACAGAAGCACAAGAATGATGACGAGGAAGAGCGCGACGCCGAAAGGAGATCCACTAACACGGTGAATGGTATCAGGTTCGCCGGTGGAAAAAATAGCGGAGATGAACGAGCCGCGTTCGGAGGAGAGGAACTGAATAGTGAGGAGAAGGATGATTGGTAAGAGAAGAAGACCGAGTGGACTTAAGAGCTCCGATATAGCTTCGGTGACGGCTTCACCTTGATCTCCGAGAAGGAAAGGGACGATTACCACTATAGCTACAACGACGGCTAGGAGAATGCCGTGTGGTGCTCCTCCTCCGCCACCGTGCTGTCTTTCTGGAACCATGTTAGGAGTAGAAGCAGCAGCAGCAAAGGGTTGAGATTGTGTTTGGTAAGATGGTGAAATGAAAGGTTGTGTGTGATGTTGGTGTTGTCTTTTTTGGAGTTATTGGGGGGTTTTAAAATAAGTGAGTGCTTTGGGGTTGGGGACGCGTAATGTTCAATTTTCAATTTCAATTTCTATTTGATTTTTGGAGTGGTTTGGCTTGTGCAGGGAAATGGGAGTAAAATAGCAGCATAGCATGCCATCATGTGCGTGGGGAAAAGGTAAGGAAGGTGGGGAAATAATTAAAGAAGGGGAAATCAAATGGTTTTGGTTAATTTGCTTGCATCATGTGGGGAATCCCTTGTGATTTTTTATGGAAATTATTAATATACCCTTTGAATTTGTTGATGGATCTTATAAAAATTTTATTTTGACCCTATTTTAAAAAAGTTTTTCTAATGAATGTTTCAAGGACACTTTTTAAAGATTTTTAATAAATAAACTATTTTATAAAAAGTTAATCATTTTAATTTTTGAAATGGTTAAATACGCACCTTCCTAAGAAAACATTTCTAGTTTAAAACCTTAAAATGTATTCCTTGAACATTAGATATCATTTCAAAAAAACTTTTTAAAACTAATATCATCCGAAACATCCTTACGAAATATGTCATTATAACATTTATTGTTTTAGGCATGGCCAATAACCTTGCTAGAAGGCAAAACACAATTTCTAAAACAAAAGACAACAATTTGTCTATGTGTAGAATCACGCCTAAAATTTATAGGTCTTGTAAACGAGTGTCTTTTGGGAAACTCCTTAAGAATTCTATATTAAAATAAAAGTTAAATAGTTTAATTTTTCGTATATTGATTGCACGAATTTTTACAATTTCTTACTATCCTTCCGGTATTATCTATTAACAATTTTATAAAAAAATTCCTTCTTTAAAAAAAAAATCTAAATGCATTGGAGTCTTACTCTCTTTTTAATTTTATCCATACTTTTTGTCTTGTAAATTGTAAAAAATATATAAATATAAAAAAAAGAAATATATTTAAAATAATGATATTGAATATAATAATTATATGTGATTTTTGCTTATATTTAATATTATTGAAATAAAAGATTTATTGTTTATATTTGAGATTGAAAGAAATATTTAAAATTCTTAAAAAATGTTCGGGAACATTTCGATACAATTTTTCAAATTTATAATAGAAGATTTATATAATGAATGCTTCTACCTTGAATATTTTATTGTACTTACAAATATTTCAAAAAAGAAAAAGAAATTCAGAAATAAAAAAATTAGCATTTATCCTAAAAAATATATTTTAGCTTTATTATAATTTTAGTTTTTATATTTCAACTCTTCCCTTGATTAACTAGTTTAGTTATTTTAAATTTAACCAATGTTCTCCTTTTACGTTATTGCACTTGAAATAAAATGTGCTTATATTTTTAATGACGTATATATTGTGTATATTTATCAATATATATTAAAAATGATGGATAATAACTATTAAATTAAGGATAATGTTAACTTGTGCCATAGGTTAAGAAGTAAATGTAAAAATAATATTTTGAAAATTGTGTATTATTTTTAATAAAAATAAAATTTTTAATTTTTTATTGATGTTTCCAAAACAAACTTTCTATAAATGTGTTTCTTAACTTGTGTCCTTGGGCACAAGTTAGCATTACCCTTAAACTAATGAGTAATGAAAAGTTCCAAAAGTCATCTAATATACAAGAATATTTTCTTATCTTGAATCTATCAAGTTTCTTTTCCATCATCATCTTCCCATCCGTGTAATTTTCTTTCTCCGTTTCATAATTTGCTTTCTTCCACATCTCTATGCAGTTCCTTTCAATAGGTACTTTGATTTTTAGTTTATTTTTCATGTTCTCCCTCCCAATTTGTTTCTGCTGCTCTCTCTTTGTTTTTTAGGTCTTTCTATTTTCGGCTCTTTTCTCTTCCTTCCCTATTTTTCTTTGTTGATCCTTTTTTTTCTCTCCTTTCTACCATGGATGCCAATTGCCCAAAATCTTTAAAAAAAACATTGTCCAAGGGGAACATATTCGTACCAACTCCAACACTATGTGTTTTCTCAATCATATGAAAGAAAAACCTAATCATGTTAACCAAGATTTGTCTTCGGTTGATTATGAAAACCCTGCAACAAAAAACTAGAAAAATACCCAGATAAATTATCCTTCAAATAAAATTCAATCTGAATTTAATATGGAAATTATTATCATACCCAAAAGAACTATCAGAAAACCTAATATCATTGAACCTTCTAGAAGCTCTCTAGTCAAAACTAAAGGCCCTTCTTTCTTCATGTATGAAGATGAAGAAATTCAAGATGGAGAAGAATCTCTTAACCCTTGTATTTTTAGTAAAATCATAATAGACAAACTGATTCATAAGGGTTATATCGAAGCTTCTTCAGCAAATATATGATACAACCCTCTGAATTTGGAAATAAAATAAATTGATTCATCTCTTTTTCAAAATTCTTTAGGAAAAAAGAAAGATCATAATTGCATTTTGAAGGGTAGTCCCTGGATTTTTCAGGAAATAATGGTCAATCCTCCAGGAATAGAATGGAAAAGATCATTTACAAACCCTAGATTTTTTTTAAAGCCCCCACTTGGGTCCATTTTTGGGTTCTCCCAATCATTGGGAAGACCACCTAAAAGGGTTACAAATTAGGGAACAATTTGAGTGAAGTTTTGGATATTGGAATCTATGAAATGCCTTACAATCTATCAGTGTTAAAGCTAAAATTAACCTAAGTATTCAATCTTCTATCATGCTAGGAATATATATTAGTAACAAAGGTAATGGGATAAATTGGTTTAATTTTCGTTATGATTAGGTTTAATTTCCATTGTTTAATTTCTGTTATGATCACATAGGTCATAATGAGGAGCACTATAAAAGCACTACGCATCATAGCCATGGGATCACAAAAGTCAACCCCCTTAGCCCTCCCTTGGATGAAAACTAATTAAAGTGGTAGAAAACAAAAAATTAAAAGGATAGAAAATTTAGCAGCAATCCCTAAAAAAAGCCTATCATTAGCCTTTGCAACCTCATTCCTAAAGTTTTGATAAGCCAAATGGAAAAACTTTCTATGGAAGGAAAAAAGAAATCTAAATCTTCTTTGATGGAATACATAATTTTCAACAATAAGGCAACTCAGAATAAAAACAAGAAGAATGTTGGAAATTGAATGCTCTATAAAAACTCAGAAGTACTGTAAGGAGTTAGACAATGAAGATAACCTAATGAATCAGTCTCCAAAAACAAGCAACTCTCAAGCTAACCTCTGTAATGAGGTTGCCAGTGAAGGATGCAGATTATTTTTTGGAACTGCAGGGGGTTAGGAAACCCTCGTACGCTCACAGTCATTAAACATATGTTAATCTCTAACTCCCCTTCTATTTTGTTTTTAATTGAGACAAAAAATGTAATAATGTTAGTGTTTTTTACATGCTTCTTAATATTTCTCTCTTAACTAATATTCATAGTGTGAGATGTAGTGGTAATGGTAAGAGGAAAGTTGGGGCTATTTCTCTTCTTTATAGAAATGATGTAAACATTCAGATCAATGATTCTAATAATAATATGATTGATTTATATGTGATGGATCCTAATACTAATAGTTAGAACGAGGTTTGGAAAAGGACTGGGATTTATGGTTATTCTAAGGGTAATAAAAAAAACCTTACACTACTATAAAATACACCTTCGGTAACATAATATCACTACAGTTATGTCTTTCACCATTGTAATATCGCAAACTGGAAGCGTCTAATGCTTATTTATTTTCTTGAAAGTTATTTAATCACAGTTGATATAAACAACTGCGTTGATAAAGTGAGTGGTATGAGGTTCGAATCCTGACAATTATAGTTTTTTTTCTATTTTTCCTATTACAAAAAACGCGTGTCACTTAATTTCATAAATAAATAAAAAACTGAAAATCATTTAATCACTGTTTTAATATTCAACCGTTGTAATATGATACTTACAACCTTTGCTCTTCCCAAAAGAGAGAAACACTCTTCCCAAAAGAGAGAAATAACTATAATGATGACTGAATTTTTTTTTCATTTTTCAAGACGGTCACAAGTCATTCAAGAATATCAACCATTAGAAGTAATCATTGCAAGGATTAAATCATCAGATGTTTCATCTTTAACCTCTTCTATGTTGCACCCCAAAATTTGCCCTCTTGTTTCTAACCCTATTTGGCTTGTGCTTTATATTCATATGCATCATCCACTAGGTCATAACACTCATAATCATGCATTTCATTGAGCTTCTAAGACACGGGATCAAAGATTTTCTTGTGATTTGTGGGTTTTTCCCATCTTAGGGGAGATTCATCTGGTTATCACACTCAAGTTAAGGTAAGATTTAAACTCTCATCATCTTAATCATCTCCCGAGGTCACAAGTTCATCAGTTATTCAGGATTTCACCGTGGTTTCAACTAAGGTTTGCTCTGAGCAAGGGTTTTGTTGGTTTTCCATCTCTCAAGCCTTTTCTCTGCATGAATCTCAAGAGGCTAGGGTTCCTTCATTATTTGTTTCATTAGTTCAAATTTGATTGCAAGTTTCTATTCACAATTTGCTCAAGATTAAGGCTTTGGTCAAAGTCAACTTGAGGTTGACTTTTTGACCAAAACTTGATTCCATGGTGTGAGAAATGTTTCAAGGGTTATTGGTGCATCTTATTGGCCTTCTCAAAGTGATTCAAGTTAACTTAAGAAGATATTTTAAGGGGATCGATTCATTTGCAAAAAGTCAACAAAGTGCTCAAAGTCAAAGTTTGACTTGTAGGGTTTTTGGTCAACCTTGAACATTTCAAGTCAAATTTCAAGAGGTTGAAAGATTAGGATGATTTTCATCAAGAAAGATCATGAAAATCAAGAATAGTATGGAAATTATAGAAATGATGGATTTTGGAAATTTTCCTAAGTGTCAAAGCACATGATCATATGGTCAACTTACCAAGGGTATTGTGAGTAATTCAAGAACCCAATATTGAAAAACAAGGGATGTATTTGAAGCTTGCATTTGATACTACATGATGGTGAAAGATTTAAGTTCAAAAACCATATCCATGAATATCCAATTACTTGTCCAGATTTCATTGAAACCACATCAGATTTGGTTCACCAAGCCATCCCAAATGGATTCAAGTGGATTTGGCCAAATGACACAAGTGTAGACTCGGGTTCCATGGTAGTTAAACATACCAAGTTCATGATGATATTTCTTCCAGCCTATATGTCCATTCAAGCTGGTTCCAAATGATTTTAATCCTTATCATGGCCTAGTTGGTACAACAACAAAAAATGGCCCAAATGATGGAGATTTGTGTTGGACTTTCAACTAGGGAGCATTGAACATAGTGGGACTTTTTCTAGAGCAACCTTTGTGAGAGACACACCACATACTCACCCAAAACCTTAAGGTGATAGGTGGGACTATTATCCACACTACTCATGTTAAGCGGAAACTTCAACTGTGCAACTGCACCCTTGTACCGCCGTTGACACTCTTCAACGAGACACTCAACCCACAACCTGTGGGGATACTTTCGATACAAGTAATTCGTTCCCTTTATTCGAACCAGAGGCTCAAGATACCACTGTTGGACTTTCATCTAGGGAGCATTGAACATAGTGGGACTTTTTCTAGAGCAACCTTTGTGAGAGACACACCACATACTCACCCAAAACCTTAAGGTGATAGGTGTGTGGGTTCTCTCATTTATAAATGCTCAAGTCACCACATTTCTATCCAATGTGGGACTATTATCCACACTACTCACACTTGTTAATACTTTAACTTTAACAATTTGATTCCATGAGCATGCTACAATGCACGTGAAAACTCACTATGTACAAGAAAATTTAAAAAAGACAAAATGATAGAATATTCTAGATTTCAGCCACCTCATCATTGCTAACCATTTCCAAATGATTCTACAATCATTTTCAACTAAAAGCACATGTGAAATTGAGATCTAACGACCAAATGTTGAGATGGGAAAAGTTGTTAGAGCAAGTGAGGCACACACGATGGATTTAACAGATATATGGATCAAAACTCATTCTCTCACGCTCCATTAGCATCCTCCTATAAATAGAGAGTGATCCTCTTTATTGACGTAAGTTTGAAAAGCCAGCGAAGTTCTGCTCAGATCGTGGTCAAGTAACTCTAAAACTCAATTTGGTTGAAGGAAGTCACGAAGATTCGGAAGCAATTCCTTGCCTAGATCCATTCTTGATATTTCTCTGAAGCTAACGAAGCAAAGATCGAGCCAAATGGAGTATTGTAAAGGAAGAAAAAGCTTCATCTTCAGGAACCTCTGAGCAACTTTGAACATGTAAAATTCTTCACCATTTTTGAAAATCTTGATACTGAGTTGTACGCAATGACAATCTGATCATTAACCCTAAGCTTATGTATGCATATGTTGCATCATCAGCATTTAATTTTGATTATCATAATTAGGGTTCTTGAGCCATTCCTCAAAATTCTTTGAAATTTGGAAATATTGATGAAATCTAATGGCGTGAATTGCTTCCTTGTGTAATTACGATTTGAATGAGTGCTTATTTGTGAATTTCTGTGGAGTTTTGATGGATTCACGATTTGAGGTATCATGAGGAAGATGAAGATGAATTCTAATGTTTTCTTCGTGCTTTCATGTTGCTAATCCCCCCTTTTTTTATTAATTTGAATTCACCCCTAATGCGAGGCTATATGTCATGATTAATGGTGTTAATTGCAATTAAACTTTGTGTTCAGACAATAGAGTAGACGCATGTGATCTTGATCTAACGACCATGCATGCGTAGGTGTATTATATGGACCTCTTTTTGTTTGCAGGATTCAAAAAGAGAGCGTTGGGCTTTAATGTATTGGGCTTAGACAATTTACTTCGCTGCACCTCCTTTCTTTTGTTTGCTAACAATTAGTTTTGCAGGCCTGGGCTTGTATTTTTGTCGGAGATGCCCCTCAATTACCCTATGCACCCCCATATTTAATTTGATCATATTTTTCTCATTTTTGAAGCTTTATCCATTTTTTTTTGATATGCTTCAAATTTAATCCTCTTGATTATTAATTGGTTCATTTGTTGCTTGGAAATTAGTTTGATCAATTTAATATCATGTGATTTCTTTTAATTGGTTCCTCAGTAGTAATAATAAGGGAAATCCCCACTATCGTTCTTAAGGACTGCTTGACGATACAATGTTTTGGATCAGTTTCAATTAAACAAAAAGTCTTCAGGGGTTTTCAAATTGTTTGGTGAAATTATGACTGCAGAGTAAATAAAAACAAGTGAAATAGTTGAAGGATAAACATATATGAGCAGACTGCTAGGGAAGGTGTATGATTCTTCAAACAACAATTTCAATTTAACAATGCAATAACAGATCTTTAATAATTAATTATCGGTTCTTTAGGGTCGTTTACTCCTAAATCGTTAGTGAGAAAACCTTTGATTACTCACCCTAATTACTATGTCCGTAGGAGATTACGGTTTAAATCAAGCATTCATATATCAAGAATATTCTGGTTATTGTAAGGTATCCCTAGTCCTAGGTAATCTCTATTACAACATGTTTTCAACCAGATCAGTGAACTATGGCTGTCCAACCTACTTCCTTCATAGAGTTTCAGAATTTGTTTGTTCGACAAATAAGGCATTAAGAACGTAGATGAAAACAAATCAACGATTAATAAAATAAAATTATCATTGTATCAATTAAATCAAATTCATTACATTCAGAATCAGGGACACCCCTTAACAATGAGGGGTTTAGCTACTCATAACCGAAAATAAAAACATGGAAAAAGTGTTGTCATTATAGAAATCGGGAGGAATCAATCTTCAATCGTGAAATACTTTTGAAAATACGAATCCACTCTAAAATCCTGAGTTCTCCAGCCTCTAAAACGTGTTTTTCCTCTCAAAAATCGTCAAATCCTTCAAAAATCACATTCTAGAAATAAATAGTCAGTTTCTGGGCTTTTCAGCAAATTGGGCTTCATTACGCGTAATGCACTAGGTGTTATGCGTAATGCCTTTTTGACGTGCTCAGTACCCTTCGCATAACCCTTTGGGTCGACCATCCATGAGAGTCCTTACGCGTAATGCTCTAGATGTTACGCGTAAGGGCAGAGACGTTGATTTTTCCTCCCTCTGGTGGTTTGCATAAGATACACGTACCCAGGCTATGCAATACGCGTAATGCATGGGGAGTTACACGTATGGGCAGTAGTTTTGCCAATTTTTCTCCTTTGTTCTCTGCCTTCTCGTTCTAGCCCGATTTTTCGTCCACTCCTCGATCTTCAGAGCTTCCAAACCTGTATTTGACCTGCTAATATATCAAAAGCGTAAAATATCCTCGAGAAACTCATAATTTATGACACACTTAGACATAACAAAAAAAAACACAAATGCTTAAGTAATACGTTCCAATTCATACAGTTCACCTGAGTTATTGATGTTTAAATGATGAAAACACAGCACAAATGGTGAGTGATCACAACCCCAAACTTAGCTTGTTGCATGTCCTCAAGTAACATTCTATTCAGAAAAAATCATGTCACCCCAAACTTACTGTCAAAACTGGACTTACCATAATACTTCTAAGATCTTTCGCTACTGACTCTTGCTACTACATATTTGGTTTTCCATGCTATTTACAACCAGTCAAACTCGCGAGTCTACTCAAACTCGTAAAAGGTCTGTAGACTCGACTCACAAACTCGTACGAGTCTATAAAAAATTAAAACGACATTCAAAATTCTATATGTGACACATATATGACACACACACACACACACACACACACACACACACACACACACACACACACAATCACACACACACACACATTTTTAAACTTGTAAATGCCTCATATATAATACAAATATATATAATAGAATACCAGTTAATATCAAAATTTACATTTCATACTCCATAATAAATTTCTTAACAAAAAACTCAATAATAAAACAAACAAAATAGAAAAGTATGTAGTTAAAGACTTAAAGGACAAATTCTTCTTAATTGGCTACTACATAATGCAAACAAAAAAACATAAAACAAATACGCAAATAGCTTTAAACATCCAAAGCTCGAGTAAAATTATCACCACCAATATCATCACTGAAATTTTGGTATACAGATCTCAGATGTCCCAAGAGATGTCGAGACATTTATTTATGCATAGCTAAACAAGGATATAACATAACATACCAGAACAAACTGATATGTAAAAATCATAACAATGTAATGACAGATGTTTCAACATCTGTTAAGACATGTATTTTAAAGCAAGAGACATAACTGAAATATTCATAACAGAATGATAAATAATGCCAAGATATGATGACCCAATTCGCTGTACAACAACAACTACATCTGGGGGTTACCAAGCCAGGAATGAATTCACTATCAGTAGTATTAACTCAAAGCTAAACAACCTCTGGTTTACAACTCCTCACTTAATCCATACCCAGTGAAACTTCTACCTAGAAATCACCATCTAGATAAGAGAAACCCGCCTCGATTCCTAAATCACCTCAGTGATATCTAACAGTCACAACCTCCGGTGGCTGTATCAAACTGTTCAATTAAAAGACACCCCTCTCAATACAATATTCAGTCAAGACTCTTGACTAACAATAATACTTGAATTTGTTTAATAGCTTCATTCAAGAACAATATATAATTCATCACCTACAGGTTTCTGAATATGTAAAACTATGTCTACCATAATGTATCAAACCTGATACAAAGGGTGACTTACAATACAATAAAGCCACACGACTCTCAAAACCCTAAAACCTTATTTTTACTTTACAAAAATCTTAACAAAGATTCCTATTTTGCTCTAGGTCTTGGTTTTTATTTTATAGTCTTCAGCAATCCATGGGCTTCGAAATCTCTGTTCAATCATTCTTTGATCCATATTCTTATTGCACCTTAAATCTAGGAACAGATCTGCAACAAACCTGTTGTATCTGACCAAGATATCGAGTCCTTAAGATAGGACATCTTGTTTGGCATATTGTTATTTACAAAATTATTCATGTTAGAACATCTTGTTCAACATAATGTTTTATCAAAATTTGGTCAAATCTTAGAGCCTTCAATCACCGTCATCGTCATCGGTATCTTGAGTATCATCATCAAAATATACCCCAGATTAAACATCTACTTCGTCATTAACTAAAATTGGATTGCTTGATGTTTCACTTCCACCTAATTCAACATTTCCACCACCACCACTTTGCACAACATAAGTAACAACAACATCAACATCAACTTCCACATCATTGTTAACAATAATATCATCTTTCTCAATTTTAACTTCAGTTTGCACATTTTCTTCATTAGGATCTTCAGTTATCAATTCATCATCTTTATGCAAGAGAATATACTAGAGAAACATCTAAGTGAAACATCCAAGATACAAAATAAACATACGTCGTTGTTGAATGAAGGAAGAAACTTTTCTGAAACAAGAGAATATGAGAGAGGATTTCTAATTTCCATTCAAGCAAAAAAAGGTTTTTTTAATAACATAAAATATTTTGGGGAGTTTAGGCCTTTTTGCGTTTAAAAAAAACAAAATTCAAAAAAACTTATAGACTCGTAAACTCGCCATAGACTCGCGAGTCTATACGAGTTTGTGTGAGTCTACCCGAGTCTACTCGAGTCTATCAAAAAAATATTCTATGTGCGAGTCTACTCATTTTTGCTTCCTAGACTCGTAAACTTGTACGAGTTTATGAGTCTACCGCGAGTTTGACAACCATGCAACCTTGGAAAAAGTACTTCATTTGTTAGCTTATTTCATACTGTCACTAAGTCTCTCGGGGTTTAAGTGTTTTAACGCTCAAATTAAAGTAAGCAATATCAAACCAATAGTTTGAACAAGTTCTCTAATCTTATCAACATGCAAAACATACACACTTTTTGAGGTCTTTGGTTTGTAATGAGGCTTAGGTTAAGGTGGGATATAAAAAAAGGAACAAGGGTTTATTGGTACAGAGTCAGTGGGATCATTCTTTTCATTATGTTCATTCAATTATGCTTTTGCTGGGATCTTTAGAGTCCAATCTGGTGAGTGCAAAATAGATATATATTTTTTTCGAGGTTGAAATATTTTTTTCCATTTTATTTCACCTTCTTTTGATTTTGTTTTTCTCTCTCTCTTTTCTTTTTATATTGCACTCACCTTGCATATCTACCCCAAACTCAAATGTTTCTATTCCAACAACAATCCCAAACTTAGAATGACCACATATTCCAAAATAATAACACATATTTTGAACAAGGTAGGGGAAGTGATGTGGCCTTGGGTAAATAATGTGGGTATAAAACCAAACAAAGGGATTCAGGTCTCAAATGGGGTGAACGAAGGATAATAATAATATAATAACGAGATGGCTTGAAAGGCTCTAGGTGATAAACAAAAATAAGTGCCTCAGTGTGTTATCATACAGCTAATAGTCATAAAGAACGTACGTAAACCATGATTGATAAAGACATACCTGATATACTCTCATGATGGGATCTGTGTTTGACTTTTTTCAGAACTCACTATGACGGGTAAAGCTGACAACTTCCAGAGTGCACCTTTGTTGAATGCCCTTTACTTCTAATTATTACAGCATTGTTCCACCATCAATATCACTCAAGTACAATGTGTCCAATCATATACATAAGTATCAATCACTTGGGGTGACTTAAGCAGAGGACTTTCAAGCATATGGTGTAAGTGATCAGTATCATCCACTATAGCAAATAATCATCATTTACTCAACAAAGGAACAAGTTATTGTATGAACGAGAAAAAAAAGATTAAAATATCAAAACCCATAACGGGAAATTACAAACACATGAAATAAAATGAAAGTTCATAACGAAAAACATAAAAAGTACAATGAAAGGGACACACTATAATAAAAATAACATAAAAAGAAAACACAATGAAAGAAAAAAAAAGCTAAAAAAAAATAGGTATGCGCTCCATCACCATCATCTCCATTCTGCATATCAGCATCAAAATTGATGAATGAAGCTAGATCAAACTGGTCGTCATGCACAAGTCCAGTGAGTGGGTTCATAGTCTCAGAATTCCCCTGAGGGGTGTGCTGCTGCTGCTGCTGAGGTGACGGCCTGACAGGGGTCTGCTGCTGCTGATGCATTTGTCCCTAGCTAAACTGGGTGCTCCTAGCCATGATAAGTTTATCGACCAAAATGAGGGGCCGGTGGGTCTCCTGCAAATCTATCTCTGAAATGTCGAGCCTTTGTCCACAAATTGATCTAATGAGTCAAATAACGACCCGGTATGCTCAAGTGTACACAAACATCCTGCATCAGACAAAACTACAACATTTGAATTTTGTAATCCCGTGAGTCCTCATCAGTAACAGAATGATTTGCCTGAGGTGGATCCTGACGCGGAGGAGCGCTAGTACCTGCCTCATGGTCATGCGGGTGCTTTAGTGGTTGAGGCTCCTCTCCTGAAATAGAATGATCCTTCAGCCAAGTAGAATCCAGTAAGCGTGCAGATCTCAAAATCATACTACCACCCAAATCAGTCACTCTAGGCTTCTTACATAACAAATAGGTCACTGTCATGTGTCCCATTGACTTCTTCAGTGATCGAGCTATCTCATCCAAGTCCGCTGAAATGATTCACCCAATATTCGACCGCTTTTTTTAGAAGGAAGTATAAAACCATAACCTACTCAATGATAATGTCCGAACCATTATGATTCATATCCAGAGTATGGTGAATGAAGTAAGCCCAAGCTTTGGGAATCGGAGCTAGATCCACTACCAGCATCTTCGATGGGGATGACTTTGATGTAGGGTGTCAATCCTTACCTGGTCCCGCTAACAAACTCTTCATCTCTTCATACGACCATCTATTCTTGTAAGAATATTTCATCATAAATAAAGGACAGTGAGATTCATAGAATTTGCACTTCAGAACCCTGTTTACAGTTTTCCAATCATACGAAACTACTTTTCCACAGACCCAAGACTCGAACTTTGTAACATCAGCTTCATTTCTCCCATTTGGTACCCGATACACATTTGCATAGAATTATATAACCAATTCCTTTGCCACAACTTGAATGTTATTGTTCAGATGAATTAGTTTTTGCGTTTTCAGTACAGTGGAGACCTCTGGTAACTCGTTATCCTTGAGAACCCATGCTTTTTTCTCTATAAATTTTCGTGTGGCTAACTGTCTACGACGTTCAGCATGTTCATCAAACATGAAAAAATGGCATTCATTTGGGGATAGAGACATACTTGTCGAATCTGTAGAAAAAAAACTAGATAACAAAAGGAACTTTTTTGCAGAGAAACAGTAATACGAACAAGTTCGCGTAACAGAGAGAGTAGAAAATGCCACAAATGTACGAAAAAATATTTAAACAAATTGAAAATCGTGTTACGCATATGATACGGAGCCTTACACGTATTAAAAGAGCGTTTCACGTATGATACGAAGCGTTTTTATGTGAAAATTACCATATCGCGTAACAGATCACGTATGGTTTGGTCAATACGCGTAACCTACGTGTATGAGGTTGATTACACGTACTACCAGATCTCGTAAGAGCTGGCTTACGCGTAAGCTACGCAATCCACCAAAGGAACCATTTTTTTACACGGTGTTACGCGTAACAGTTAGTGCATTACGCATATCACCAGAGAGATGCAATTTTTCCAAATTTTTTCTTTTTCAAAATTCTTTCTCAACACACGGGGTTCCTTTGATGCACTAGACTCAAATAAAATGTAGTTAACAACTGAAATAACAGTACAAAATAAATAAAAACTATAAAAATAAAAATAAAAATAATTTAGAAACTCCCTTGGGTTTCCTCCCAAGAAGCGCTTCGTTTAACGTCGCAAGGCTCGATGGATTACCATGTTATCATGGCAAACGAGCCTCTTCTACTAGACCTCCTCTTTGACCTTGGTAGTAAGGTTTCAATATCTATCTATTGACCTTGAAAGTATCCCCATTTTTCTCATTCTTCAACTCTATTGGTCCATGAGGGAACACTTTGTGAACCATAAATGGTCCGGACCACCGAGACTTTAATTTTCCAGGGAACATCTTCAACCTGGAATTAAAAAGCAACACCAACTGTCCTTTCCAAAATTCCTTCTTTTGGATCTTTTGATCATGCCATTTCTTTGTTTGTTCCTTATAAATTTTGGCATTCTCATAAGCCTAATTCCTAAATCCTTCTAACTCCCTTAGAAGGATTTAGGATTCACCAGCTTTTAAAAGATCATAGTTCAGGAATTTGGAAGCCCAAAAAACTTTGTTCTCGAGCTCGAGCGGCAAATGACATTCTTTAACATAAACCAATTGATAAAGAGACATACCTATTGGGGTTTTGAACGTCGTTCTGTATGCCCACAGTGCATCATCCAGCTTCACTGAGCAGTCTTTTTGAGAAGCACTAGCAGTCTTTTCTAGAATATGCTTTATCTGCCTGTTAGATACTTCAACTTGTCCACTTGTCTGAGGGTGATATGGAGTGGCAATCTTATGATTCACATTATACTTCCTCAACAGATTCTTCATCAACTTATTTAGAAAATGGGTACCTTTGTCACTGATTAAGGCTCTTGGTACCCCAAACCTAGAGAAAATCTAGTTTCTAAGGAAGTTCACTACCACTTTGGCATCATATGTGGGAAATGCTACAACTTCAACTCACTTTGATACATAATCCACAACAACTAGGATATAATTCTTCCCAAAGGATGGTGGAAAAGGTCTCATGAAATGTATCCCCCATACCAAACAGCTCAACCTCTAGCATGGTATTCAGAGGCATTTGATTCCTTCTAGAGATGTTACCTGTCCCTTGACATCTGTTACATTTTCAGACTATGTGATGAGCGTCCTTGAATAAAGTATGCTAATACAACCCTGACTATAGGAATTTTGCTGCAGTCCAATCTCTACTAAATTGTCCTCCATACTCAGAATCATGACAAGCTTTCAGTATATCTCTATGTTCTTCTTCAGGTACACATCTTCTAATCAGCCTATAAGAACAGGTCATCCCACAAATACAACCTGCAATCATGTAAAAAAATTTCTTTTTGTTATAATCAAAATCATCAAGTATATCCCCACCTACCGAGAAGTTTGCATAGTCTGTAAACCATGAAACACCAGTAATAGCCAAGATCTGCTCATCAACAAATGTATCCTGAATTGGGTGTTCCTCTTCTGTTTCTTCAATAAGGGACACGCAGGATAAGTGATATGCAACTATATTCTCACAACCTTTTTTATATCTGATTTCAAGATCAAATTCCTGCAGAAGGAGTATCCACCTCAACAGTCTAGGCTTTGATTCCTGCTTGGCAAACAATACTTTAATGCAACATGGTAAGTGTAAACAATAATTTTAGACCCAAGTAAATATGACATGAATTTGTCAAAAGCATAAACAACAGCCAACAACTCATTTTCAGTAGTTGCATAATTCATTTGGGTCGGATTAAGGACATGAATAGCCTAATAAATTACATGCAACAATTTGTCCCTTCTTTGTCCTAACACAGCCCCCACAACAATGTCACTGGCATCACACATTATTTCAAAAGGGAGAGGCCAATCAGGGGCTATCACAATAGGTGTAGAAATCAACTTACTCTTTAAAGTCTCAAAAGCCACCCTACACTTATCATCAAAATTAAAGGGCTTGTCCTTGACAAGCAAATTAGTCAAGGGTTTGGCGACTTTTGAGAAATCTCTTATGAATCTGTGATAGAAACCTGCATGTCCTAAGAAACTCCTTATCCCCTTTTCATTCACAGGGGATGAGAGATTTGCTATCACTTCCACTTTGGCTTTGTCCATTTCAATCCCCTTTTGGAAGATCTTATGTCCAAGCATTATACCTTCCTGCACTATAAAATGACATTGCTCCCAATTGAGAATAAGGTTAGTTTCCTGACACCTTTTCAAAACAAGAGACAAGTTAGTTAAACAGTTATCAAAAGAAGAACCAAAAATAGAAAATCATCCATAAAAACCTCCATATGCTTTTCAAGCATGTCGGCGAATATAGATGTCATACATCTATGAAAAGTAGCAGGGACATTGCATAGCCCAAACGACATCATTCTATAGGAAAAGATACCATAAGGACATGTGAACACGGTCTTCTCCTGATCCTCAGGGGCTACAACAATCTGATTGTATCCCGAATACCCATCCAAAAAGAAATAGTACTCATGACCTGCAAGTCTCTATAACATCTTGTCAATAGAAGTGAGAGGAAAGTGATTTTCCTTGTTGCGGTGTTGAGCCTCCTGTAATCAATACACACTCTCTAATTTGTAACTGTGCAAGTAGGGATCAATTCATTCTTCTCGTTTAGAATCACCGTTGTTCCTCCCTTCTTTGGTACCACATGCATAGGACTCACCCAAGAACTACCTAAAATAGGGTAAATCAGCCATGCATCCAACCGTTTACCACCTATTTCCTCACAACTTCTTTCATTGCTGGATTTAGCCTTCTTTGGGGTTGTATAACTAGTTTGTAATCATCCTCCATTAGTATCTTATGCATGCATACTGTGGGGCTAATTACCTTCAAGTCATCAATGGTTCATCCCATAACACTCTTGTATTTCTTAAGTACCTGTTGTAATACCCAAATTTTTACCCCTAAGATCCCACATTGCATTTTCATTTTTTGCATACACAAACAAGGCCATACTTTTTGGTTCTCCTAGCACACTTGTGTTTTCTACTTGTTTTATGTTTGTTTCTGTTTACTAACCTCTAACCAAAATACCAAAAAATATTTTTTTAATTTGTGTGTTTAAGGTTTTGTAGGGAGATTCATGGCAAAAGAATGACTTGGAGTCGAGTGTGGCTATTCATGTGCAGTTAATGTCAAACTATCAGGGAATTACTTCATTTGCAAGTATCTGTATCAGTGGTCTATTTTCTCAAGAGATGATTATTCGAGGTCAAGTGGCCTTGAGGAGAATCATCAGTTTATCGAGCAGTGTTCTATGAGAAGTTTGGCCCAACTTTATTAAAAAATTTAGAGTTTTATCATTATTGTGATTATTACGGCCTTCTGGTGTTGCACCCCAAAATTTGACCAACATTTATTCATCCATCAAGTGTTTGAAGGTTGATACCTTCATCAGAAAGTTCAAGAGATCCTCAGAGAAATTGGTTGAAACCAGAGTTGTGTGCTTCATAGCTTGAGAGTTATGGGAGCTCCTCAGATGATTCTGAGACTTTGAGAATGAATTTGAAGCTTTGAGAAAGCCTATGAGATGTCTTGAAAGACATCATGAAGCCTAGAAAGGTCATTATGCAAGAATTCAGAAGATTCAACCATGAATGGTAGAATTAGGGTTTGACTGGGTCAATCCTAGATCAGCTGAAGATTTGGAGAAGGTTGAGACCTGATCCAAAGGCCATGAGATCATGGAATGATGTATGGAGATGTTATAAAGATGATTCCTAGACCAACTCATCATGATTGAGGAGTTTGAGAAGTTTTGAGTTAGGGTTTCTAAGGATTGTCAGTGAAAAAACCCTAATTTGATCCCTATCTTCCAGGCAGTTTTAGCTCAAGATGTGATTGTCATATCATCTTCCCCACAACATGAATGTTGTAGAGCTTGTTCTTAGATTTAATTTGAGTGGTAGAAGTCCTTGATATGAGTTGCAGAGCTCAAGTTATGGTTTTGACAAATTACAGGTCAGCTGAGGTGTGTGAATCTGGGTCCTTGAAAGTCACCCAACTTGCAGACAACTTTTGCCCTAGTAGGATGATTCCTATGATATCTTGGTCAACATGAATGTTTAAGAGCATCTTCTTAGCTTTCTAGAGAGTACTATAAGTCCTTGATAGGATTTGTAGAACTCAACTTATGGTTTGAACAAGACAGGGGTATTTTGGTCATTTGGAAGTTATAGGTCATTTTAAGCAAAGGCCATATCTCCTATTTCCAAGCCTCAAATGAAAAAACTCAAAACATCAAAGTTGTTCAAAATGGGATTTTAAGCCTAGAGAAGTGGTCATGAGTTGTTGAAAAAGCTTGTAGCAAGGATTTACAAGATTGGTTGAAAATGACCTAAAAATGACTTATAAGTTAAATGAATCCAAGTTGGAAATTGGTTTGGGAGATCCACAAATCCAAAATAGGTCATCCAATATGTCATTTTGAATCCAAACATCATTTTAAAAACAATGGTTCAAATAGATTTTTGATTTGAGGTCTTAAAATTGGGGTTACTTTGTAAAGTTCATTCTTGCATCATAAGGCAACTTGAGAAACTTCACATAAGGCAAGGCAATGCTTGTTTTTTCACTCATTCAATCCTAATATCTCATGTAAGGAGTTTTTGACACAAAGTTAAGAGTCTTAATGCATGAAATGAGATGATGCAACATGTCATTAAAGGAGAAATTCCATGACTTTCCATTACTTTCTAGATGATTCTAGAAGCTCCTAGATGATTCTATGGATGATTATAAATTGAGTAGATCACAATGAAGGAAAAGGTTGGTGAAATCAGTGGTGAAGAGTGAAGGAGAAAGTGGATTTCCAAGTTTCTTCAAAATCAAGCAAGCTTCCATTTCTTCATCTACAGGCTCTCTTCTTCAAGATTCGTGCAAACAGAAAGCTATACCCCATTGGAGGAGCATCTGGAAGAGATTACAAGACTTGAATCGAGCTGTTCATACCTCCACCATTGATATTTGACAGGTTGGTGGATTCTCCCATATCTCCTTAATTATGCATAGCTAGGTTAGATCTTTGGTGTAGGATTGTTAGGCTTGATTAGGTGATCGATTCCATAGAGTTTCAGAGAGTTTCATGAAGATTAATAACAGGTGTTAGGTTCTTTGATGATCAAGAAAATGCTGGTTAGTGAGTATTAATGCATGTGTAATGGCTTGTTGAAACCAGTGTAGCATATAGAACAGGATTATACCATTAAATTGAAGTTCTAGCAAAATTGATGTCAGAAGAGCATGGTGAAACCCTAGCTTTCGTGCCCTCTGTTTGGGATCTACAAGGAGTGTTAGCCAAAACTAAGACCAGGAATGGATTCCTTGTGATGAGTAGATCATTTTAGGGTTTCGAATTTCTCGTTTTCATCAAGTAACCATGGAGAATGATCGGGTTGAATATTCGTGCATGGACCCTGTTGAGCCTGAAACCCTAAGGGAATTTTGGAGAAGACAAGCTATCCACCGTTGGATCGTCTCAGATGTTTGACTTAATCATCTCATCGCACGGCCAGAATTTAATTTCAGAAAACGGAGGGAAATCCAACATCAAAACGGTGCGTTTGAGTTAGTGATGAGTCCTGGGCTGAATGCAATTCGTGATACTCACACCCCACTTGCGGCCCAAGTCCATTTTTAAACTAAAAAATATTGCTATTCATACCGTTGGCTTTCTAATTTTCTTTTAATTTCTCAATTTATTTTTCTGAGCGCATGGGCCTACCAAAATTGCTACGCGCACCACCATATCTTGGCCCACCATCATGAATAACTGTGCGCAGTTATGTTTGGCACCCCCTCCCCTTTAATTCATTTTCTTTTATTTTTGATTTCCTTTATATTTCTTGCATTTTATAAAAATCATATAAAAATGAAAAATGAATGTTTTTTAATTCTTGTTTTTTCTATATGTTCATAATCATGTCTAGAAAAATATCAATAAATAAAATTGGCATTGTATTTCCTTTTAATATTTTTAGCATATTTTCCATGTAAATAGCTTTTTAATATGTTTAATATTGTACTTAATTTTGTAGAATTTCTTTTAGGACCTTCCCTTAGGATTTTTGATCCATTCTTTTTGGCATAGTTAGATGTTGAATCATAGTTCCTATAGGATTTAATTCATGATTTGTAGATTAAAATTTGATTAGTTTGTTAAGCATAGTCTTAGTGTACTCAAAATTAGGGTTTTATCCAACATAAGTAGACTTAACAATTTTGTTTTGGGTTTTTAGGTCAAGATTAGAGTATGGAGAATATATGGGTTAAGGGTAGGTATGTATAGAACCCCCTAGAATTTTACTAGAATATTATATAGTATTTTAGTATTTTTAATTGATTTTTGAATGTATGGTTAGTATGTGTGTTGCTTAAGGGCATAGTTTGTATTGTTTTGCTTTCTTTTCTTCTCCTTTGAGTGTGTGAGCCTTGAAGATTGAGTTGAAGACCTTGTGGATCATCATTGAAGACTTTGAAGACCTTGGAGAGGAGCTTAGTTTTAACTTTTGTTTGTTCTGTTTATAGGATCATAAGTACATAGGTAGAGCTTTAGATAGAATAATTCCATTCAATAAACAAGGAGTGTCTTGTTCACCTCCTTCCTTCTCTATGATATAAAGTCCCTTAAGGGTATTCACCTCTCTCCTTTGGAGGGATTAGTGACCTTGCCCTATGAGGTAGAACTTTGAGAGAGCCTTTCCTTTTGATGTTAAGTCCTTAATGGCATCCTTTGGAAGTCAGTGAGCACTCTAACATCCTCACCTCATCTTGTTGATTGAATCTTGTTGAAGCTAAAGAAAGCAATGAAGAGTATTGAAGATTTGATTGAAGATCTAAAAGCCGTTGAAGATAGAAGCTGAAGCTTTGAAGAGGATGATTCCTTGGAGATTGTTGAAGTCTGAAGACTTTGTGAAGACCAAGTTGATACTTGAATATCCCTGAAGATAGTGAAGCCTGAAGGTGGAGCTGATCAAAGGAGCTGAAGCTTAAGGGAGAAGATGAGTTGATACTCATGTTGTAGGGTTGATACCTGGAAAGAAATTGATATCTGAAGTCTGAAGACTGAGTTGCTGCTGGAGGAGCTGAGGCTTTCTTCTATTTTCTTTTCTGTATTGTGTGTTTTGTTTGATTTGTCTGTTGCATTAGATTAAGTCCATCTAGAATAAGTTCAGTCTAGGAGCATGATTGCATTAGAGGTTGAGTTGCTCCCTCTGCTTGTATTGTTATTGCGTGGCTTTGCTTGCGGGTATTCGGTAGAGCCCAGCTCCCTTGCCCATGTGGTTTGTTTGCCTGATGGCATTTTCATTTCTTTTATCTGTATGATTGCAGTTTACTGTTTATTGCTTGATAGCATGTTGTTTATTTTTCAGTATGATTACTGTTATTTCATGACTGGCTTGAGGTTGAGACGAGCTTGTGGAGGCTGAAGCCCCACACACATTTCCTCCCTCACTTGCATTGCATGCATTTTACTGTTAAGCTGACGCTTTGTCTGTTTTGGTGTATCATTGACATGATCCCTTAGGACTCTCATTTCCTTTGATAAGGATTTGATGATAGACTTTTAGGTTGAAACCTATGCATGACAACATCTAGGAGTTCCCTGTTCAAACCTCAACCATAGGATGGATCTATGGCATGATAACAGTAGGACTTGACAGTCTCCCTCCTAGTTGGGCCTGTTCTCTTCTCATCTCAAAACAGTTTAAGATACAGTAATCATGAATGATTTCTTTCGTACGTTACGAGCCTTAAGCTATCTAAGAAAGGATTGTGGGAGAGTTTCTTTTCCACAGTCTGGATGTTTAGTATGGTACCCTTTGGGTGACATGCGACGCATTCACTCTCAGGTCATAGTCTCTAGTGCGGTTGAAATCGCAAACACAATAAAAAACGCTTCTTTCGTAAAACAGGAAATAAACCGTAGTTGCCCGAACTACGTGAGCTCTGATCTCTCATGCCTGTTGAGAGTACGTAGGCACAAGATGGCAAAGTCTTGGCGAGCTACCTTCCCCCATAATCCTTCGTAGGCCGAACTACGTTGACTCTGATTTCTCATTCTCTGATGAGAATACGTAGGCATAAAGTGCGACGCTTTGCCGAGTCATTTTTCTTTCCTTTTTCAGCCAGCCTTGATAGGTAGATATATTATAACCAACCCGTCCAAGTAAACTAACAAGCGTGGATCCCGTCGAGTACGACGGACGTGAGGGGTGCTAATACCTTCCCCTTACGTAACCGACTCCCGAACCCAGACAATGGTTGCGATGACCTTGTCTTACCCTTATTCGTCAGGTTTTTCCGATTGTTTCCTTTCCCGCTCTGAGGGATAAATAACGAAAGGTGGCGACTCTTCTGTCATGCCGGCACCTTATTTTCGCGCGAGCGACAGCTAGAGACTCTGCTAGGGACTCCAACGGTTCCCTGCGAGAGTCAATCCTACCGTTTGTGTGTTTATTTGTTGGGTTGCGTTTATTTATCGCATTCTACTTCTCGCACTTTATTTCCCGCATTTTATTTTCAGTATAATATGATTATTTGTGCTGTTGTGGGATGGGAGTTCTGAGGAGTGAGAAGCCAGACCCGGGCTTGAGTGCACCATAGAATTAGAGTGGAAATTAGTGGGCACGTGCTTGCTTTGCAGGCACTAGTGTCTCATGAAATCCACACTCAGACGAGGTTCATCCGGTTGGCTTCACTTTCAACCCTTTGGGTTGAGACGGTTACTGGTTTGGTGGATTGTCGACTCTGGGGACCGATCATTTGTGATTCAGCTAAGTGAGGCCTCTTCAAGACTTGATGATGCCACTCCTTCTGGGAATCGTATCATCAGTTTTGAAAGTCTGTGACGCTGATGAACGCATAGGATGCCGTACCTTGAGTCAGTTTAGGTCCATACCTGTGAGTGGGATTGGGTTTATTGCAGGAAACTTTGACCTTCAGACCACCTGGTTTTCTTGACAGTGAATCAGTTATATTGGTACCAGGGTTTCTCAGTTGCAGATTTGTCTGTTCTTGATAAAGCAGGTTTTGATCAGAGGATCTTATCATCAGATTTGTCTGTTCTTAATAGAGCAGGTTTTGATCAGAGGATCTTATCATCAGATTTGTCTGTTCTTAATAGAGCAGGTTTTGATCAGAGGATCTTGTCATCGGGGGTATGTCTGTTCTTGATAGAGCAGACTTTGATCAGAGTATTGTCATCAGTGGTTTGTTCTTGATAGAGCATATTTTTGGGGTCTGAAGATCTTATCAGCAGATGTTGTTTGTTCTTGATAGGGCAGATTTTGAGTGGGGTCTGAAGATCTCATCAGCAGCTGTATGTTTGTTCTTGATAGGGCAGATTTTTGATTTGGGGTCTGAAAACTTCATCAGCAGATATCTCTTGGTCATACATCTGAGGTCCTTATTATCAGACATTTGTTCTCGACAGAGCAGAATTTTGATCTTATGTATATGGTCCTATCAGATGGTCGTTCTTAGCAGATCAGATTAGTGGTCTTACACCGGGGTTTTCTTCTCATCAGTGATTGTTGATACAAAATCTCCACAGCATCTATCCGGATATATTATTGCATGCCTGCATTTTGCATTAGTTTGCATGTTCATTTGCATTCCATTAACGTGTGTCTGTGTTGCAGGTACCGTTTCCCCGATCCAGGATTTCTCGCCTCCTACTGTATTATTATGGCCTCTCTCAGGAAGACTGTTGCGTACAAGTTCCCGACCCCTGATGTGTCGAAGTTGACTGGTTTGATAGCTCTAGCAGGTGATTTTGTGAAGGATAGGTTCAGGAAGTCTTATGGCAGGTTGCTCAGTCTGGTTTGCAAACCTTCTACGTCCGAGTTGAATGGGTTACATGCTCTTCTGCAGTTCTATGACCCTCCTCTAAGGTGTTTCACTTTTCAGGACTTCGTTCTCGCGCCGACGCTGGAAGAGTATGCTGATTTGCTGGGTGTGCCTATCAAAAGACAGATGCCTTTTGTCCACATGGATGCTGAGCCTGATCTGGCTAGTTTAGCTTCTTCACTCCATTTGGGCGCCTCTGAGTTAGTAGTGACGAGTTGGAACAAGGTTCCTGGGTTCTCCTTGCAGTTTCTGATAGCTAAGGCTCAGCAGTGTGCTAAGGACAAATGTTGGGACGCATTCAATGCCATCCTTGCTTTATGCATATATGGCCTTATCATGTTCCCCAACATGCCTGATTTCATAGACTTTGATGCATTTCACATCTTCGCCTCAGGGAATCCAGTCCCTACTCTGATCGGAGACGTCTATCACTCAGTGCACTACAAGAATGAGAACCGGAGAGGGAAGAATGTCTCATGCTGCGTACCGTTGCTGTACAAATGGTTTGATAGTCATTTGCCCAAGAGGGGTTCTTTTGTCTTATCTGCAGCCACAGCTGAGTGGCCTGAGCGTCTGATGAGTTTGTCTGCAGAAGATATTGATTGGTTCGTTGACAGAGACAGGTTAGGTACCAAGGTGATCTTCAGTTGTAGTGGGTTTCCTAATGTACCTCTGATAGGTAGGAAGGGTTGCATCAACTACAATCCGTCGTTGCTAGTTCGTCAGTTCGCATATGCTTTGAGGACTCCACCGAAGGAGGAAGAGGTACAGGAATCTCTGTACCTCACGGGTACTCTAGAGGGGGATTTGTTGTCCAAGCTTCAGCGTGCGTGGAACAGTATCAGCAAGAGGGGAAAGCCTTTGTTGGGAAAGAGCAACAGTCAAGCCTACCCTCCTTATTCAGCTTGGATCAGAGCCAGAGCCAACGCTATAGGGATGCCATTTCCTCATGTCAGACCAGAGAGTCCTCCACCAGTCGAAGAGCCTACCACTGTGTCCATTCATCAGCACAACCAGGTATTAGCCGAGCGGGATGAACTGAAGCGGGCGAACGCAGAATTAGAGAAGGAGTTAGCTCAGCTTCGGAGTGAAAGGAACGAAGCTGTGCATGCTTTCAAAAAGCAAACAGAGTCGGTAAACCAACTGGGTGCAGACTTGGCAAAGCAGATCGCTGATCGGGAACGCTTGGGTCAAGACTTCAGGGCTGTTAATGATGTGCTAGCTACGAAGAAGCAGCATTTGGACGAGGCATATCGGAGGATATCTAAGTTCGACCAGCATTGGAAGACCTCCCTGGCCACCAGGAAGGAGCGAGAGGACAAGATGATGCTGCAGATCTCTAAGCTGGAAGCCGAAGTAAAGGACAGTGAACGGAGGTTTGATGAAGAGACCGCCCGCAGATACGCCGCCGAAGGCCGACTCAACAAAGCCCTTGCTAACCTGAAGGAGCATAAGCTGATGTTTGAGTCTAAGAAGCGGAAACTGGAGGATTGCTTTGGCGAAGGAGCTTGGGAAAGTTCAGTTCAGGGGCTTCAGCATACCATCGTGCAGAGGGAACTACTCGTCGAGGGGTTGCTCACTTTGCCAGATCATCCAGAGACGAAGGAGTTATTAGCAGAGTATCGCGCCCGTGGCCGTACTTGACTAGTTGTATTCCTGTTGTTTTGATCTTTGTTGTATGCTGACCATCACCAGGCTTGTTGGCTGAGGTCACGCTGTTGATTTGTTTTGTACTCGCTGATACTGTGTACTGCCTTGACAGGCCTTTCCATATATATATGAGATTGACGTTTCCATGATTGGGCTCAAACTTCTTCCTCTTATTATTGTCAGCACTGGCACTAAGGCACTAGGATCGGGGGAAATCTCCCAAGCACACAGACACACGCATGCATCTGCATGAAGCATTTACATGGCGTACATTTTGTTGCTTTTCCTAACCTTTAATGTTTACAGGTTTTTCAGGTTCACAGGTTCCGAGCTGCTTCCAGTCTCCAGGATTGATCAGAGACTCATTCACCGTTACTCAACTCGAGCTAATCAGACAAGGATCATGGATCAGGTGCAGTCAGATGTTCAAGAACTCCATGAACGGATGGATCGTTTTATGGAACTGATGCAGGTAGTCGCTAATGGTCAGGACCAGCTTCGTACTTTGGTTCAACCTTTGATCTCCAGGGTTGATAGTAATGGTATACTTCATGGCGGGGATGTGCCTACTCCTCCTCCAGTGGATGCTCCACAGAATGTTGTTCCTGTTGCCGGGGGCAACGGCAGTGCTAACGGCAATCTGATGACTAATATCGGACTCAATGCGGCAGGCGTTGGCAATGGTAGTCTGGGAGCTAATGTCAACATAGGGCCGGTCAACGGCAATGCTGGTGTCGGAAATCTGTTGGTGCCTCAACCGTGGCTGGAGGATCATCAGGATGACGTATTTTCTCAAAGAGGTGTGGAAGCGGAGTTGAATGCTGAAGCTCGACTCAGGTTCAAGGCATTGGAAGACAAAATGAGAGACATTGAAAATCAGAATACTTTGGGCGTTGATATGTCCAAGCTGGGGTTAATTGCTGATTTCAAGGTACCTCATAAGTTCAAGGTGCCCGTCTTTGAGAAGTATAAGGGTACTACTTGCCCCCGTGTCCACCTTCGATCTTACTATAGAAAGATGTCTGCCTATTCTGACGATGAGAAGTTGCTGATGCACTTCTTCCAAGATAGTCTTTCTGGTCCATCACTCGAATGGTATATGGGCTTGGAGCCCGCTACAGTGCGCACCTGGAAGGATCTCGCTGAAGCGTTCGTCCTCCACTATCAGTACAATAGCGACTTGGCCCCCAACCGAGTTCAGCTCCAGAATCTTTCACAGCGGAATAATGAAAGCTTTAAAGAGTACGCCCAGCGGTGGCGTGAATTGGCTGCTCGGGTTCAACCGCCAATGGTTGAGCGTGAACTAGTGCAAATGTTCGTGGCTACCCTTCCTGGAATCTACTATGAAAAGCTAGTCAGTGGCATGTCTGGGACATTCTCGGCTCTCATCACTATGGGCGAGCATGTCGAGAATGGTATAAAAATCGGAAAAATACAAGGTGAATCATCCTCAGCTGGAGGAGGTGGTAAGAAACCTTACGCTGGCAAGCGTCGAGAAAGAGATGCCAGTGCTGTCACTAATGCTCGGAGAAAGGGCAAGGGCCCCCAGCAGCAGATTGCTAGCATAAATATCCCAGCGGCTCCGCAGCAGCAGCAGCAGCAACCGCAGCAACAGAATCAGCAGGGGTATAGGAAATATCAGAATCGGGCTCCTTTGGCAAGCCGTCATTTTGAAGCTCCACCTATGTCGTATGCGCAGCTTCTGCAAACTTTGCTGCAGCTTCAGTTAGTTCAAAAGAGGACGTTGGCTCCCTTGACAGGGGCACCACCACCAGGGTATGACGCCAATGCCACTTGTGATTTCCATACTGGGGCACCAGGCCATACGATTGAGAACTGCAAAGCCTTTAAGCACAAGGTGCAGGACTTGGTAGACGCCAAGGTTATTAACTTTTCTGATAGTGTGCCCAATGTTACCAAAAACCCTATGCCTCATCATAGGGGAGGCGGAGTGAACGCCATTATCACCGAGGAGAATGCAGACTTGCTGACTGATGTCAAAGACTTGAAGACGCCGCTTAGTTTCGTCAAAGCTAAGTTGTTGAAGAAGGGCTTCTTTCCTGGATGCGAAGAGTTATGTATGGCTTATGCTACACTTCCTGATGGGTGTGAGAAGCTGGTAGAAGGTATCCAAAGTCTGATGTCTGAGGGTATTTTGCAGTTCAGCCGGAGTGTTGAGAGTGTATCAGGGGAGGTCGTGCTGAAGCAGGCAGATGAAGTCGCTACCATTACCATTCCTCATCAACCTATTACTATTTCTGCGCCCCGACCGCCTACAATTACTATTACCAGGGCCGGGCCAATCCCATTCGAGAGCACTAACACCGTTCCATGGCATTATGGCGCCGAGGTCTATTGCAATGGTCAGAAGTTAGAGCTGGAGCCATATGGGTCGACTGTGCAGAATCTCGCCGGAGTCAGTGGTATTACTCGAAGCGGTAGAGTGTTTGCGCCGACAGAGGTTGTGGCAGAGAAAGTGGTCAGAGCTGATGCTGCTGATAGGGGTAAAGGCAAAGCTGTCGAAGAGGTCCCTTGTGGGGCAGAGAAGGATTTGCTAGTTAAAGATGCTGAGGAGTTCATGCGGTTAATCAAGAAGAGCGACTACAAGATTGTAGATCATCTTCATCAGACTCCGTCAAAGATCTCTATTCTCAACTTGTTGCTGTGTTCTGAAGCGCACCGTAACGCATTACTGAAGGTATTGAACGCTGCCTACGTGCCGCAGGAGATATCAGTAAATCATCTAGAAGAGGTGGTAGCCCATGTTAACGCTGGCAATGGGCTGGGATTCACAGATCTAGAGCTGACTCCTAAAGGGAGAGATCACAACAGCGCTTTGCACGTCTCAATAGAGTGCAGAGGCACAATCATGTCGCATGTCCTGGTGGATATGGGGTCGTCGCTTAATGTGCTTCCGAAGAAGGCCCTAATGAAATTAGACACTCGTGGATTGCTTTGCACGCCCAGTGATCTGGTGGTGAAAGCATTTGACGGAACTAAGCGCCACGTTTTCAGAGAGTTGACCCTGCCGATTCAAGTTGGTCCGGAGACGTTTGATACGGTTTTTATATCATGGATATCATGCCTGCCTACAGTTGCCTCTTAGGTCGACCATGGATCCACGTTGCTGGTGCCGTGACGTCCACGCTGCATCAAAAGCTCAAATATGCTGTCGGGGGAAGCATAGTAACCGTCTGTGGTGAGGAGGACATCATGGTGAGCCACTTGTCATCCTTTAAATATGTTGAAATGGACGGAGAAATCCATGAAACTCTATGCCAAGCCTTTGAAGCCGTCAAGGTGAAAGAGGTAGCTCCTGTCGTCGTAGAGAAGCAAGAGATGAATCTCTCCTCGTTCAAAGAAGCTCGGGCCGTCGTTGAAGCCGGTTCCACCCCAGGCTGGGGGCATGTTTTGGAGGTACCGATCAAGAAGGATAAGTTTGGATTGGGGTATTCTCCTGAAGCTGAAGCTTCATCTTCTTCGTCTAGCAGCTCGTCTCGTGGCAAGGGGCCAATCCTATTTACCAAGGGCAGAGTAATTTTCGAAAGCATCAACGCGGCGTCTGAGGACAGCGGGGACAGTGATTGTGATCTTGACGCCTGGATTCAGCCAAGCAAGCCGGGAGAGCGCCTCAACAATTGAACCATCAAGGAGATTATCCAGCTGACGAGTGAAGAGTAATGATTTGCTTTTTACAATCTTTATACAACCCTATGTCCTGCCCGGGGCATAGTGGTTTTATTGTCAGGGCCCTGTTGGATTATGTACATGCATTTTGTTAATAAATTAAAGGCGTTTTCTTCGTACTCAAATATTGTGTTCTCTGTTATTCCTGTTTTATGTTTATGTTGAAAAACAGTAAAATGGCAACGGGGTTTATGCTAACCTGCATATTCTTGCTTTAAACTTAACCCTTGTTATTGCAGGATCCACATAACAAATGACATCGACTCTGGGCCCTCTACGGCTCACTACGACTTCGATTGCCCGATTTATCAAGCCGAGGATGAGATTGAGGAAGACGAAGACCTTCCGGAAGAGTTGGCCCGCTTGTTGAGACAAGAGGAAAAGGTTATTCTGCCTCACAAGGAGGACATTGAGATAGTAAATCTGGGTTCTGAAGAGCTCGTCAGAAATGTCAGAGTAGGGGCTGCGCTGCAGAATGATGTCAAGCATAGACTGGTCGAGATGCTTCGAGAGTATAGTGACGTCTTTGCTTGGTCATACGAAGATATGCCCGGACTTGACACAGACATCGTGGTTCATCGCTTGCCGTTGCGAGAAGATTGCCCTCCAGTCAAGCAGAAGCTTAGGAGGACGAGACCAGATATGGCTGTAAAAATCAAAGAAGAAGTCCAAAAGCAGTTGGACGCAGGATTTCTAGCCGTTACCACTTACCCTCCGTGGGTCGCCAACATAGTGCCTGTACCGAAGAAGGACGGTAAGGTACGCATGTGCGTCGATTATCGGGATTTGAATAGGGCGAGCCCTAAGGATGATTTCCCGTTGCCTCATATCGATGTGTTGGTCGACAACACAGCCCAGTTTTCCGTGTTTTCGTTCATGGAGAAAACGACGTTTATCACCCCCTGGGGAACATTTTGCTATAAGGTAATGCCCTTCGGTCTGAAGAACGCAGGGGCCACTTACCAGCGAGCAATGGTAACTTTGTTTCATGATATGATTCATCATGAGATCGAGGTCTATGTTGATGACATGATTGCAAAGTCCCAAACGGAGGAAGAGCATCTGGTCAACTTATTGAAGCTTTTTGAGAGGCTTAGGAAGTTCAGGCTGAGGCTGAATCCTAACAAGTGCACTTTCGGAGTGCGGTCCGGAAAGTTATTGGGGTTTATCGTCAGTGAACGAGGTATTGAAGTTGATCCTGCGAAAATAAAAGCTATTCAAGAAATGCCAGCGCCGAAAACAGAAAAAGAAGTTCGTGGTTTCTTGGGCTGAATAAACTACATTGCAAGGTTTATCTCTCAGCTCACGGCCACTTGTGAACCGATGTTCAAGCTTTTAAAGAAAGATCAGGCGATTACTTGGAATAAGGATTGCCAGAAGGCGTTCGACAAAATAAAGCAGTATCTCCAAGAACCTCCAATCTTGATACCCCCAGTGGCTGGACGGCCATTAATCATGTACCTGACGGTTCTGGAGAATAGTATAGGGTGTGTTCTCGGTCAGCACGACGAGACGGGCAGAAAAGAGCATGCCATTTATTATTTGAGTAAAAAGTTCACTGAGTGTGAATCTCGATACTCGATGCTGGAGAAGACGTGTTGTGCATTAGCTTGGGCCGCCAAACGTCTACGGCAGTATATGCTCAATCACACCACTATGCTAATTTCGAAGATGGATCCGATCAAGTACGTCTTCGAGAAACGGGCTCTTTCGGGCAGGATTGCCAGATGGCAAATGGTGTTAACGGAATATGATATTCAGTACGTCTCCCAGAAAGCCATTAAGGGAAGCGTATTGTCTGATTACCTTGCCGAACAGCCAATCGAAGACTACCAGCCGATGAAGTTCGAATTCCCTGATGAGGATATTATGTTTCTCAAAGCGAAGGATTGCGATGAGCCATTGCCCGGTGAGGGGCCAGATAGGACGTCTCAATGGAAGTTGATATTCGACGGAGCGGTTAATTCCTATGGAAGTGGTATCGGGGCTATCATCACGAATCCTCACGGATCCCACATCCCGTTTACTGCGAGACTGACGTTTCCAGTTACCAACAATGAGGCAGAGTATGAAGCATGTATTATGGGTCTAGAAGAGGCAATTGACTTGAGAATCAAGAATCTAGACGTATATGGTGACTCTGCTCTTGTAATCAATCAGATTAAAGGGGAGTGGGAAACTCGTCAGGCGAATTTGGTGCCATACATGAATTATACCAGGAGGCTGCTTCCATTCTTCGATCGAGTGGAACTCCATCATGTACCCAGGGCTGAAAATCAGATGGCTGATGCCTTAGCCACGTTGGCTTCAATGTATAAAGTCAATCTTTGGAATGAAGCTCCGAGCATTGTTCTTTCGCGTCTTGACAGACCGGCATTTGTCTTTGCAATCTAGGATGCCGCCGACGGCAAGCCATGGTTCCACGACATCCAGACCTTCCTTATGACTAAGGAGTATCCTGCGGGTGCGTCAACCCAGGATAAGAAGACTCTGAGGAGGCTATCTGGAAACTTTTATCTCAATCCTGATGGAGTGCTGTATAAGAGAAACCACGATCTCGTGCTACTCAGATGTGTAGATGAGAAAGAGGCGAGTATGCTCATGGAAGAAGTCCATGAGGGCACATTTGGTACGCACGCCGGCGGGCATGCCATGACGAGAAAGATCCTGAGAGCAGGGTATTACTGGCTGACTATGGAGTTGGATTGCTTCAGATTCGCGAAGAAATGTCATAAATGCCAGATTTATGCTGACAAAGTTCATGTGCCGCCGTGCCCATTGAATGTCATGTCCTCCCCTTGGCCATTCTCCATGTGGGGCATCGACATGATATGCAAGATCGAGCCCACTGCATCCAATGGTCATCGTTTCATTCTGGTAGCTATCGACTACTTCACCAAATGGGTGGAGGCAGCCTCGTACGCTAATGTGACCAAGCAGGTGGTAGCTAAATTCATAAGGAGGGACATCATCTGTCGCTATGGAATTCCCGAGCGGATCATTACTGATAATGGTTCGAATTTGAATAACAAGATGATGAAGGAGCTGTGCCAGAGCTTCAAGATTGAACACCACAACTCATCTCCTTACCGGCCGAAGATGAATGGCGCCGTCGAAGCCGCCAACAAGAACATAAAGAAGATTGTTCAGAAGATGGTTGTGACGTACAAAGATTGGCACGAAATGCTGCCGTTTGCCTTGCACGGTTATCGTACGACGGTGCATACGTCGACCAGGGCAACTCCTTTCTCCTTGGTGTACGGTATGGAAGCTGTCCTACCGTTAGAAGTGGAGATTCCTTCTTTGCGAGTTTTGGTTGATGTGAAACTCGACGAGGCAGAATGGATTACGAATTGTTTGAACCAACTCAGCCTGATGGACGAGAAGAGGTTAGCATCGATTGCATTTGGTCGCCTGTACCAAAGCCGAATGAAGAAAGCATATGATAAGAAGGTGCGTCCTAGAAGCTTTCAGACGGGTGATCTTGTCCTGAAGAAGATTCTTCCGCCACACTCCGATCACCGGGGCAAGTGGACTCCGAATTACGAAGGGCCGTATGTCGTCAGCAAGGTCTTCTCGGGAGGAGCTTTGTTGTTATCCACGATGGATGGTGAAGATTTTGCATCCCCGGTGAATGCGGACGCAGTTAAAAAATACTTTGCTTGAAAGAGACCCGCTGGACAAAAAAAGAAAGAGTCCAGGCAAAAAAGGGGCATCCCGGCGAACCAAAAACAAAATAAAAGGTTCGGGCAAAAATTAGGGATATATTGAAAAATGTACACCCGCGAAGTCGAAAACCTACACTGGGCGGCTTCGGCAAAAAAGGGTATCCCGGTGAACTGAAAACCCGTAAAGGGCGGTTCACGCAAAAGTTAGGGATTTAAATAAGCAAATGACTGCGTTCCTCGTGTGGACTTTCATTGTTTTATGGTTTGGAGGACCTGAGGGCCGTTTATCTGAATCAATCTCTTCCGAAGCTGAAGCGTCAGAGAAGTATCGAAGTCGAGTGGGTCTTAGAGGGATCAACTCATGGTGTTCGTCTACGCCTCGTTGCCAACATTTGTATATACTGATGTATATTTATGTTTTATTTTTGCGCGGCTTCCTCATTCCAGGAGCTTGCCTCTGTTGTAAAACACTTCTTGCCCATTCAGGGGTTCACCATCAATAAAATGCATATTATTCAGCAATTCTGCTTGCCTGTTTAGCATTTATCTGTTTTGTTTGCGAATGAAAACGCCGATGTTTTTTGATAAAATGCGCATACATAAACTTACGGGCCTAGGCCCATTGATTGTTGAAACAATTAATTACCTGAAAATTGTCACGAGATAATAACCTTGATAGGCCCCTTTGAGGAGGGTATCTTGTCTGTTTGTTTGTGTTGTTGCAGGTGTAGCACCTTCCAGACGGTGCGCCATGCACATCCCCGAAGCAAGGCGAGTCCTCCTTCTCCAACAGAGTTCAGTAGTCTCTCCTCCGCAGAATCTGAACGCAAGACAGTGAGCATTGATATGTCTCCCAGGCAGAGATGATTCTCTTCTCCAAGCACACGCATTCTGAAGGAACGTCATCTCCCCAGTAAAGTCGCCGGAGCAGGATTCTTTCCCCAGCACCGGGTCACAAGTACAGGTTTCGTAGGAAATTGTTCGTACGCCGAAGTATGCAGTAATCGATGGTGCCAGACTGAAGTCTCCAGCGGAATTGAAATTCCCCAGTAGAGTGTTGGAACAGCGGATGCTGTATTCCCCTGCAGAGTTGTACTCTCCCCCGAAGTCGGATGACTCCTTCTTCCCCAGGGAAATTGAAATTCCTCATCAAAGTCGTACTCTCCAGTGAAGTAGAATGATTTCTCTCTCCCCGGCTGAGTCCGCAGACCCCAGGAGAGCCTAATCCTTGGTAGCAGTAGGGACCATGTGTGGTTTTCCCTAGCAAAGTGTTGAACAACCAATGCTGTATTGCCCCAGAGTCTTATTCTCTCCAGCGAAGCAGAATGACTTCTCCTTCCTCAGTCAAGTCCGCAGACCCCAAGAGAGCTGAATCCTTGGAAGGTGATCAGACCATGTTTAGTTGTTTCCCCAGTGGAGTGTTGAGCAGCTGAAGTTGTTTCCCCACAGAGTTGTTATCCCCAGAAAAGTAGCCATGGCGGCCACGCAGTTCACTCCCGCGATTGACATCGCATTCCTTCAGCAAGTCCAAGTTCTCGTAGAGTTTCGTTTCCCTGCAGCAGATCAACTGAAGTTGTTTTCCCTGCAGCAGTCAACTGAAGATCATTCCCCCAGACAGAGTCCGATTGATATTGGCATGTCCACGTTCTCCTCAGCAGGATGATTCCTCTATCTGAGTAGTTCTTTCTCCTTGACAGGAGGATTTCCCCTCGGCATTTATTTTGCTGACAGGATGGCATCATTGTGCATGACTGCATAGCATTTAGCATAAACGCATAGCATTTCCACCGTGTGGGGCATGGCGCAGAAGCACAGGCGTCATAAGCATGATCTAGGTCATTATCATTCCTGTTTTACAGGTGTACCACCGAAGGATCAGTTGCTCAGGATGATTCCTGACATTCTCCCCAACGAGGTCTCTTTCTTAAGATGATTCTTAAGACCCCGGTGTAATCCCCACAGTCGCTCGCTCAAGATGATTTTTGAGATCCCCAGCGAAGTCTTCAGTTCAAGACGATTCTTGAATTCCTCAGCAGGGTCGTTTGCTTAAGATGACTCTTGAGACCTCAGTGCAGTTTCCCGAGTTGTTTGCTTAGGACGATTCTTGAGCTCCCCAGTAGCGTCCCCAGCAAGAGTTGCCCAGGAAGATTCCTGGAATACCCAGCAGAATAAAGTCTCCAGAAAGGTTATCAGTTCAGGATGATTCCTGAAGGTGCCCGACGGAGTTTGTTTGCTCAAGATGATTCTTGAAGTCCTTAGCAGCGTGATATGTTTGCTCCAACAGTGATGCCTAATCTGAAGATTGACTTCGTAAACGTCTGAAGGCGATATCAGAATGTTCCTGTGGATTCGGATTTCCGTGTTGATGAATCAACGTGTGTCTGAAGACAAGGTTCCAAAGTTTGTAGATATAGCAAAGTGATCCGTGTTGGCCTGAAGACCAAGTCAGTTGTCCCGAGGTGATGATTGATAACGATCAAGTGAATTGTGGTTTTCCCGACTGATGTCGAGGCCTGAAGGCTATGGTACCACACTGACTAGCATTTTTTCCCGACTGAAGTCAAGGCCTGAGGGCTATAGTATAACCGGACTAGTGTTTCTTCTGACTGAAGTCGAAGATGTTTCTCCAGCTGAAGCGGAGTTTTGCCTGAAGGCAAAGTGTTTGAATCCCCGTAGAGTCATGGATGGCTCAGGATACCACTTCTCTGACTGAAGTCACAGATTTCCCAAGCTGAAGCGAAGGTGCCTGAAGGCAAGGTTATCCCCAAAGTCATGAATGACTTAGGATTCATTTTTCGGACTGAAGGCCGAAGTATATCCCTGACTGAAGTCACGGATACTCTATAGCAGAGGCGGAGTTGCCTGAGGGCAGATCCATGTACCCTTGAAGGCCAAGGACCATTTCTTCAGACTGAAGTCGAAGATACCTCCTGCAGAGTCGCCGACGGGCAAAGTTTATATCCTTGAAGGCCAAGGATGATTATCTTCAGAAATACTTGAAGATCTTTTCTAGCTGAAGCTGGAAGTGGCCAGGGGCCAGGGTTTCATATAACTTTAATGTTGAAGTTCTATGGTGGGTTCAGTATGCCGTAGTATTTGGATGTTCGTTATGATTCTGAGGGTGAACCCCAGATCAGAGAGTGCTTGGTTGAGTCTCTCATTCCCAGCGGAGTAGTTGCGAATACGCAAGTGTACCTTTTGTCCCATTTACCAGGGGTGAACCCCAGGTCAGAATTGTTCAATGTTTGTGTTCGACGGCGAGGTTGAATGTTTGTTTTGACGGCGAGGTCAGATCATGTTTGTTTCCGACGGCGAGGTTGGATGTCTGTTCGACGGCGAGGTTGAACGTTTGTTTGACGGCGAGGTCAGACTCTTTAAATCCCCAGCAGAAATGATGTTTGTACGACGGCGATGTCGAGTGTCTCTCAAAGTGATGTTTGTTTCCGACGGCGATGTCAGATTCAGTTTTCCAGCGGTGATGTCGGGTATGCCAGACAATTTAGTTCTCCAGCGGCGATGCGGGGTATTTTGATTGTTCGACGGCGATGTCAGATGTAGTTCTCCAGCGGCGATGTTGGGTGTTGTGGTTGTCTGAAGGCAATATCAGAAGAAGTTAACGTGGATAACTGACGGCGATATCAGATCAATATTTCTCCAGCTAGTTGTGGTGCAGCTAGTATTGCAGTATTCGAAGACTTGTTCCCCGCAGAGTATCGTGTGCTCGTGCAGTTGGCAAATTTTCGGGTTTACCGGTATTCAATCGTCTCGCACCTTGATTGGTTGAAAGCCGTTCGCTTCTCACCCAGTCAGGTTCAAGCCGTTTGAATAGGGGCAGCTGTTGCACCCCAAAATTTGACCAACATTTATTCATCCATCAAGTGTTTGAAGGTTGATACCTTCATCAGAAAGTTCAAGAGATCCTCAGAGAAATTGGTTGAAACCAGAGTTGTGTGCTTCATAGCTTGAGAGTTATGGGAGCTCCTCAGATGATTCTGAGACTTTGAGAATGAATTTGAAGCTTTGAGAAAGCCTATGAGATGTCTTGAAAGCCATCATGAAGCCTAGAAAGGTCATTGTGCAAGAATTCAGAAGATTCAACCATGAATGGTAGAATTAGGGTTTGACTGGGTCAATCCTAGATCAGCTGAAGATTTGGAGAAGGTTGAGACCTGATCCAAAGGCCATGAGATCATGGAATGATGTATGGAGATGTTATAAAGATGATTCCTAGACCAACTCATCATGATTGAGGAGTTTGAGAAGTTTTGAGTTAGGGTTTCTAAGGATTGTCAGTGAAAAAACCCTAATTTGATCCCTATCTTCCAGGAAGTTTTAGCTCAAGATGTGATTGTCATCTCATCTTCCCCACAACATGAATGTTGTAGATATTGTTCTTAGCTTTAATTTGAGTGGTAGAAGTCCTTGATAGGAGTTGCAGAGCTCAAGTTATGGTTTTGACAAATTACAGGTCAGCTGAGGTGTGTGAATCTGGGTCCTTGAAAGTCACCCAACTTGCAGACAACTTTTGCCCTAGTAGGATGATTCCTATGATCTCTTGGTTAACATGAATGTTGAAGAGCATCTTCTTAGATTTCTAGAGAGTACTAGAAGTCCTTGATAGGATTTGTAGAACTCAACTTATGGTTTGAACAAGACAGGGGTATTTTGGTCATTTGGAAGTTATAGGTCATTTTAAGCAAAGGCCATATCTCCTATTTCCAAGCCTCAAATGAAAAAACTCAAAACATAAAAGTTGTTCAAAATGGGATTTTAAGCCTAGAGAAGTGTTCATGAGTTGTTGAAAAAGCTTGTAGCAAGGATTTACAAGATTGGTTGAAAATGACCTAAAAATGACTTATAAGTTAAATGAATCCAAGTTGGAAATTGGTTTGGGAGATCCACAAATCCAAAATAGGTCATCCAATATGTCATTTTGAATCCAAACATCATTTTAAAAACAATGTTTCAAATAGATTTTTGATTTGAGGTCTTAAAATTGGGGTTACTTTGTAAAGTTCATTCTTGCATCATAAGGCAACTTGAGAAACTTCACATAAGGCAAGGCAATGCTTGTTTTTTCACTCATTCAATCCCAATATATCATGTAAGGAGTTTTTGACACAAAGTTAAGAGTCTTAATGCATGAAATGAGATGATGCGACATGTCATTAAAGGAGAAATTCCATGACTTTCCATTACTTTCTAGATGATTCTAGAAGCTCCTAGATGATTCTATGGATGATTATAAATTGAGTAGATCACAATGAAGGAAAAGGTTGGTGAAATCAGTGGTGAAGAGTGAAGGAGAAAGTGGATTTCCAAGTTTCTTCAAAATCAAGCAAGCTTCCATTTCTTCATCTACAGGCTCTCTTCTTCAAGATTCGTGCAAACAGAAAGCTATACCCCATTGGAGGAGCATCTGGAAGAGATTACAAGACTTGAATCGAGCTGTTCATACCTCCACCATTGATATTTGACAGGTTGGTGGATTCTCCCATATCTCCTTAATTATGCATAGCTAGGTTATATCTTTGGTGTAGGATTGTTAGGCTTTATTAGGTGATCGATTCCATAGAGTTTCAGAGAGTTTCATGAAGATTAATAACAGGTGTTAGGTTCTTTGATGATCAAGAAAATGCTGGTTAGTGAGTATTAATGCATGTGTAATGGCTTGTTGAAACCAGTGTAGCATATAGAACAGGATTATACCATTAAATTGAAGTTCTAGCAAAATTGATGTCAGAAGAGCATGGTGAAACCCTAGCTTTCGTGCCCTCTGTTTGGGATCTACAAGGAGTGTTAGCCAAAACTAAGACCAGGAATGGATTCCTTGTGATGAGTAGATCATTTTAGGGTTTCGAATTTCTCGTTTTCATCAAGTAACCATTGAGAATGACCGGGTTGAATATTCGTGCATGGACCCTGTTGAGCCTGAAACCCTAAGGGAATTTTGGAGAAGACAAGCTATCCACCGTTGGATCGTCTCAGATGTTTGACTTAATCATCTCATCGCACGGCCAGAATTTAATTTCAGAAAACGGAGGGAAATCTAACATCAAAACGGTGCGTTTGAGTTAGTGATGAGTCCTGGGCTGAATGCAATTCGTGATACTCACACCCCACCCGCGGCCCAAGTCCATTTTTAAACTAAAAAATATTGCTATTCATACCGTTGGCTTTCTAATTTTCTTTTAATTTCTCAATTTATTTTTCTGAGCGCATGGGCCTACCAAAATTGCTACGCGCACCACCATATCTTGGCCCACCATCATGAATAACTGTGCGCAGTTATGTTTGGCACCCCCTCCCCTTTAATTCATTTTCTTTTATTTTTGATTTCCTTTATATTTCTTGCATTTTATAAAAATCATATAAAAATTAAAAATGAATATTTTTTAATTCTTGTTTTTTCTATATGTTCATAATCATGTCTAGAAAAATATCAATAAATAAAATTGGCATTGTATTTCATTTTAATATTTTTAGCATATTTTCCATGTAAATAGCTTTTTAATATGTTTAATATTGTACTTAATTTTGTAGAATTTCTTTTAGGACATTCCCTTAGGATTTTTGATCCATTCTTTTTGGAAAAGTTAGATGTTGAATCATAGTTCCTATAGGATTTAATTCATGATTTGTAGATTAAAATTTGATTAGTTTGTTAAGCATAGTCTTAGTGTACTCAAAATTAGGGTTTTATCCAACATAAGTAGACTTAACAATTTTGTTTTGGGTTTTTAGGTCAAGATTAGAGTATGGAGAATATATGGGTTAAGGGTAGGTATGTATAGAACCCCCTAGAATTTTACTAGAATATTATATAGTATTTTAGTATTTTTAATTGATTTTTGAATGTATGGTTAGTATGTGTGTTGCTTAAGGGCATAGTTTGTATTGTTTTGCTTTCTTTTCTTCTCCTTTGAGTGTGTGAGCCTTGAAGATTGAGTTGAAGACCTTGTGGATCATCATTGAAGACTTTGAAGACCTTGGAGAGGAGCTTAGTTTTAGCTTTTGTTTGTTCTGTTTATAGGATCATAAGTACATAGGTAGAGCTTTAGATAGAATAATTCCATTCAATAAACAAGGAGTGTCTTGTTCACCTCCTTCCTTCTCTATGATATAAAGTCCCTTAAGGGTATTCACCTCTCTCCTTTGGAGGGATTAGTGACCTTGCCCTATGAGGTAAAACTTTGAGAGAGCCTTTCCTTTTGATGTTAAGTCCTTAATGGCATCCTTTGGAAGTCAGTGAGCACTCTAACATCCTCACCTCATCTTGTTGATTGAATCTTGTTGAAGCTAAAGAAAGCAATGAAGAGTATTGAAGATTTGATTGAAGATCTAAAAGCCATTGAAGATAGAAGCTGAAGCTTTGAAGAGGATGATTCCTTGGAGATTGTTGAAGTCTGAAGACTTTGTGAAGACCAAGTTGATACTTGAATATCCCTGAAGATAGTGAAGCCTGAAGGTGGAGCTGATCAAAGGAGCTGAAGCTTAAGGGAGAAGATGAGTTGATACTCATGTTGTAGGGTTGATACCTGGAAAGCAATTTGTATCTGAAGTCTGAAGACTGAGTTGCTGCTGGAGGAGCTGAGGCTTTCTTCTATTTTCTTTTCTGTATTGTGTGTTTTGTTTGATTTGTCTGTTGCATTAGATTAAGTCCATCTAGAATAAGTTCAGTCTAGGAGCATGATTGCATTAGAGGTTGAGTTGCTCCCTCTGCTTGTATTGTTATTGCGTGGCTTTGCTTGCGGGTATTCGGTAGAGCCCAGCTCCCTTGCCCATGTGGTTTGTTTGCCTGATGGCATTTTCATTTCTTTTATCTGTATGATTGCAGTTTACTGTTTATTGCTTGATAGCATGTTGTTTATTTTTCAGTATGATTACTGTTATTTCATGTCTGGCTTGAGGTTGAGACGAGCTTGTGGAGGCTGAAGCCCCACACACATTTCCTCCCTCACTTGCATTGCATGCATTTTACTGTTAAGCTGACGCTTTGTCTGTTTTGGTGTATCATTGACATGATCCCTTAGGACTCTCATTTCCTTTGATAAGGATTTGATGATAGACTTTTAGGTTGAAACCTATGCATGACAACATCTAGGAGTTCCCTGTTCAAACCTCAACCATAGGATGAATCCATGGCATGATAACAGTAGGACTTGACAGTCTCCCTCCTAGTTGGGCCTGTTCTCTTCTCATCTTAAAACAGTTTAAGATACAGTAATCATGAATGATTTCTTTCGTACGTTACGAGCCTTAAGCTATCTGAGAAAGGATTGTGGGAGAGTTTCTTTTCCACAGTCTGGATGTTTAGTATGGTACCCTTTGGGTGACATGCGACGCATTCACTCTCAGGTCATAGTCTCTAGTGCGGTTGAAATCGCAAACACAATAAAAAACGCTTCTTTCGTAAAACAGGAAATAAACCGTAGTTGCCCGAACTACGTGAGCTCTGATCTCTCATGCCTGTTGAGAGTACGTAGGCACAAGATGGAAAAGTCTTGGCGAGCTACCTTCCCCCATAATCCTTCGTAGGCCGAACTACGTTGACTCTGATTTCTCATTCTCTGATGAGAATACGTAGGCATAAAGTGCGACGCTTTGCCGAGTCATTTTTCTTTCCTTTTTCAGCTAGCCTTGATAGGTAGATAGATTATAACCAACCCGTCCAAGTAAACTAACAAGCGTGGATCCCGTCGAGTACGACGGACGTGAGGGGTGCTAATACCTTCCCCTTGCGTAACCGACTCCCGAACCCAGACAATGGTTGCGATGACCTTGTCTTACCCTTATTCGTCAGGTTTTTCCGATCGTTTCCTTTCCCGCTCTGAGGGATAAATAACGAAAGGTGGCGACTCTTCTGTCATGTCGGCACCTTATTTTCGCGCGAACGACATCTGGTATGGCAAGAGTTCTGGATTACAGGGGATGTTGATGGACGTGGAGTCCCAGTATCTAATCCACAAGGTCCGCTGGATCATGACCTTTTCTTGTTTTGTGCAAGAGACACTGTCAAGCTTCTAAGAAACCATCCTAGTCTTGCGCTATGAGTGGGTGGAAATGAACAAACTCCACCAGATGATATAAATGCTGCTCTGAAAATTGATCTGAGGCTTCATCCTAATTTTGAAAGTGTAGTTGAAAACACCAAATCTGTTGGAGACTTGTCCCCGGTGTTAAGGGATCCTAGCCCGAAGGATCCTAGCCAATATCTCGATGGTACACGCATTTACATACAGGGTTCAATGTGGGATGGGTTTGCTGATGGGATGGGGAACTTCACTGATGGTCCTTATGAAATTCAAAATCCTGAAGACTTCTTCAAGGATTCCTTTTATAATTATGGATTCATTCCAGAGGTTGGTTCTGTGGGAATGCCAGTTGCATCAACCATAAGAGCAACAATTCCGTCAGAAGGATGGCAGATACCTGTGTTTAAGAAACTTCCAGATGGTTATGTAGAAGAAGTTCCAAATCCCATATAAGGTTCATGATCAGATTCAGCTATATGGTAGTACTGTCAAAGATCTTGATGATTTTTGTTTGAAAGCACAACTTGTTAACTACACGCAATATAGAGCACTTCTGGAGGGATGGACATCTCGTATATGGAGTAAATATACAGGTGTATTGATATGGAAGTCACAAAATCCTTGGACTGGTCTGAGAGGTCAATTTTATGATCATCTACTTGACCAAACAACAGGTTTCTATGGTTGTCGCTGTGCTGCAGAACCCATTCATGTTCAGTTTAATTTAGCTACATATTTTATAGAGGTTGTTAATACTACATCAGAAGAATTGTCTAATGTAGCAATTGAAGCTTCAGTGTGGGATCTGGAAGGAACATGTCCATACTACAAAGTTCATGAAAATCTCTCTGTCCTACCAAAAGAGGTTGCATCTATTGTTGAGATGAGGTATCCAAAGTCAACAAATCCAAAATCCTAGAAGTTCCAAAATGGTTCCCGATTCTGATCAAACTTCCAATCCTTCTTGGTTTATGCCCAAAAGGCTTCTAGGTATATTTTGTGTCATAAACTTGATTAACTATGTGGATCGTGGAGCTATAGCTAGCAATTATGTTAATGGAAGTCTTGGAACTTGTACTGATTATGGTGTTTGTACTTCCGGTACTGGAATTCAGGAAGAGTTTAACTTGAACAATTTTCAAGATGGAATTCTTTCATCTGCGTTTTTGGTTGGACTTTTAATTGCTTCTCCAATATTTGCTTCTCTTTCCAAAAGCCACAATCCATTCCGGCTTATTGGTATTGGATTGTCTGTTTGGACATTTGCGATAGCTGGATGTGGCAGCTCTTTTGATTTTTGGTCTATTGCAATATGCTGAATGCTAGTTGGTGTAGGTGAGGCTTCCTTCATAAGTCTTGCTGCGCCGTTCATAGATGACAATGCCCCTGCTGCACAGAAAACAACATGGCTTGCTACATTTTACATGTGTATACCAGCTGGAACTGCTCTAGGCTATGTTTATGGTGGATTGGTTGGAAGCCAATTTAATTGGCGTGTTGCATTCTGGGGTGAGGCAGTTTTTATGCTTCCTTTTCCCATATTGGGTTTTTTGATAAAGCCTTTGCAGTTGAAAGGATTTGCTCCCATGGAATCCAAGAAGACACTAACATCTAACGGAGCAAATGTTTCAGAAAATGGTGATGATGGCATGCTTGCTGAAGATCAAGCCTTTATCAGAGGATCCAGCTTAACATCCAACTTGAGGAATCAGTTCACCAGATTCTCAAAAGATATGCAAGAGCTTTTGCATGACCGTGTGTATGTTATAAATGTTCTAGGGTACATATCATACAATTTTGTCATTGGAGCTTACTCTTACTGGGGGCCAAAGGCTGGATATAGTATTTACCATATGAGTAATGCCGACTTGTTGTTTGGAGGGATTACAATTGTTTGTGGGATTTTTGGGACTCTCGCTGGAGGATTGATTCTTGATAAGATTACTTCAACAATCTCAAATGCTTTCAAGCTTCTTTCTGGAGCAACATTTCTAGGGGCAATCTTTTGTTTGATTGCTTTCCTTTTCAAGGGCTTGTCTGGTTTCATTGTCTTCTTCTCTGTGGGTGAACTGCTGATATTCGCCACCCAGGCTCCGGTAAATTATGTCTCTCTCCGTTGTGTAAAACCAAGTTTGAGGCCTTTGTCTATGGCAATCTCTACTGTTTCAATCCATATCTTTGGCGATGTCCCTTCCGCACCACTTGTTGGGGTCCTGCAGGATCATATTAACGACTGGAGGAAAACAGCTCTGTGTCTAACATCTATTTTCTTTCTTGCTGCTGGAATATGGTTCATAGGAACCTTTTTTGAAAAGTAAGGATATGTTGAACGAAGATGATGAAGCAATTCAACTTTGTGACCAGAGTCTAAATTTTGCAGAAAAGAATTTTGCCTTGGCAAGCAGTGCGAACAGTTCCATGCATAATAGTTGCTCAAGTGTAAAAATGTGGAGATGGTCATTTATATCTAGTGTTACTTTCGTTTGGGGAGGCTTGATGCATCACTTAATGTTATTGATAAATTACAGCAAGCAACATCTGCCAATGACAAGTGTGGGATTGATAACATTGAAGAGTTGCTGTCATTAGCTGCTATAATACAAAAACTTCTAGATCACAGGAAAGCGCAACATCCTCATCACCAGTGCTCTGCCTTACGTCAACAACGTTCCTCATCTCGGCAACATCATTGGATGTGTGCTGAGTGCCGATGTGTTCGCTCGGTATTGTCGGCTTCGGGATTACAATGCTATTTACATCTGCGGTACTAATGAGTATGGCACAGCAACAGAGACTAAAGCATTGGAAGAGAATTGTTCTCCCAAAGAGATTTGTGACAAATACCATGCCATTCATAAGGAGGTATATGATTGGTTCGATATAAGTTTTGATGAATTTGGGCGGACTTCTTCCCCTGAGCAAACTGAAGTTTGCCAGGCGATTTTCAAAAAGATACACGAAAACAATTGGCTCTCTGAGGACACATTACATCAGCTTTACTGCGATACATGCAAAAAATTCTTAGCTGATCGGCTTGTGGAGGGTATATGCCCTATTCCCGGATGCGAGTATGATTCTGCTCGAGGAGACCAATGTGAGAAGTGCAGAAACCTTCTAAATCCGACAGAATTGAAGATTCCCAGGTGCAAGGTTTGTCGAAATAGTCCTCATATTTGTGATACAGACCACTTATTTCTTGAGCTCCCTCTTTTGAAAGATAAATTGGAAAAATACATCAACGAGATGTCTGTGGTTGGATCATGGAGTCAGAATGCTATTCAAACAACAAATTCATGGTTCAAAATGGGATTAAAGAAACGCTGTATTACCAGAGATCTGAAGTGGGGAGTACCTGTTCCACATGAAAAATACAGTGACAAGGTTTTCTACGTTTGGTTTGATGCACCTATTGGATATGTATCAATCACGGCAAGCTACACACGTGATTGGGAGAAATGGTGGAAAAATCCGGAGAATGTGGAGTTATTTCAGTTTATGGGAAAGGACAACGTGCCATTCCACACTGTAATGTTTCCATCTACTCTACTCGGGACTGATCAAAATTGGACTTTAATGAAGACTATTAGTGTTACTGAATACCTGAATTATGAAGCAGGGAAGTTTTCTAAGAGCAAAGGCATCGGGGTATTTGGTAATGATGCAAAAGACACTATTATTCCAGTTGAAGTATGGAGATATTACTTGCTCACAAATAGGCCTGAGGTATCGGATACACTTTTTACGTGGTCTGACTTGCAAGCAAAATTAAATACTGAGTTGCTGAATAACTTGGGAAACTTTGTCAACAGAGTTTTGAGTTTTATTGCCAAACCTACAGGTCAAGGATATGATTCCATTATTCCCACTGTTCCTGATGATGTAAGCGGTGACTCCCATGATCCAACCAAAAAATTGGCCAGCAAAGTTGCTGCATATTTGGAGCAATACATAGAAGCAATGGAGAAGGTTAAACTCAAGCAAGGATTGAAAATTGCAATGAGCATATCGGGCGAGGGGAATGCATATTTGCAGGAAACTGAATTTTGGCGTCTTTACAAGCAAAACCAATCTCTCTGCTCCCTTGTTATGAAAACGGCTGCTGGGGTTGTATATCTTCTTGCTTGTTTATTGGAACCTTTTATGCCATCTTTCAGTCTCGAGGTATTCAAGCAGCTAAATTTGTCTACGGAGATACATCTTTCACTTTCTGATGATAAGGGAGATGTTGATAGAGTAAGAAGACCCTGGGATCTCCTGAGTGCCGGTCATAAAATTGGAACACCAAAGCCATTGTTCAGGGAACTGAAAGATGAAGAAGTGGAGTTCTACAGGAAGAAATTTGAAGGAAGTCAAGCAGGATTCAGGGTTCCCATGCTTTAAAGGTGGTATACGGATGATACAGAACTTGCGAAAGCGATTCCATCTCAGTTTAACAGAAGAGCAATGTGTCTCCTTGGTGCTTTCTCTTATTAGCAGTAGCCTTGATGCTTGAAGAACACGGCAGTATGATTATTATCAGAGAGATTTTATAAAGAAGCTTTGTCGGTGTATCCATTTTTAATTATGTTGTGGAAATGTTACTATAAGTTGTTTCTGTCTATAGGAGATGCAAAGAAAAATTGCTGAAGAAGCAGAGCGAAAATGGCTCGAAATTGAGGTTGAGCTGAAGAAACAATTCATCACTTATCCAAGCCATATTGCAAGCCATGTGAATATAATCTCAGTCATGTTACACTCCAAGCTGACCCCACAAGCCTTCCACGTCACTTAAGTGAGCTGAAAGAAGAAAAAGTCTAAAACGACATGAAAAAGTTTCAGTAACATTTCACGCACAACCCACATCAAATAACCAAAACGCAAAAAAAATCTCACAAACGGCAAATCATTTTCACTCATTCTCATCTATAAATAGAACACCTACCTCACTCTATTCTTCAAGCTTTTCAAGCCAATTAATCCCTGCAGAATTTTCATCATAACTCCTCAATTTTCCTTCAAATTTCACTTTCAAAAATCACCCTCAACCGTTCTTCAAATTTCATCAGATTCAACTCTTTTTTTTCATTCACAACCTTTCCACATAAAAACTCACCATACTTCAACTTCTTCAACACAACAATCAGAATTTCGCAGGCCAGAAGAAGAAGAAAGAAGAAGAGAGTTTCGAGTTCATCATTCACCTGAGTTTGAAGGTAGATTGAGCTTCACCGTCAGTTTCGATCCGTTACTTTTTGTTGTGTTTCTTTGAATTGTTGGTACCATTGTGAAGAGCTCTAGATTTCGATTGCAACCGCGTATTTTTCGCGTCCCGCCGTTGTGATTTAAGCGAGCATCCATGGCTGTGAACGTTTTCGCGTGTGAGAGCTAGAAGAGTACGATGTGTTTCTGTTTCTTTCTGATTTCTATTTCTTTTTTTCTTTCACTTGTTTTATTATATTTTTATTTTTTTTAATTTTTTTATTCTGTTTTTTTAAAGATTTGGGCCGTATGGGCCTGTTAACTTTTTTTTCTTGTTAATAGTTTTATATTTTAAAGAAAACTCTTATAAAAAATTGATTAAAAAAATATATACTAATTTGGATTAATTGTAATTTTGGTTTTGGATCTTAAATTTTGATAGGATCTCATCAATATCAATGGACTTTGAGTGTTGATTTTATCCATTAAAAGAGGTGATTGATATTGATGATGATTTAATCGATTTAAGATTCAAATTGAAATTTCTTTTCATTTTAATTCTTTTTCTTCTTCTTTTTTTATTTTTGATCGATGAAATCCATGGATCATAGATTGTTGATCATCAAGGTTGTTTAATCTTCATTATTTCAAATCTATGGACGAATAATCATTGAGATAATTCTTCTTACTTTGGAATAGTGATAGATTACCTTTGATTAATTAATTAAAAATCTTGATCGTGATGAGATCACTACCTCTTTTCTTTTTGTGTGGCATGTTTTAGGAGAGTGATTTACATATCACTTCTCTAACATGTATTAACACTAACATTTTGTTGACCGGCCTCAGATAGTCGTGGTTTCTACATAAACCCGATTACGATTGCTTAACATAGCGCTAAAGTGTCCCTTAATCGGAAAATGATCATTCGTGGCTCAAACTTACGTTTAAAAGTCCAAGTATGTTTAGTTGCTTGTCTTAACTCCAATACCTATGAAAATCATTGTTAGGAGGCTTTGATTCTATCAATCCTCTAATGAATTTTCATTAATCTTGGTCTAAGTGCAATGATTAATCATCGTTGATCATATGTTCTAACCACTAACCACTAATTCACTAACAATATCCTTGTTTAATTTTTTTGTTTATATTCTCTTCTTACTCCTTATTTCTTACTTTTATGTTTCCATATTATCATTTCATATCATATCTTTGTTTATGTTTATGTCATTTTATCTTTGTCCACTTGGACCATACTTTGTTCAAAACACTAATAAAGGATAAAACATCTAAAAAATTTGGTGCTATTAACTTTGTGGTTATGCTCTTGGACTACTCTTAGACCTTGGACTTTATGGACCTTTGGACTTAGAATTAGGGCTCTCATTCCTATGCTTGGAGTATTGTGGATCTTAGCCTTTATTTGACTCGCTCATTAGCTTATGCTTTAAATCGGATGGAATTCTTTTTTGCTTGCTATGGAGTGTGCTACAAGTCGGTTAGATCTTTCTTACCTCTAGCTCTTATTTTGGTTTCTAGGATAGTCACTTCATCTCCTCCCCTTCTTAAATTTTCAAAACTTTCTCCCTCTTTCAAAACCTTCTTGGTTTCAAACTTCAAAACCGCTTTCGCAATAAAACCTTGACTTTCATCAAGTGATTTTTAAACTTTGTTTTTTTTTCTTAATAAAAGTCAATCAATGTTAATCATGCTTTGACCAATTTCAAAAGACATAAAAAAATACAAAAACTCATCAACTCTTTTTGTGCCTTTATGCACTTTTTCACTTTAAAACTTTTCATAAAGTTTAGACATGATTCATTTCTATAGTTGAGATGTAAATCTCCTATTTCCCATATTATTAAGACTTTGACATTTTCCACGTTGATGTTGAGTGATAGTCTTGTTGATAATCCAAGCAAATCCTCCATCTTTATGTGACGCAGATGTTGTCTTAATACTCGTGGGTGGATAGTCGCAGTTTTCTCCTTGAAATGACGACTTGTCTTTACATCTAAAATCAATCAAAACCAACAAATTTTTGTCATTTGTACCACGAACTACGGGGTTTTGATTCCATATTGCACTTTATGGGTACGTAGGCATGAGACGATAAGTCTCTCCAAACACAAAAATATAAAAAATAATTCTCTTCTCATCTCCCCAATCTCTTTTCAAACAAACCATTTTCAAACCAAAAAGCGTAAATATTTCAAAGGGCTCCTATAGAGTACTATAGACGCTTTGGGTGCTAACACCTTCCCATTGCGTAACCAACCCCCTTACCCCGATCTCTGTCTCGTGTTCTTATTTTAGAACTCTTTGGTTTTGTTCTCTCTTTTTCCTTTCCTTTATTTGGATAAAATAAAAGTGTGGTGGCGACTCTTGTTTTTTTGAGTTAAGTTAATTAATAACTTACGCTCACGATTTTTACCGCTACACCTGTACCAATATTTCCTTTTATTTTTCTTTCAACCCAAAACTAATTATCGCAGGACAATCATTTCCAGAATCCAGAAAGACATACTTTAAATTTTTAGGCAATTGTTTCAATTCTAGACCAATACCTATTTTATCTTCCTTTTTAGTCTCAGCTTCTTGTGGAGCTTTTAAATCCTCCCACCGGTGTGGTTGGATTTTAACCAAGGTGGTTGTGCATCAAACACGGTTATAACTTATTTCTCTCTATCATTTTCATTATCCTCTATCTCTTGGATTGACAAACTAAGCACTCTTTCCAAAGGAAACTTAGGGACTTGGCTCTGAATAGTTTTAACTATGATATTATTTATCACTTCTACAGCATGACTTGTCCCTATGTCTTCTTTGTGTTTCATGGTATTTCTCACATCAATTTTCAGCTCCTCATTATAAACTTTGAGGGTCATGGTGCCTCCCTCAATGTCTATCACACATATCCCTGTTTCTAGGAAAGGTCTTCCTAAAATCATAGGGATTTCCTCATTTTCTGGCATCTCAAGAATCACAAAATCAACAAAAAACACAAATTTATCAATCTTTTCCAAAATATCTTCTACTACCCCATAAGGTATCTTCACTGAATGATATACAAACTGGAGGGTCATCCTGGTATCTTGAACACTTCATATTCCTAACTTCCTATATATTGACAAGGGCATAAGACTCACACTAGCCCCCAAATCAATCAGTGTCTTTTTAAATGATCTATCCCCAATGGTGTACGAAATGGTGACAAAACCTCTATCTGGCTTCTTCACTGGAATCTTCATACCCTGAAAAATAGAACTACAAGTTTCAGTTAGAATAACAGGTTCAGTGTCGATGTTGCATTTCTTAGAGATGATGCCCTTCATAAATTTGGCATATATGGGCATCTGATCAAGTGCCTCAGAGAATTGAATGTTGATTTCGAACTTTTTGAACATCTCTAAGAACTTTTCAAATTTTTTCTCATGTTGCCCCTTCTTCTTATTACTTGTTGGTAAAGGAAGCTTTATGATGGGTTTTGGTTCAGTGGTTTTTCTTTCACAACCTGCTTTGGTACAACCTCTTCCTCAATAGTGGTCTTATTTTCTTTGATTTCAAGATCCACTTCGAGCAATTGGTCTTTGTCCTTAGATTTATCTCCAGGAACTTCAACTGATTTCCCACTTCTTGTTGTCACAACACTCACATTATTTTGATCTCTTGGATTTGTCACGGTTGCACTCGGTAGGGCACCTTGTGCTTGAGAATTTGCTATTTGTTGTGCTATCTGACCCATTTGAATTTCTAGATTCTTAATAGAAGAAGTAGTGTTCCTCTGATTATTTCTTATCTCTTCTTGGAATTGGGAACTTTGAGCGACCATCTTGAGAATTTGTTATCTGTTGTGCTTGTTTGAATTTTTCAACTGCTTTTCGGTCACATTTTGATCAACTTGAGCCATTTAACCGGGTAAAATTTATTTAGAAATTTGACCAAATGCTGTATTTTTTCGAATTGTTTATTTTGCACTGATCATTTTGATGCATTCGTTTTATTTTTTCGGGCACTTTGATACCAACCCAATTATTCGTTTTTTGCCGCTTTTATTTCTGTTTTTAATTAATTAATAATTATTTTTATTAATAAGTTTTATTTTAGATTATTTATTTATTACAATTATTTTATTTTTAACTTATTATTATTTTTATTATTTTATTATTTAAATATTGTTTTATCGTTTTTTTTATGATAAAACTAGTTAATTAAGTTTAGGAAGTTCTTTTGTTTGGATTTTTTTTGTTGAAAAAAACACTTGCTGAGCCTAGCATGACAGTGTACGTACTACTCTCTCTCTTTTAATTCAAGGGTATTGCATGAAAAAGATACCGATGTGCATGATAGGGCAGCGCATACCCTACTTGTACTCTCCCTCTAAAAAAAACTTCAAAAAAAGAATGGAATAAAAATAATACATAGCATAACACACAAGCCTGCATACCTTCCGTACACTACTCACCCTACACTAACCCACACGCACAGGGGATAAAAAAAATAAAACAAAATTCACATTAAGGCGTTTCATAAAAGCAACGTGGGCTCCTTCCTATTTTTTCATCATCACTTTTCCCACATATACTTTTCATAAGATTACATACATAACTACATATTTTTCTTTTCCTCACACAACAACAACCAAGATGTTCTAGACTGGACAGGCACATGGCCCACAGTTGGGCAAGACCCAATCCAGTTAAGCTTTAGGCAAGGCCCAATAAGAAGGCAATATGACCGTTGGACACAATTTGACCGTTGGGAACATTATAGCCGTTGGAGAATATAGTCGTTAAAGACATCCCCCTCACACGCTTGACAGTTCATGTGACCAACTGCCCCTCTGGAATTCACGAGAACAGTTGGGACAAGTCAAAGATCACGCCCTAGATCTTCCACCTGGTAGCCTCCCATTGGTCGACCAGATATTTTGGCCGCATGGGAGACCTTGGCCCCGCGCTGGGGGAATCTAATAAATACCATCTCTCTTAAGAGGGTCAAGTATTCTAATATTTCTACATACTTAAACACTTGTACTTGCTTTTTCTCTAGCCTAAACTTACTTTGCCATCAGAGTATCTTGCAGGCACACCCCCTCCTCTCCTACAACCACTGTTGCTACCCTACATTAAAGGCCACGACGAATCATTCTGATCACTCCAGATCAGTAGCTCGTCTGTGGGAACCCAGCTACCCCGTCTTTTTAAACCAAGATCCCCCAATATTTCCATATAAAATACCAAAGCTATTTCACTTTGAACCTTCATCGTCATGGCCTCTCACCATAATGACATTCATCAAGATTTCGTCGTTGCCACCCTGGGTTACGGGAAAAAAAACCCCATTCTCGGAGCTGCTATTATGGTGACCGATCACAGGGATGGGAAGCCTGCATCTCTCGACAACGTGAAGCCTCGCGTCCAGAATTCCGATCACATCTACGAGCTTATCCTCGTCCCTCAAGATGGTGATCCCTGCACTGCGACCCTCATCTCCGCCCTCAACAAATCCAACTACCTGCTTTTCCAGCAAGGGGAAAAGATCCACATGATGGAGAAAACTCTCAGAGAACGGCCTCTCCCACGGAGATCCATCAGTACCTCTCCCCTGTCTCGCTCCCCTCTTTAGTAACGTCGGCGAGACGAGTCTAGAAGCATCTCCCCAGTCAAGGAAAGGTCCAAGTTGGAGAAACATGGCCATGAGATCACCAAAAGATGAAATTGTACCCCTCCTCAGAGGTACAGGAACTCTCCAGCTCCTAAGAGGACCAGGCCTTCAGAAAATCCTCACGAAGAGAATCGTAGTCGGCACAGGCACTCTCCTCGATGCAGCAGGAGTCGCTGACATAGTTATTCTTGTAGCAGATCGTCGAGTACGAGCGACGAGGACGACATCCATAAACCTCTATCCCAAGAGATCGTGGACACCCGCATTCCTTGCGGGTTGGAGAAGCCTTCCCCTCTAGCCCTGTATGACGGTACCATAGATCCTGGCGACCATATCGAGAATATTGAGGCCATTCTGCATTACCATAACGTAAATGAGGCGATCAAATGCAGGTTACTCCCCATCACCCTCAGGAAGGGGGCTATGACCTGGTATAAGAGTCTTCCTCAGGGCTCGAACACCTCATGGAGGTACTTGAAAGAGCAGTTTGCTCGACATTTCACTGCCTCCAGGCGTCACCCGAAGTCTGAAGCCACACTCAAAGGTATAATACAAGGCAAGGATGAGCCTCTCTATGATTACATCGACAAGTTTAACAAGGAAGCAGTAGAGATCCGCACGACGTACCACATGAAGGAGTACCTTTTAGAAAAGGGACTGAGACAGAAGAGTGATTTCTGCAAAGCGTTGGGGATCGGTCCACCTCGTTCTCTGGACGAACTCCTATGCAGAGCACAATCTTACATTCAGTAAGAGGAAAAATAAGTCGCCTACAAAGCCAAAGATTCTAGAGACCAAGAGAATTCCAGAACATCGAATAAAGACGAGGCAGAAGCTCCCCGACGCGACCAAGAAAGGCGACGAGATGACCGTCCTCACGATCATAAAGGACCTGCTGGTCGCTTTACTGAATATACCCTACTGACTGCTCCCCGCGAGCGTATCCTTTTTGAATGTATCAACACCAAATTTAAACAGGGAGGGGTACGATTCCCTAAACCAACGACAACAAAGGATAACACTGACCGAAGCAAGTATTGCCGTTTTCATTGCAGTCATGGCCACATGACCGAAGACTGTGTCCATCTGAAGAACGCCGTCGAGATCCTTATCAAGGAGGGTAACTTGAAGAAGTATACGAAGAGGGAAGAAGCCCCCCGATGAGAGACGTCTGAGTATTAGAAAACAGAAACAAGAGCTTCACCTTATAGCCCTTCCCCGCAGGTTACTATGTCTGTTTCTCGGCCAAAGGACTTTTTCGTCCACGACTATATCGAAGATCTTCCATATTTCTCCATGCACAACTCCTGGGAGGCCTTCCCCAGTGCGATGGTCATCTCCTGTGGTGGGTACAACGAGCTCACAGTAGGATCAATAAAGTGGAAATTCGACCAGTTGATCGACTGCAGCCCAGATCGACTGTCAACACTCGAAAAGTTCTGAGGACGCTCTTAACCCATCACTTTTTTATGTGAAGAGCTCTTTGGAGGCTCCCCAACATGCACATTCCTCTACTCATAAGAGCCAGATTGACAAACACTGATGTCTGTCGAATTCTAGTCGACCAGGTAGACATCATGTACACCAGCCTGTTCCGCGCCCTTAAGCTCGACCAGAAGAACTTGTCCCCATATATGGGCTTAGACTTGCAGGGATTCAATAGGGCTACTTCTAGGCCCTGGGGATACGTGGAGCTCTTAGTCACCTTCGGGGAGGAAGAGGCTTCCAAAACAATTAAGACACAATTCTTAGTCATCGACTGTCCCTCTTTGTACTAGTGCATCCTGAGAAGGCCTACACTTGCTGAGCTGATCGTCGTTCCATCTACAGTTTATCTTAAGATGAAATACTATACCGAGAAGGGTCACGTCACCACCTTACATGGAGACATCGAAGCTGCAAGACGATGCTTCGAGGTAGGTACCAAGGGGCAGAGTTCGATTGGTGCAACACCATAAGCCATTAAACTAGAAAGAGACGAAGATCTTCCCAGCGAAGAAAGCCAGCACTCCAGGTCCACACCATTGACCTCGACAGCCGAATCTCAGAAGAGGGCGGGGAGGACAGCAACAAAGACATGCCAGCATCAACGGGCAACTCTCCTTCTGCAACTATCATGCGCCCGGTACTAGACGGGGACTTCGAGGTGATTACGTTCGGGGATAATCACAACAGAGGAGTCAGGATAGGTGCAGGACTGCCCGAAGAGGTGAAGGAGCAGCTGAAGAAATCCCTAAGAGACAACACAAGTTTGTTTGCCTGAATTGCCGTCGACATGCCCAACCTCGATCCTTATACTACTTGCCATCATCTTACCATCAACCCATCAGCTCGAGCAGTCGCACAACGCAGGCGTAAGCAATTCGACAAAAAGGCTGCAGCAACAGAAAATCTTGTAAAAGACCTCTTAGAGGCGAAATTCATTTTGGAGGACAAGTATACAACCTGGCTGTCCAATATTATATTAGTCAAAAAACATAATGGAAGGTGGAGGATGTGCATTGACTACATCGATCTCAATTGGGCCTGCCCGAAAGACGCTTATCCTTTGCCTAGCATTGATAAGTTAGTAGATAATTCTGTCGATTTCAAACTCTTGTCCTTCATGGATGCATACTCGAAATATAACCAAGTTCCCATGGCAGAGAAGGACAAGAGGTACATCGCTTTTATAACCTCGTCAGGCAACTATTACTACAACGTAATCCCCTTCGGTCTAAAAAACATTGGGGCCACGTACCAACGAATGATGAACAAATTCTTTTGATCATAGATTGGAGATATGCTCGAAGTATATATGGACGACATAATCATGAAATCCCAAGAGGAATCCAATCATATGCTCCACTTGCAAAAAGTCTTCGACCAAGCAAGGACGTGCAAAAATGAGATTTAACCCAGAAAAATGCACCTTCGGTGTGCGAGAAGGGAAATTCCTCGACTTCAACCTCACTGAGAGGGGGATCAAGGCCAACCCCGACAAATGTCGAGCATTTTCGAAGTTCCCCACGCCAAAGTTAAAGAAGTGCATACAATCCCTCAATGGGATGCTTACCTTGTTATCTCGCTTCGTGGCCAAGTCCGCTCAACATGCTTTGCCCTTCTTCAAGCTCTTACAAAAAGAGGGTACATTTGAATGGACAGAGAAATGCGAGTAGGCTCTGTGCCATCTTAAGCAATCTCTGTCTGAACCCCCAGTTCTATCTCGACCAGACAACAAGGAAACACTCTACCTGTATCTCTCCGTCACCAACGAAGCGATTAGCGCTGCCCTCATTCGAGAAACCATCGAAGGGCAGAAGCCAATATACTTTACAAACAAGGCCTTATAAGGGCCAGAGCTTAGATACCAGCAGATCGAAAAGGTCGCCCTGACCCTCGTCAACGCTGGGAGAAGATTAAGGCATTACTTCCTGGCCCACACGATCATGGTTTGGACAGACCAACCCATTAGGTAACTACTCGATCAACCAGATATGGCAGAGAGGATGCTTAAATGGTCTCTAGAACTGTTAGAATTTGACATCCACTACGAAAGCAGGAAGGCCCTTAAGGCACAAGTCCTGGGCGACTTCGTGGCAGAAATGACGCCCCTAATATCCGCATTGAATGGATCGTACAAGTGGACCATTTCATCAACGGATCTTCAACTCCACTGGCAGCGATGTGAGCATCATCCTCGAAAACAAATAGGGGATTCTAATCGAAGTTCCGTTAGTCCCGTCCTTCCTAACCTTAAATAATCAAGCCGAATATGAGGCATTCCACGCAGGTTACAACTAGTTGAGGACCTGGGCGCTAAGGAAATAAAAAACTTCACAGACTCCCAGCTCGTGGCCTCCTAGGTACGAGGGGAATACTAAGAAAAAATGATCATTTCGTCAAATACCTGACACTGGTACAGGATAAAATAGCCATGTTTGACGTATGGGAAGTCTAGTACATCCCCCATGAACGAAACACTCGGGAAGACGTCTTGTCGAAACTAGACATCATAAGGAGGAAAGATGGAAACAAGTCTGTTATACAAGAGACGCTTCTCCGTCCAAGCATCGAAAAGCCAACAGGACTGCTTGACATCAATGCCATTGGCAACAGCAACTGCTGGATGACTCTGGTGTACGACTATCTCACCATTGGGAAGCTGCTCGAAGACAGCAAAAAGGCCAACATAACTAAGCTAAGGGCCTGCTCATACGTCCTAGTCAAAGACAAGCTCTACCGACGAGGATTCTCCATCCCCCTCTTAAAGTATATTGAGGAGAACAAGGTCCTCAGCATTCTCAAAGAAATTCACAACGAGATCAACGCACAACACTTAGGTGGTAGATCTTACAGGATATTATTGGCCAACTATGCAGCACGACACAAAGAAGCATGTTAAGAAATGCGACAGATGCCAACACCGCGGGGACATGCACTTAACATCCCCAACAAGCTGAAGATCTTGTCCTCCCCTTGGCCCTTCACTTGGTGGGGGATGGACACCCTCGGCCCTTCACCATGGGATCCTATCAGAACAAATTTCTGATTATGGTCGTCGACTACTTCACAAAGTAAATTGAGTCCGAGGCCCTCGCCAAAATCACGAAATTCAACATACTTCGTTTTTACAAAAGAAATGTCCTCTCACGATTCAGTGTGCCCTAACCACTTGTGACCAACAACAACATCCAGTTTACATACAGGAAGTTTCAAGACTTTGTCGTCAAACTAGGCACTAAGCAACACTTCACGTCTGTCGAACATCCCCAGACCAATGGGCAGGCAGAGGCCGCGAATAGAGTAATCCTCCAAGGTTTAAAACGAAGGTTAATAAAAGCCAAAAAGAGGTGGGTCAAGGAGCTACATAGTGTGCTATGGGCCAACAAAACAACTCCACACTCTACCATAGGGGAACATCCCTTCCGACTAGCATACGGAACCGAAGCAGTAATCCCGATGGAAATCAGAGAACCCTCTAGACGGACAGAGGCTCATCTCGATGAAGAGATGAACAACAAAGCATTAAGAGAGGAACTCAACCTGGTCGAAGAAATCTGATCAAAGGCAGCCCTTTGCAAAGCTTCATTGAAACAAAAAATAATGTTGTGCCATGACGCCAAGGTCGTGAAGCACGACTTCCAAGTGGGCAGTCTGGTCATACACAGGAATCAAAAAGATTCACGCGAGGGAAAACTGACTGCAAACTGGGAAGGCCTTTACCGGGTGAGGTCGAAAACAGGAACTGGAGCCTACTACCTCGAACATCTAAATGGAGAACTATTTGCTCGACCATGGAATGCTGAAAAGCTCAAAAAATATTATAGTTAGTACTAAAGCAATTAGGACTAACTGCCGACGACTTCGTCTCACACCAAAGAGAGAGATCTTTCGGCCAAGGGAGCGTGCCTTGGTGTAAACACAATCCTCAAACATAACAAAGCCAAGTCTCTACTCATGGAACAAGCAGATTCTGTGCCTAACAGGCAAACCTCAACCGAGCTCCGCCAATGCCGTACCAACATGGCAGGGCATCCAGCTCGCGATGGGAAAGTCCAAGCCCTGTGCAATTAGGACCTCGACTGAGATCCTAGTCCCACTACCGGCGAAACTACTTCGTTCACTTGACAAGTTCCCCAAACTATCGAGCAAACTCTTATTCAGTGAACACAACTCGCAAAAAACTCGCGCAAGACAAACAAAGAACATAATAAGGCATGCAATGTCGACCATAAAGTGTTTAAATAATACAAAAAGTACGGGTAAAGCCCGACAGTCAAAATTTACAAAAAAATGGCATGCAAGCCAAAATATTCTAAGTTACAAAGAAAAATCAAGCATCATCAACCGAAACCTCTGGAGGGACCACCTTCCCGTCGACCACTTGGTGCAAAACGCCCATCCCTTCATTAACCAGCTGGACGTCGGGGTTTATGGCTTTCATCTGCTCCACCGCAACATTGAATCTGAACTCGGTAGCTCTGAGGGTATCCTGTTCAAGGATGCGGATCTTGTCAATCAATTCTTGCCGGGTCTTCAAGGATATCTCCTCCTCGATTTCATTCAGCGCCACCTCCGTCGAGGCTTCCAGTTCTGCTACCCTCGTCTTCAAGTTGGCATTCTCCTCCTTCATTTTCTTCATCTCCTCCGTCATCTTATTCATATCTTTCAAGAGTACGACCTTGGCCTTATAGTTGCCCTTGAGAGTTGTCAGCTTGTTGAACAATACAATTGTCTCCAACTCTAGCTCGGTCTCTCTGGCTTTTACCTTCTTGAACTCCTTAAGCGGAACTATCTATGCGTCACCAGGGCCAGAGCCGTCTCCAGCACCCTCATCATCGTCGATGCATCTTGGCAAAGAAGCGTCCACCTCACTTTTGGGTCAGTGGACAATATTGCTGATGCTTCTAGGTTGGGGATAACCACAGATCCTTCCCCGTCGAAGATTTTGTCCTCTAGATAGCAAGGCGGAAAAATAAATTTCCCCCCAACAAATACATTTGAGCCTTCAGCCGAGGAAGAATCGAGATCGTCCCGTTTCCTTTTCTTTTGAGGATTCGGGGTAGGAGGATTGGAGGTGCCTCCCGGAGAAGGTGAAGAACCACCAACAAACTTCTCCAACGTCACCTGTTGTCTGATCGCGTCCACCGTCGAGGTCAAAACCTTCTTGACGTTCTTGGTCGCGGCGGACTTGACAAGGCGTTCGTGCAAGTTCAAAATTTTTCCTAGAAAGGGAGAAAAAGGGGTTAATACGACATCAAAACATCAAGAAGTGCAAGCAAAACCGATAATCTATACCTAGAAGTTCAAAAGCCTCGGCCTCTATTTCATAGTCGATGAGGGCTTTGGTGTTTATATAACGGGCCACCCGAGCAGGCTCCCCGTCCTCTGCATAAAGCAGGTTACCGTTCTTGTCCACTATGGTAGCAGGGGTAAAACTCTCCACGAATGTTGTCAACACCCAGAAGGATTTCTTGTCCTTAGTACACAGCTGATCATGTTTCACGAGGAACTGGTCAGTCCTATATATGAAATGGGCATACACCCACTCCAGTGAAAACTTTGACATGGGCCGTATCACCTCCCGACCATCCTTCTCCATAGTCTCCATGGTGACCAGAGAACTTTTGGCCGCCTCTGAAAGAGGCTTTAAAACCAGGAACCTGAATTTGAAATTTCGGACAGATTCTGAATATGGCCAAAATAACCTGCTCTGTTGTTTAAAGGACACCCAACTTTGCTTTGACTCAGCCGTGATCCTCTGTAGCTGAAAAATGCAGAAAAAGAACTTCATGGTAGCCCCGATCTTCAGATACCGGTATACCAGCTCAAAGGCCTGAATGAACGCCAGAACATTCATGTGAAGTTGGGCAGGGGACAACTCGAGATGACAAAAAATCGCCCCTTGGAAATCCGTGAAGGGCAGAAGGTACCCCACCTCCCTAAAAGCAAACTCATACATCGAGAATCTTCTCCTCGTATACACCGAACATATCCAGTCATTTTCCGTAGGGCTTACCGCCTTCCAACTTACAGGCACATCTGCTGCCCTATCTTCGAAGAGATTAAAAGTACTGGCCTTCTCCTCCGTAAACGTCGACTTAGTCACTAGAGACTCTTGGGAAATCCAACTAAGGTCCCCTTGAGAAACCCGCATGTTGGAGTATTCGGTAGGAGGAAAATCCTCGTTATTATTCACCTCGACGTCGGGGATGTTTCCTTCATTTCGATAAGCAATTTCACCTGAAAAGCAGAGGAAGCAAAAGTGAATTCAACAAAGATCAAATCCACAATCCCACCACAAATCAAGTGAAAAGGCGAGGATTGAGTACGAGGAAGCCTCCTCAACTAAAGCCCTTATCGACAGCACGAGGCCATGGCGTAACTCCCTCCTCGAAAACGGGGACAGGTCTCTACGACTTGTAAAGGCCCAAAAGAAGATATGCCCCACGACTATTGTGACCTATCAAGAACACGCGAATAAAGTCCACAGCATCGAGGAAACCTCCAGTCTGACTATAAATACTAGATGTTTCACACAATAACCTAGGAAGATCTACAGACATGCACAACATCCTAGATTCATGTTCTTTAAAGCCTTCATGAAGTTCCCAAAAAATCCACGAGTTCATCAAAGAACGCATGAACTTCAACCGGAAAATCCATGCTTCGCCAAAAAATTCAAGATAATTTCCAGAAATTCATGTATTCTAACAAGCAGGGATGAATAACTTACTTGACTTTGAAGGTTGAAGATGAAGATCTTGGAAAACAAAGGGGGACCGACGACGACGAAGATTGTTCCGACGAAGAACGAACTTTTGCGAGCAAAACAAGTAGATGAGAGAAATTTGCGTGAAGTGTGAAAATGAATCCTCTTTCGCTCTTTTTATAAGCACTTGCTCGCATGGGGAAGCTCAAAGGGCAAAAGTCATCATTACATAGCTAGCCTAGGCCTCCTGGGCCTTAACAAAATTGATTACACCTTTACACGTGGCAAAAAAGGAAGCTCTAAGTTGGTACATTTAAGACTGACCCTTCACATTCCTCAACACGTCACTCCAGCTCCCCGCGGGCACATCCTCCATGACAAGTCACAGGATATCATCCGAGCAGGGGTCTCATCGACACGAAACCTTCTGCATCTTAAGCGTAAGTCTGGTCGACGTAAAATGTTCCTCTCGCGGCCACATCCCCGCTTCCTAAGGAAGACCGCGAGCAATCAACAGTCGGCCATACTAACCATACACTGCTGACGGGCACGTCCCCAAAGGTTCTTGTTAAAAAAATAACGACCTAAAGAAGCCTCTCCGCGACGCGTCTCCTGCCCAATGATCGACCATCTAGGCTAACTCAAAGTCGTCACTCCTCACCTCAGAGCAACGATTTAGGGGCCTCCTGTATTACTGTATTTTAATTTGTTTTGAGATGAGAAGAGAGAACAGGCTCAACTAAGGGGAGACTATCAAGTCCTAATGTTGTCATGCCAAGGATTCATCCTATGGTTGAGGTTTGAAACAGGGAACTCCTAGAAGTTATCATGCATAGGTTTCAACCTAAAGTTCTAATCATCACTTCCTTATCAAAGGAAATGAGATTCCTAGGGGATCATGTCAATGGAAACAACAGTAAATCAAATCAACTGAAAAGAAATTACTGTAAACAAACTGCTGTAAAGATGCATGCAATGCAAGTGAGGGAGGAAATGTGTGTGGGGCATCAACCTCCACAAGCTCATCTCAACCTCAAGCCGAATATGAATAACTGCAATCATACAGGAAAAATAAAATGCCATCAAGCAAATCACAAACCACATAGGCAAGGGAGCAGGGCTCTACCGAATACCCGCAAGCAAAGCCATACAGTAAAAATACAAGCAGAGGGAGCAACTCAACCTCTAATGCAATCATGCTCCTAGCTTAAATCAGTCTAAATATGAACTTACTCTAATTCATCAAGCAAATCAAGCAAGTCACATCAATACAGTTGCACAGCAAGCAAACAGACAAGAAAGAAAGCAGATCAACAGCTTCCACAGCCTCACAACAAAGCAATCTTCTCTGACAGCAGTTCAGTCCTCAATCTTCAACTGCTCTTCAAGGCTATCATCTTCAATAGCAAGTATCAACTTGCTTCTTCAAGCTTTCAATGCATCAAACATGATTATTTTAATGTCAATTAAAATGTAAAAATGCCCATAAAATCAGAAAATTCATGGGATATTAATATTTTTTATCTAAAAAATACTAGATTCAATCATGAATCCATGGCAAAAAGAATGGAATTAATTGAGTCATTTTTCAATTATTTATGAATTTTCCAATAACCATGAATAAAATGAAAAATAAAGAGAAAATCATGAGAAAATAAGAGGCGCGTGGTGTGAATAGCAAATTAATTCAGTTCATTTTAGTGATTGGGCCATAAGGGGGGTGGGAGTATCAACAAGTAACTCAAGCCCAAAACCAGCAAATAAATGAAACGCTGCGTTTCATAATAATTCAGAAATCCTTCACAAAATTGAAAACAATTGTGGCCGTGTGTTGCACCCTAAAATTTGCTCAACCTATTTCACTTGGTTTATGTTTCAATATCATTAGCATTTGCATATGGAGTCATGTACCTAGCCTAACCATCTGCATAGCATAAGCATAGCAAGTCATCCAACAGGGGACCAATAATTATTCTCATCTCTATAAACCTATCAAGAGGTTATTCAATCCCATTCAAGTCCTCAGAAGAAATTTGAAAGCTGAGAAGTCAATGGATCAAGCAGTTCATCTATCTCCTAGCTGAGGGTATCTGGGAACCAACAAAGAAATGGTGAGCTGTGGGATGAGCATGGGGAGTATCTAGACATCTTGGAGGACTTATAAAGTCATTTGGAGAAGGAGACAAGTCATTGGTATGGTCACAAGAATTGTAGTTGAAGACAGTCAACTAGGGTTTCATCTGGGTCAACCCTGGGTCAACTTTAGGTCAATTGATTGATTGAAAGGCATTAAGGTCTATTGGAGAGATGTGGGGTTCATCATTTGACACATGTATAAGGGTATGGTGATGTTCTAAGAAGAAATCAAGAGGAATCAAGGAGAAGAGGAGTTTCTAAATTAGGGTTTCTGTGTAAAATCCCCTAATTTAGGTCAAATTTCCAAGCAAGATAAGTCAAAATGCAAGCTTCAAATGGATCCTTGGTCAACATGAAACTTGTAGAGGATCTCAAGACCTTTAATTTTAGTGGTGGAAGACATTAAGGAGATTTATAGAACTCAAGTTATGGTCCTTGCAAGTTACAGGTCATCTGAGGTATCTGAAATTTTGTCTGTGAAAGTGACTTGACTTCCAAGCAATTTTTACCCCTCAAGGAGATTTCAAATGAATTTATGGTCAACATAAGAATTGTTCCTCATTGTCTTAGCTTTCTATAATGGTATAGTATGTCTTAATATGATTTGTGGAACTCTACTTATGGTCTTGGCAAGCAAAGGGTATTTTGGTCATTTAAGAATTACAGGTCATTTCAAGCCTATGCCCAAAACTCATACAAGGAAGCTTCAAATGGAAAACTTTACAACACAAAACTTGTTACAAATGACATTTTGAGTCTATAAAAGTGACCATGAGAGATTGGAAAGATTCATAGCACAAGGTTTCAAAATTGTTGGATTTAATGAATAAAAATGACCTAAAAAATGAGATTTTTCATATTTTGGCCAAATGAGGTGGAATTATAGGTCATTTTGAATGGAAATATCATTTTGAGAACATTGGCTAAAATAGAATTTTGAGCTTGGTTCATATTTTGGGAGTTATTCAAGGTCACTTATCATGGAAGAAACATAAGCCAAATCCAAGGGAAATCACACAAGGGAAGTTTCTCCAAGTTTCTAGGAGGTTCTAATGACATGTATATATTGATATGAGAGGGTTCATGCCATGGTTGGTGATCACTTTTACTCAAAACCACAAGTTTCACACATTTCTCTCATTTTGCAAAAGCTTCTCAAACTACCTCAAATCTTCACCAATCTTCACCATTCTTGATCTGATCTTCATCCTCATCATCCCTAGATCACAATTCTCACAAGCATTTGGTAGATTGGAGCAGAACTCGTGCCACACACTTCCATCCTCCAAGAAGCAAGAAACTTGGAATTGCAAGATCCAAGAGGTTTGATTCCAATTCATTGCATACAGTAGTCAAGAACAAGCTCACTGATCAGTTTCCCATCATTTCAAGCATTGGATCAAGAGGATTCCATAGCTATTTTCATCATCACACCAGGTTGGTAATGTCATTCGAATTGATTGATTTAGTGAGAATTATAGGGAATTGGTAGTATAGATTGGTTAGGATAAGTAAGATGATTGATTTTGGTAAGTTTGGATAAGTTTCATGGATGTTGATCATGGTGCACTAATTCTGTTAGAGATCATAACATCAAGAATAATGAGAAATAATCTTAGGTTAATGGCTCAGATTGATCAGCATAGTGTGTAGAGTATGTTAGGGCAAGAATTATGGAGAATTGAGAGGTTTGATCACAGGTGAAAATGGTGGTTTACAACTGTTATTCCTATCGAGTTGGTTGATGGAGCGAGTTTTAGGAGAAGTTATTATCATGGCTGTGTAGATGGAAGTTTGTAGAGCAACTTTGCTCTTGGAGTCGTGTGAATCCATGGAGGTATAAGGGAGAACAGAGGAGGAGAAATTCGAGCATGGTGGTGAAGTTTCAGAAACCCTAGGGTTTCTGAGGTTGAAGACGATCTGGGAGCCACACGATGGCCTTTTGACTTTTGACTGGGATTGGAAACCAACGGCCACGATTGAAGGACAAAAACGGAGGGAAGTTTAAATGATGAAACGCCCCGTTTCATTTAAGTTTGCTGACTGGGCTCAGACATTCGCTGCTTTTGACACCCCTCAAACCAAGCCCAATAGGATTTTAACTGAAATAATTGCTAGTTACACCGTTTTTACCTTTTTTTATTTTTTGTTTGTTTTCTGAACGTGCTGGGCCTAGTGCCATTTGCTTTTCACACCCCACTGCCTGGCCCAGTTCATTTTTTAACTGATTTTTATTACTTGCTGCGCCCCCTGCCAACTTTATTTCACTTCATTTTTTCTCAAAAACATTAAATCTTTTAAAAATCATAATAAATCATAAAATGCATATTTTCAATTGGTTCTTTTTGCATTATTTTCTTAATTTGGTCAAGAAAATTATCATCCAAAAAAATTAATAGTTCCTTTTATTTTCATATTTTTGGCATATTTTCCTTTTAATTAGGTGTAAATATTGTTTTGTTTAGTACATGCTTTTGTTAATTTTAGTTTGATCAAATGCTTTAATATTTTTAACCCATTCTTTTTAGGGTGATTAGTAGATAAGGTTAGCTTGTATATACAATTTAGTTCCTATTTTTAAGACTTAATTTTAGGTGTTTAGTTTAGGTGTGAATAACATGAACAAAATTAGGGTTTAAGTGATAACTTAGGAGAATTGAATCATTTCCCTTAGGACTTAGAGATTGAATATTTTAGATATGGGACTATAGGGACTATGGGTAGTTATTAGATCCCTTATAAATCACTAGGATTCCCCTACTGCTATTAGTATATTACTGTCTATATTTGTTTGACTGGTGTGGTATGCCCTCTGGGGATTACTGATTTGTCTGTGTGGGTATTGGGATTGCTTGGGGATTGGGGGGAGCTGAAGACTTGTGATGAGGAAGCCATTGGAGATCCAGAGACTGAAGTCCAACTTCCAGAGTTGAAGAGGAGATTCTTGCTAGCAGCTGTTGAGGAGACTAGGGTTTAGGAGCTAGGCAGAGCTCTGGATTAGAAAGCTTGTTTCTCAAACATGGAGTGCCTTGTCTGCATCCATCCTTTCTCTATGATTCAGAGTCTCTTTCAAATATCCACCTCCTTCCTTTGGAAGGATCAGTGAATGTATTTGAAAGATAGAACTTTTGAGAGAAAACTGTCTGTTTAATGTTAACAGTTAATGAACCACCCTTGGTAGGTAATTGACTGTCTAACATTCATTCATTTCATCTGGTTGACTGATATTCCTCCTGGAGCCTGAGACTTGAAGAAAATCCATTGTAGATGGAAGATTAATGATCAAGACCTTGCTGGAAGGCTGTGGAGATGGAGATTGATGCTTGCCTGAAGCTTATAGCTGTTTGATGATGACTTGAAGATAGGTGTTGATGCAGAGCTGCTGTGGCTGTTTATTTTCATTTCTGATGTATTGATTGGTTTTCTGGACTGTATTGTTTGCTGTTTAACCTGTTGGGTTGAAAGTGAATCCTGTTCACTTTTGCCTATTGTTTTCTAGGTTCGAGGTTGAGTGGGACTCCCTTGCCTCGCTTGTATTGTTGCATCCATGCATTTTACTGCTTTACTGTATATATCTGCTATTGTTTCTGTTTCCGTCTATTCCCTTAGGATCTCTGTTTCTCTCTGCGCAAGAGAGGAGCATGATAGACACTAGGTCTTAACCCATGCATGATAACATTAGGTTAGTTTGATTCCCTTTGCAACCGTAGGTTAGAGTTCTGTCTCTTCTTTCTCAAAACAAACAGAAAAACACAATAATATTTCAAACACAATAAAAGACACTTCTTCCGTAAAAGAATGTGAACTCATCAAAACGTCATTTTTGTCCGCTTGGACTGCTAATCAGGAAAAACCTTTTTCAGAAGGAATAAAAACAATCAAGACAGACTTGTGTCGTACGTGGCCCGAACTACGTGTGCTCTGATCTTTCATGCTGTATGAAAGTACGTAGGCATAGGATGTGATATCCTAGAGAGCAACCTTCCCCTCCTTTCCCGTAGGTAGGCGAACTACGTTGACTCTGATTTCTCGTTCCAGACGGGAATACGTAGGCATAAAGTGCGATACTTTGCCGAGTCATTTTCTTTTCTTTTAACCCCTGACCTGTAGAATAGATAGAATAACAATCCATACCAGAAAACAAGCGTGGATCCCGTCGAGTACGACGGACGTGAGGGGTGCTAATACCTTCCCCTTGCGTAACCGACTCCCGAATCCAGGATTTGGTTGCGACTACCATACCTTTCCCGTGTTATGCGAGGTTTACTCTGAGCGTTTCCTTTCCCTCCCGTGGGATAAATAACGCACGGTGGCGACTCTTCTGTTCCGCCGGCGCCGATTTTCGCAGTAGCGACAGCTGGCGACTCTGCTGGGGATCCAACGTCCCCTGGCTGCTAAGGACTGCGATAGTTCCTTATGCATTTGGGATCCAACGTCCCTTAAGAGAGTCAAACCTAACGCTTGTTTTCCCGTCGAGGATTTTGTATGGATTTATATTTCTGACCTTTATTTTCAGCATTATATATATATTGATTATTATTGCTGTATTGGGGTGTGATGGGTGGTTCTATGATTGAGAGATAAGCCGGACCTGGGCTTGAGTGCACCTAGAATTAGAGTAGAAAGTAGTGGGCGCGTGCCGGCTTTGCTTGCATTAGTGTCTCATGAAATCTACACTCGGACGAGGTTCTTCTGGTTGGCTTCTTTTTCTACCCTTTGGGTCGAAGGGGTTGTTGGTCAGCGGAATTGTCGACTCCGGGAACCGATCAATTGGAAGTTGGCTAAGTGAGGCTTCTTCAGGATTTGACGATGCCACTCCTTCTGGGAATCGTATCATCAACCCTGAAAGTCTGTAACACCGACGACCACATAGGATGCCGTACCTTTGTCAGTTACTAGGACATCCACCTGTGAGAGGGTTTGGGGTTATGCAGGTAACTAGACCTTCAGATACCGGTTATTTCTCGATCAGAGATCCTGGGTATTTATGGAGAGTTATGAGGTCTGTCAGAGACCATTTGGAGACATGTTATGAGGTTTGTCAGAGACCAGTTGGAGATGTGATTTGAGGCCTACCAGAGACCAGTTGGAGTTATGGTTTGAGGTCTGTCAGCGACCGTTGTTGGAGCTTTGTTCTAGGTCTATCTGAGACCAAGGTTTGAGGACTTCTATAGAGTCTATCTGAGACTTCTTGATATGGTTCAGGCTATTCAGCTACGGCAGTTGGTCCCTGTTGCATGTTACTTGCATTGCATTGTTTGCATACCCATTATCATTGCATCCCATTAACGTGTGTCTGTGCTGCAGGTGCATTTGCATATCCCCCAATTCTAGTGCCCAGACTTCCGAGTATTGATTATGGCTGGTTTGAGGAAAACAGTTGCGTATAAGCTGCCGACACCTGATATTACTCTGTTGCTTGGTCTGATATCTCTTGCTGATGAGGAGGTTAGGAGAAGTTTCAGAATGAGTCATGGGAGATTACTGAGATTAGTCTGCAAGCCCACTGCTGATGAGATGAACGGGCTGTACACCTTGATGCAGTTCTATGACCCCGCGTTGAGATGCTTTACGTTTGCTGACTTCATTCTAGGGCCTACCATTGAGGAGTACGTGGAGTTTACTGAGCTACCAGTGCAGAACAAGGTTCCCTTTATTCACTCTGCTGCTGAGCCCAAGTTGGAGGACTTAGCCAAGGCCTTGCATATGGACGCTGCAGAACTGTTAGTGACTTCTTGGCTTGGGGTTTCAGGTTTCTCTCTTGATTTCCTGGTTGGCAAAGCTCAGGAGTATGCCAAGAGCGGATGTTGGGTGGTTTTCAATGCTATTTTGGCTCTATGCATTTATGGGATTGTGTTGTTTCCTAACTTGCCCAATTTCGTAGACTTGGACGCTTTCCATCTATTTGTTGCCGGCAATCCAGTGCCGACATTGATCGGAGACTTCTACCACTCCTTGCACTACAAGAACGAAAACAGAAGGGGGAAGGTTGTTTACTGCTGTGCTCCTTTGTTGAATATGTGGTTCAAGAGTCATCTTCCCATGAAGGGATCTTTTGTGGAGAGTGCAACCACCGCTAGCTGGTCAGAGCGCCTGATGAGGCTATCTTCCGAAGACGTTGAGTGGTTTGATCGAGACCTGCTAGGATCTGAGCTCATCTTCAGTTGTTCTGGGTACCCTAATGTCCCGCTGATAGGAAGAAAAGGGTGTATCAATTACAACCCATCCTTGTTGGTCCGTCAGTTCGGATATGCGCTGAAGAGCCCGCCAAAGGAGGAAGAAGTAGAGGAATCTCTGTACTTCACCGGTGATTTGAAGGGGGAGTTATTAGCCAAGTTGCAGCATGCCTGGACGCGTATTAACCGAAGAGGGAAGCCGCTGTTAGGGAAGAATGACTGTCAGGCTTATGCACCTTACAGAGTTTGGATCCAGGAGAGAGCAAGTCAGTTGCGGATGCCGTTTCCAAATGCACCAGCCCTTGTCCCTATGCCGGCAGCAGAGCCAACTACTGTTTCTAGGGAGGCCTACGAGCGAGTGGTGAAAGAAAAAGAAGCCTTGATGAAGATCAACGAAGGGTTAGAGCAGGAGCTAGCCCAGATACGCAGTGAGAAAAACAAGGCCGTGCATGCTTTCCAACAGCAGATTGAGCTAATGAACAGATTAGGGGCTGAGTTGACTGAGGAGAGGAAGAAGCGCGAACGTCTGGGGCAAGAGTTCAGAAGCTCCCATGGCATGCTTGAATCCAAGAAGAAAGCACTTGACATCGCTCACCGAGAGATCTCTTCTTGCAATAAGACCTGGAATGCCACGCTCACCAACAATAAGAAGAGGGAAGATAAGTTGAAGCAGCAAATTTCCGACCTCGAAGAGCAGTTGAAGTCCAGCATCAAGAAGTGTGAAGAAGAAGTGATGACCCGGTATAGTCTCCAGAATGCACTGAACAAGGCCATCAAGGGCAGAGATGAAGCTGTGTCTCAGAAGCGTAAACTAGAGGATCGCTTCGGAGAAGGGGCATGGGAGGAAACTGCTGAAGACGTGCGACGTGTTCTTAAGAAAAGAAACCAACTTGTTGAAGGGATGCTTACCCGACCGAGTCATCCGGAGACCAAGAAGTTGCTAGAAGAGTACCAGACTTATGGGAGTGTTTGATCATTTCATATAGTAACTTGTATGCTTTATTTGCATAGTGCTGACCATCACCAGGATTGTTGGTTGAGGTCATGCCTTCTCTTTGTACTCTCAGTGATATTGTACTCTGGGCTTATTAGTTTCTCAATAATATATGAGGCTTTCTGTGATTCAACTCTGATCTTTGTATCGCTAGCACCGTCATTGCACCGACACCTTCACACTAGAATCGGGGAATGAATTTCCCTAATGCACAGACACACACATTGCATTGCATTCATATTCATATTGCATTACAGGTAATCCTTGGATGGTATCTTATTTCCTGCTCTGTACCAGGTATTTTCAGGATTGCGGATCAACGCCCGCACAGATACTCCACTCGCACCAATTGTCGAAGAATCATAGATCAAATGCAGAACGAGATGCAAGATGTGCGCGAGAAGCTAGCTCTCTTTATGCAGACCATGGAAGCTATTGCAAAAGGTCAGGAGAACTTGCAAGCCATGGTACAACCTCTGTTGGCCCGAAATGCTGGTCACGGTAATGAGGATCATCAGTCTGTGTGAGTCGACACTGTTCAGGGAGATGGCACTCCCACGCCAGTGGCTCCACTAGTAGTCAATATACCTGCTGCTAATGTCAACAACGCTACCGCTGCTAGGAACGGTAACGTCGGAGTTGGGAACGAGACTGCTGTCCATAACGTTGGGCTTGGTGATGTCAACTTGGGTGATAATATGGGAGGCAACGGCTTTGGCAATGCTGGATTCGGGTTCAATGATCAGGGATTCGATAACGCTGGGAAATATGGTTTCAATGCTCAAGGCTTTGGGCAAGATGGTTATGGTGTGGCCAATCAGGGTTACAAAGGTTTTGGAAATGGAAACGACGTTGGGTTAATGGCTTTTGGGCCTGCTGGAGGTGTTCAGGGATACGGCAACAGAGGCCGAGGCCCGGTGATAAATCAGATTAGAGCGGGCCGCAATAATGAATATGATGGGTATGGAACTGGGAATGGTATGTGGCAAGAAGATCAGCAGGAGGACGCTTTCTCCGGCGGAGGTTTCGAAGGGCCGATGGATAACTCCTAGAAGATCAGAATGCTAGAAGAGCAGATGAGGGGGGTCCTGAACCAAAGTGCTGTGGGCTTGGACATGGCAACAATGGGCCTGGTACCTGGCTTGAGGGTGCCAATCAAATTCAAAGCTCCTACGTTTGATAAGTATAAAGGGGACACCTGTCCGAAAGTGCACGTGCGGGCTTACTACAGAAAGATGTCTGCGTACTCGACTGATGAGAGAATGCTAATGCATTTCTTTCAAGATAGTTTGTCAGACCCTTCCCTAGAGTGGTACATGGGATTGGAGCCAACTAATATCAAGACATGGAAGCAATTGGCAGAGGCATTTGTAGCTCACTATAAGTATAACAGCGACTTGGCGCCCAATTGGGTCCAATTGACAGGGCTGTCTCAGAAGAAGGGTGAGAGCTTTAAAGAGTACGCGCAAAGGTGGCGCGATATGGCTGCCAGGGTCCGTCCTCCTTTAGAAGACAAGGAAATGAATGACATGTTCGTCGGCACATTCACAGGCTTGTTTCATGACATGTTGTTTCATACATCTCTGGCCAGTTTCTCATACTTAATTCTGATGGGAGAAAAGATTGAACGTAACATTAAGCAAGGAAAATTCCAGGCTGAGGAATCAACTGCATCTGGCAGTAATAGGAAGGCTTTTGGTGGGCGCCGTCAGGGCGAGGCAAGCGCAGTATTTGGGGGCCGAGGCAGAGGTCGGAACCAATATCATCAGCCGCAGTAGGTGGCGAGTGTTACTATTCCATATCAGCAACAACCATTTCAACAGCAACAACCAATGCAGCAGCAGCAGCAGCAACAACAACCGCAGCAGGGGGCACAGCCTGCTCTGCGAAGGTTCCAGGGTGGTAAACCAAGGAGAGTGTTTGAGAAGCCTCCCTCAACGTATGTTGATTTGTTACAGACATTGTTGGGTCTGAATTTGGTAGAGAAGAGAACTCTGGCACCGATAACGGGAACTCCTCCGTATGGTTATGATGCAAGCAGGCACTGTGAGTTTCATTCTGGGGCTCCGGGCCACGATATAGAGGGTTGCCATGCTTTTAAGCATGTTGTGCAGGATCTTTTGGACAATAAGACTATCAATTTCGGAACAGCAGGTCCGAATATAGTGCAGAAACCCATGCCTAATCATGGGGCAAACGCCATTCTGACTGAGGAAGGGTTGTATCTGATTATGAATGTCGACGATTTAAAGACGCTGCTGAACGAGGTAAAAAGCAGATTGTTGCAAGGGGGTGTTTATCCAGGATGTGACGAGTATTGCTTAGAATGCTGGACCCTAGCTGGGGGGTGTGATGATTTGAAGAAAGGCATTCAGGCTTTAATTGATGGAGGCACATTGCAGTTTGACCGAGCAGCAATCGAAGAGCCTGCAGGGGCAGTAGCAGATAATCAGAGTGATGTGGCCACTGTAACGATCCCTCGGAAGACAATCACTATTGCAGCACCGGTCCAGCGACCACCGATCACCATAACTAAGGCCGGACCGATCCCGTACGAGAACACAAAGGCAGTCCCATGGTCATATGGGTTGGAAGTGTATTGTGACGGAATAAAGATTGATGTTAATAAGCAGTCAGCCGAGACTGTAGAGAATGTGGTTGGTTCAGGAGGCATGACAAGGAGTGGTAGGATCTTCATATCGCCTGAGGTGGAAGTCGAAAGACTGGCAAAGGGGAAAGGAAAAATGGTTGAGAATGTTCCAGTGCAGGCAAGCGAAAAAGCATCGGCATCGAAAGAGGTAGAAGAGTTCATGCGCTTGATTCGAAAAAGTGATTATAAGATTGTGGAGCATCTGCAACAGACGCCTTCAAAGATATCTATCCTGTCATTGCTATTGTGTTCTGAAGCTCACAGAAATGCTTTGTTGAAAGTCCTGGATACTTCTTTTGTACCCCAAGACGTCTCCGTGAATCAGCTGGAAGGAGTGTTGGCACATGTAAATGCAGGCCACAGCTTGGGCTTTACTGACTTCGATTTGACCCCGAAAGGGAGAGATCATAACATGGCGCTGCACATATCTGTCGAATGTAGAGGATCGGTAATGTCGCATGTATTGGTCGACACCGGATCGTCTTTGAATGTGATGCCCAAGAAAGCGATGATGAAGCTAGATGTCAGGGGAATCCTGTGCACGCCCAGTGACTTGGTAGTCAGAGCGTTTGATGGCACGAGGAGAACAGTCTTTGGATCAATAACATTGCCTCTGCAGGTGGGGCCGGAGGTGTTTGCGACTGAATTCTATATCATGGATATACAGCCTGCATATAGTTGCCTGCTCGGAAGACCCTGGATTCATGGGGCTGGGGCAGTCACGTCTACCCTGCATCAGAAGTTGAAATATATGGTCGGAGACAGCGTAGTCACCGTATGCGGAGAAGAAGACATCCTGGTCAGCCATCTTTTGTCATTTAAATATGTGGAGGTCGACGGAGAGATCCACGAAACACCCTGCCAGGCATTTGAAGGGTTGCGAATCAAGGACAAAGGTCCCGGGCCGAGCAAGGTGTCAGAGTTAGCCGTCTCGTCGTATAAAGAAGCTCAAGCTCTGGTGGAGGCAGGAGAAGCAAAGGGCTGGGGCAAAGTGCTGGATATTCCGGTGAAGATGGACCAGTTCGGGCTGGGATACTAACCATCGTCGTCAGCACCTGCTGTGGGGGCACCCCGTTTCAGAGGGCCAATAACCATCTCTGCCAGTGGAGTATGTCATGAAACCATCAATGCTGCTTCGGAGTCTGACGAAGGAGACAGTGACTGTGATATGGATGCCTGGATTCAGCCAAGCACGCCAGGACAGGGACTGTGCAACTGGTCTATTCAGGAGCTTGTTCCTGTGACTCATAAACAGTAATGCTTTGCTTTATTAATTGTTGAACAATCTGATGTCCTGCCTGGGGCATCAGGATTTGCTTAGGGCTGTGTTGTTATGAACATTGCGTGTTAATCATTAAATAAATGGCGTTTTTTTTATGTACAAATATTGTAATCTCTGTCTTTCTTGTTTTGTATTTTTCAATAAAATGGCAACGTGGTTATTCTCTTTATACGCATTTTGAAGCACTTAACCATTCCTTTTGCAGGATAACATTTTCAGATGACATCCTTGAACCACCTATGACTCGTCCCGACTTTGAGCATCCGGTATTTCAGGCCGAAGAAGAGGTTGTCGAAGATAGTGACGTTCCTGAAGAACTGTCTTGGTTGGTGAAGCAAGAGGAAAGAGCCATTCTACCTCACGACGAGGTCATCGAAATTATCAACTTGAGGTCGGAAGGGGTTGAGAAGAATATTCGTATCGGAGCCGCACTGCAGAGCGATATCAAGCGAAGACTGGTTGAAATGCTCCGAGAGTATAGTGATGTATTCGCTTGGTCGTATGAAGATATGCCAGGGCTCGATACAGATATGGTTGTGCACCGTCTGCCACTGAAAGAAGAATGCCCGCCAGTCAAACAAAAGCTTCGCAGAACTCGACCAGATATGGTAGTGAAGATCAAAGAGGAAGTTCAAAAACAGTGGGACGCTGGTTTCCTGGCTGTGACAAAATATCCCTCATGGGTTGCTAACATCGTACCAGTGCCAAAGAAAGACGGCAAGGTTCGAATGTGCGTGGATTATAGAGATTTGAATAAAGCAAGCCCAAAAGACGATTTTCCGCTTCCTCATATTGACGTGCTAGTTGATAATACCGCTCAATACTCCGTATTCTCCTTCATGGATGGTTTTTCAGGCTATAATCAGATTAAAATGGCGCCAGAGGACATGGAGAAGACTACTTTCATAACGCCTTGGGGAACATTTTGCTATAAAGTGATGCCCTTTGGCTTGAAAAATGCTGGGGCAACATATCAGCGTGCGATGACGACTCTTTTCCATGATATGATGCATAAAGAGATCGAAGTTTATGTTGACGATATGATTGCCAAATCCCAGACGGAGGAAGAGCATCTGGTTAATCTGCTAAAGCTGTTCAAAAGGCTTAGAAAGTTCAGGCTGAGACTGAACCCTAACAAATGCACCTTCGGGGTGAGATCGGGTAAACTGCTGGGGTTTATCGTAAGCGAAAGAGGAATAGAGGTCGATCCTGCTAAAATAAAAGCGATACAAGAAATGCCGACGCCTAAAACAGAGAAAGAGGTGCGCGGGTTTTTAGGGAGGTTGAACTACATCGCCCGGTTCATATCTCACCTAACTGCTACGTGTGAACCATTGTTCAAGCTGTTGAAGAAAGATCAAGCTGTAACATGGAACGAAAATTGTCAAAAGGCGTTCGATAAAATAAAGCAGTATTTGCAGGAGCCTCCTATTTTGATACCCCCAGTGGCAGGGAGACCCTTGATTATGTATTTGACAGTTCTTGAGGGAAGCATGGGTTGTGTTCTCGGTCAACACGACGAGACAGGAAGAAAAGAGCATGCGATCTACTACTTGAGTAAGAAATTTACAGATTGTGAATCTCGATACTCAATGCTTGAGAAAACTTGTTGCGCGCTAGCCTGGGCCGCCAAGCGTTTGAGGCAATACATGCTGAATCATACAACCATGCTCATCTCAAAGATGGATCCTATCAAGTATGTATTCGAAAAGCAGGCGTTGTCAGGGAGAATCGCCCGTTGGCAGATGGTCTTGACTGAATATGACATTCAATATGTCTCGCAAAAGGCTATAAAGGGGAGTGTGCTGTCTGAGTATCTGGCGAAGCAACCTATTGAAGATTACCAATCGATGAGGTTTGATTTTCCTGACGAGGATATCATGTACCTAAAGATGAAGGATTGCGAAGAACCGTTGCCAGACGAAGGACCAGAGTTGGGTTCCAAATGGAAGATGATATTTGACGGAGCTGTGAATGCTTACGGTAGCAGAATAGGGGCAATCATCACTACGCCACACGGGTCGCACATCCCGTTTACTGCCCGACTGACCTTTGCCGTTACCAATAATGAGGCCGAATACGAAGCTTGTATAATGGGGCTTGAAGAAGCCATTGATTTGCGAATCAAGAATTTGGACGTGTACGGAGACTCAGCTCTGGTGGTGAATCAGATCAAAGGGGAATGGGAGACACGTCAGCCCAATTTGATACATTACATGAATTATGCAAGGAGATTGTTGCCTTTCTTCGACAAGGTTGAGTTGCATCATGTGCCGCGGGCCGAGAATCAAATGGCTGGCGCTCTCGCCACTTTATCTTCCATGTACAAAGTCAACTTCTGGAACGAGGCTCCCCGAATCATTATCTCTCGGCTTGACAGACCAGCTTTCGTATTTGCTATTGATGAAGCATCTGACGACAAACCGTGGTATTTTGACATCCTTAATTTCCTGAAGAATAAAGAGTATCCGGCTGGGGCATCCAGTCAAGATCAGAAGACTCTCAGGAGATTAGCGGGTAATTTCTATTTGCATCCGGATGGCGTCTTATACAGAAGGAACCACGACTTGGTGCTATTGCGTTGCGTAGATGAAAGAGAGGCAAAGCTGCTCATGGAGGAAATACACGAAGGTACCTTTGGTACGCATGCTGGTGGGCATGCTATGACGAGAAAGCTGCTGCGGGCAGGGTATTTTTGGCTGACTATGGAAACTGACTGTTTCAAGTTTGCGAGGAAGTGCCATAAGTGCCAAATCTACGCTGATAAGATCCATGTGCCTCCGAGTCCTCTGAATTTGATGTCATCGCCATGGCCGTTCTCGATGTGGGGAATTGATATGATTGGAAAGATCGAGCCGACAGCTTCTAATGGGCACAGGTTCATTCTAGTAGCAATCGATTATTTCACCAAGTGGGTAGAAGCAGCGTCTTACGCAAACGTAACTAAGCAGGTGGTGGCTAGATTCATCAAGAGAGATATCATTTGCCGATATGGGATCCCCGAGCGGATAATCACGGACAACGGTTCAAACCTGAACAACAAAATGATGAAGGAACTCTGTCAGAATTTCAAGATCGAACATCACAACTCCTCCCCTTACCGACCCAAGATGAATGGCGCTGTCGAGGCGGCCAATAAGAATATCAAGAAGATCGTTCAGAAAATGGTGGTGACCTATAAGGATTGGCATGAGATGCTACCTTTTACCTTGCACGGTTATCGTACGACGGTACGCACATCAACCGGGGCAACCCCGTTCTCGTTAGTATACGGAATGGAAGCGGTATTACCATTGGAAGTTGAGATCCCTTCTCTGAGGGTATTGCGAGATGTTCAATTAGATGAGGCAGAATGGGTGAAAGACAGGTTGAACCAATTGAGTTTGATGGATGAGAAGAGGCTAGCTTCTCTAGCATACGGTCGTTTGTACCAGAGCCGAATGAAGAAAGCATATGATAAGAAGATACATCCGCGGAGCTTTCAGACGGGCGACCTTGTGCTGAAAAGGATTCTCCCGTCGCAAGCAGATCACAGGGGCAAGTGGACCCCCAACTACGAAGGGCCATACGTTGTCAGGAAAGTCTTTTCAGGAGGGGCTTTATTGTTGTCCACCATGGACGGTGAAGACTTTACGTCGCCTGTGAATTCGGACGCAGTTAAAAAATACTTTGCTTGAAAATTGACCCGCTGGACAGAAAAAGAGAGTCCAGGCAAAAATGGGGCATCCTGGCGAACCAAAAAACAGAATGAAAGGTTCGGGCAAAAGTTAGGGATAAAATTGAAAAAATGTACACCCGCGAAGTTGAAAACCTACACTGGGCGGCTTCGGCAAAAAAGGGTATCTCGGTGAACTGAAAACCCGTAAAGGGCGGTTCACGCAAAAGTTAGGGATTTGGAAAAAAGCAAATGACTGCGGTCCGGATTTGATACTATGTTGAGCATTGGTGCGGGAGAATATACCTGAGGGGTCGATTATCAGATACAATCTCTTCGGAAGTGGGGATACCGGGAAAGCATTAGAGTCGGACGAGTCATGGGAGGATCAGTTCATGGTGTTCGTTTGCATCCCGTTGCCGACATGTGTACAAAATTTAATTTGTCAAAATATTTATGCTTCTTGTGCATACTTGTGTATCTGCTTTGCGTAGCTTCCTCTTTTCAGGAGTTACATCCCGTGTACAAAACTCCGCCCATTCAGGGGCCCAATCAATAAAATATGTTATTCAGTACTTAATGCTGGTTCTTTACTGTTTTGTGCATGATAAAACGCCTAAGTTTATTGAAACTAGCAGGTGTATAACATCACTGGCCCTTGCCAACAATTGCTAAAGCTTTGAATTAACTGAAAATAACGTCACTAACCTGAATTGATTTGGTTGCATAGGCTTGTCCTGTCTTGTTTGTGTTGTTGCAGGTTTCATAGCCGTACGAGGAAGATGATCAAAAGATTGCAATAACGAAAGACTCGACCCCCACGCAGGTCATACATGGTCTTCCTGAAGAAGGATCGAATTCCCCAGCTAGTCGTGGCTTATTCAAAGGACATGCTCCCAAAGTCGGTTTATCCTCAGCAAAGTTTGGAAAATTCCAGGATTATAAGGCTATATCCAGACAGTGTATCTCAAGCAGAGTTGGTTTAGCCTCAGAAGATTAATATCGGTGAGCTGTATTCAGACAAGTTCATCTTTCCCCGCAGGGTCATTTACTCTCCCCTAGCGGAATCAGCGGATTTTCCCCAAGAGAATCGTCCCATCCCCAGTGGAGTTCTCTTTTCCTCAAGTATTTTCATTCCTCCCAGTGGAACTCGAAGATTAAGACTCTCCCCGGAAGAGTTGGTGTGGGTCCTGGCATTTATTTTGTCAGAATACCGTGTGATATCAGTTCACCCTCCAGCAGAAGTATAATCATACCAGGCTCATATGCTATCTCCAGCAGAGTTATGTTCCCCAGCAGGGTGTTACTTCGATGAGGCGCTTGGTTTAAGTTCCCGATTTCCCAGCTGAGTCGACTTCCCTCTTCCGGCATTTATTTTGCCGGAATAATTCTGTGGCATCTGGCTATCCCCAGCGAAGTTGGCATTATCTTCAGCGTTTATTTTGCTGAAGCAGTTTCTGTACCCAGCAGTTCGAGTCTGCAATTGCATTGGCATATAGTGTCGCACTTGCATTCACCAAATAAACACGCGTGGCATTTCCACGACGATTGAAGCATTGCGTCAGTGTCAAACATACGCATTTTAGAAGCATAAACCAGGATGGCTAACCTTTTGTTTCAAGTATTGTTTCTCTTGCAGGTAGAGAGAGCCCTCGCTCAGTTGAATCAATAAACATTCGAGGTCTCGGCATGAGACATTCAACGGAGTGTCAGCTTTGGCGCTACTCCCCACAGAGTTATCAGGATAAGTTTCTCTTTGTCCCCAAGCAGAGTTACTTATTTCCCCGCCAGGATTTCTTGTTGAAGTTTCTCCGGTCCGACCAGCGGATTGTTTCCTGCAAAGTTGTTGTTACGTCAGCATTAAAAGGTTTCGCGAACCAAAATTTCAGAGGCTACCGCCGGTTATCAGAACAGGTGTCCGAAAGTTTGGTTTCCAAATATCCCCAGTAGAGTCAGCCTCAAAGCTGCTGTAACGTCAGTGATAAAAAGTTTGCGGACCAATGGAGGGATGAGTCCTAACGTGGACGGGTTTATTGACAGGTTTTTCGTGTGCTAAGAGAAGTGGGGGTCCTGACGCGGACATTTCCTCAGTTTGACGATATGTGTTAGTCCTAACGTGGACGGATTTGATTTCTTGGTGTTTATCGAAGGTGGAGTCCGGACGTGGACAAAATTGGTTACTCTTCGTGTTGGTGTCCTGACGTGGACCATTTATTTCCAGCAGATAGCTTTATTCGTAATGGTGAAATGTGCGTCCTGACGTGGACAAGTTTGTAGTTCTTTGTGATGACAAGATACGAGAGTCCTGACGCGGACGAATTTATCCTTCTTCGTGTTGTTGGCAAAGTATGAGTCCTGACGTGGACACATTCGTATTTCCCCAGCAAGTAGAAGACGTGCAAGTCCTAACATGGACATGTTCTATTACTTCAGCAGGTTGAGATATGGGTCCTAACGTGGACAAGTTTTATTTTCTCAGTAAGTCAAGAGGCGAGTCCTGACGTGGACAAATCAAGACGAAACGTGAGTCCTGACGTGGACAGATCAAGTTATTCCTAACGTGGAAAGTTTGTATTCCTAACATGGAAAGATGGTGATTCCTTACGTGGAACGAAGTTGATTCCTTACGCGGAAAAGGTTGTATTCCTAACGTGGAAAGATTGTGATTCCTTACGTGGAACAAAAAGTTTATTCCTCACGTGGAAAGAGAAATTGTTTCCTTACGTGGAAAAGTTTAGTCCTGACGTGGACAGATTAAAGTTTCATTCCTTACGTGCAAAGATTGGAGTCCTTACGTGGACAAAGTGAGGTGAAAGTTGGAGTCTTTACGGGGACGAATCAAAATGTGTTTCCTTACGTGGAAAGAGGTGATTCCTTACGTGGAAAGATTGAGTCCTTACGTGGACATATCAGATTGATTCCTTACGTGGAAAGATAGCATTCCTGACGTGGAACGAGATTGTATTCCTTACATGGAAAGATTGAGTCCTTACGTGGACATATCAAGTCTGAGTCCTTACGTGGACAGATTGAGTTTGTATTCCTTACGTGGAAGAACGAGTTATTCCTTACGTGGAAAGTTTAGTCCTGACGGGGACAGATTCAGATCAGGTTGGTTTCCTAGCGTGGAAAGAAGTTATTCCTTACGTGGAAAGTTGAGTCCTAACGTGGACAATGGTTATTCCTGGCGTGGAAGAGTTTATTCCTAACGTGGACGATTTATTTCTGATGAAGTGAAGACGAATTATCCCCAGCGAAGTTTCCGAGTTTTTTTTCCGGGTTAACAGCAGGTGGAGTCCTAACGTGGACAGGTTTGGTTGAGATTTCTTTGTGTTGACGACACAGGCGTCCTAACGTGGACAAGCAAAGTTTTATTCCTGCAATGATAAATGTATTTTTCAGGCTGATGAAAATAATCCCCGCACGAGATCAGTGGGTTGCGGTAAACAGTCACATTCAGTTGATGAATGTCGTTCCTCAAGCAGTGGTGCAGTTTATTTCTGCGGTTGGCAAATTTCCGGGTTCTTAGTATTCAACCGTCTCGTACCGCGAATGTCTGAAGGCTCCGGGCTCTTCACCCAATCGGGTCCAAGTCGCTTGAATAGGGACAACTGTTGCACCCTAAAATTTGCTCAACCTATTTCACTTGGTTTACGTTTCAATATCATTAGCATTTGCATATGGAGTCATGTACCTAGCCTAACCATCTGCATAGCATAAGCATAGCAAGTCATCCAACAGGGGACCAATCATTATTCTCATCTCTATAAACCTATCAAGAGGTTATTCAATCCCATTCAAGTCCTCAGAAGAAATTTGAAAGCTGAGAAGTCAATGGATCAAGCAGTTCATCTATCTCCTAGCTGAGGGTATCTGGGAACCAACAAAGAAATGGTGAGCTGTGGGATGAGAATGGGGAGTATCTAGACATCTTGGAGGACTTAGAAAGTCATTTGGAGAAGGAGACAAGTCATTGGTATGGTCACAAGAATTGCAGTTGAAGACAGTCAACTAGGGTTTCATCTGGGTCAACCCTGGGTCAACTTTAGGTCAATTGATTGATTGAAAGGCATTAAGGTCTATTGGAGAGATGTGGGGTTCATAATTTGACACATGGATAAGGGTATGGTGATGTGCTAAGAAGAAATCAAGAAGAATCAAGGAGAAGAGGAGTTTCTAAATTAGGGTTTCTGTGTAAAATCCCCTAATTTAGGTCAAATTTCCAAGCAAGATAAGTCAAAATGAAAGCTTCAAATGGATCCTTGATCAACATGAAACTTGTATAGGATCTCAATACCTTTAATTTGAGTGGTGGAAGACATTAAGGAGATTTATAGAACTCAAGTTATGGTCCTTGCAAGTTACAGGTCATCTGAGGTATCTGAAATTTTGTCTGTGAAAGTGACTTGACTTCCAAGCAATTTTTACCCCTCAAGGAGATTTCAAATGAATTTCTGGTAAACATAAGAATTGCTCCTCATTGTCTTAGCTTTCTAGAATGGTATAGTATTCCTTCATATGATTTGTGGAACTCTACTTATGGTCTTGGCAAGCAAAGGGTATTTTGGTCATTTGAGAATTACAGGTCATTTCAAGCCTATGCCCAAAACTCATACAAGGAAGCTTCAAATGGAAAACTTTACAACACCAAACTTGTTCCAAATGACATTTTGAGTCTATAAAAGTGACCATGAGAGATTGGAAAGATTCATAGCACAAGGTTTCAAAATTGTTGGATTTAATGAATAAAAATGACCTAAAAAATGAGATTTTTCATATTTTGGCCAAATGAGGTGAAATTATAGGTCATTTTGAATGGAAAGATCATTTTGAGAACATTGGCTAAAATAGAATTTTGAGCTTGGTTCATATTTTGGGAGTTATTCAAGGTCACTTATCATGGAAGAAACATAAGCCAAATCCAAGGGAAATCACACAAGGGAAGTTTCTCCAAGTTTCTAGGAGGTTCTAATGACATGTATATATTGATATGAGAGGGTTCATGCCATGGTTGGTGATCACTTTTACTCAAAACCACAAGTTTCACACATTTCTCTCATTTTGCAAAAGCTTCTCAAACTACCTCAAATCTTCACCAATCTTCACCATTCTTGATCTGATCTTCATCCTCATCATCCCTAGATCACAATTCTCACAAGCATTTGGTAGATTGGAGCAGAACTCGTGCCACACACTTCCATCCTCCAAGAAGCAAGAAACTTGGAATTGCAAGATCCAAGAGGTTTGAGTCCAATTCATTGCATACAGTAGTCAAGAACAAACTCACTGATCAGTTTCCCATCATTTCAAGCATTGGATCAAGAGGATTCCATAGTTGTTTTCATCATCACACCAGGTTGGTAATGTCATTCGAATTGATTGATTTAGTGAGAATTATAGGGAATTGGTAGTATAGATTGGTTAGGATAAGTAAGATGATTGATTTTGGTAAGTTTGGATAAGTTTCATGGATGTTGATCATGGTGCACTAATTCTGTTAGAGATCATAACATCAAGAATAATGAGAAATAATCTTAGGTTAATGGCTCAGATTGATCAGCATAGTGTGTAGAGTATGTTAGGGCAAGAATTATGGAGAATTGAGAGGTTTGATCACAGGTGAAAATGGTGGTTTACAACTGTTATTCCTATCGAGTTGGTTGATGGAGCGAGTTTTAGGAGAAGTTATTATCATGGCTGTGTAGATGGAAGTTTGTAGAGCAACTTTTCTCTTGGAGTCGTGTGAATCCATGGAGGTATAAGGGAGAACAGAGGAGGAGAAATTCGAGCATGGTGGTGAAGTTTCAGAAACCCTAGGGTTTCTGAGGTTGAAGACGATCTGGGAGCCACACGATGGCCTTTTGACTTTTGACTGGGATTGGAAACCAACGGCCACGATTGAAGGACGAAAACGGAGGGAAGTTTAAATGATGAAATGCCCCGTTTCATTTAAGTTTGCTGACTGGGCTCAGACATTCGCTGCTTTTGACACCCCTCAAACCAAGCCCAATAGGATTTTAACTGAAATAATTGCTAGTTACACCGTTTTTACCTTTTTTTATTTTTTGTTTGTTTTCTGAACATGTTGGGCCTAGTGCCATTTGCTTTTCACACCCCACTGCCTGGCCCAGTTCATTTTTTAACTGATTTTTATTACTTGCTGCGCCCTCTGCCAACTTTATTTCACTTCATTTTTTCTCAAAAACATTAAATCTTTTAAAAATCATAATAAATCATAAAATGCATATTTTCAATTGGTTCTTTTTGCATTATTTTCTTAATTTGGTCAAGAAAATTATCATCCAAAAAAATTAATAGTTCCTTTTATTTTCATATTTTTGGCATATTTTCCTTTTAATTGTGTGTAAATATTGTTTTGTTTAGTACATGATTTTGTTAATTTTAGTTTGATCAAATGCTTTAATATTTTTAACCCATTCTTTTTAGGGTGATTAGTAGATAAGGTTAGCTTGTATATATAATTTAGTTCCTATTTTTAAGACTTAATTTTAGGTGTTTAGTTTAGGTGTGAATAACATGAACAAAATTAGGGTTTAAGTGATAACTTAGGAGAATTGAATCATTTCCCTTAGGACTTAGAGATTGAATATTTTAGATATGGGACTATAGGGACTATGGGTAGTTATTAGATCCCTTAGAAATCACTAGGATTCCCCTACTGCTATTAGTATATTACTGTCTATATTTGTTTGACTGGTGTGGTATGCCCTCTGGGGATTACTGATTTATCTGTGTGGGTATTGGGATTGCTTGGGGATTGGGGGGAGCTGAAGACTTGTGATGAGGAAGCCATTGGAGATCCAGAGACTGAAGTCCAACTTCCAGAGTTGAAGAGGAGATTCTTGCTAGCAGCTGTTGAGGAGACTAGGGTTTAGGAGCTAGGCAGAGCTCTGGATTAGAAAGCTTGTTTCTCAAACATGGAGTGCCTTGTCTGCATCCATCCTTTCTCTATGATTCAGAGTCTCTTTCAAATATCCACCTCCTTCCTTTGGAAGGATCAGTGAATGTATTTGAAAGATAGAACTTTTGAGAGAAAACTGTCTGTTTAATGTTAACAGTTAATGAACCACCCTTGGTAGGTAATTGACTGTCTAACATTCATTCATTTCATCTGGTTGACTGATATTCCTCCTGGAGCCTGAGACTTGAAGAAAATCCATTGTAGATGGAAGATTAATGATCAAGACCTTGCTGGAAGGCTGTGGAGATGGAGATTGATGCTTGCCTGAAGCTTATAGCTGTTTGATGATGACTTGAAGATAGGTGTTGATGCAGAGCTGCTGTGGCTGTTTATTTTCATTTCTGATGTATTGATTGGTTTTCTGGACTGTATTGTTTGCTGTTTAACCTGTTGGGTTGAAAGTGAATCCTGTTCACTTTTGCCTATTGTTTTCTAGGTTCGAGGTTGAGTGGGACTCCCTTGCCTCGCTTGTATTGTTGCATCCATGCATTTTACTGCTTTACTGTATATATCTGCTATTGTTTCTGTTTCCGTCTATTCCCTTAGGATCTCTGTTTCTCTCTGCGCAAGAGAGGAGCATGATAGACACTAGGTCTTAACCCATGCATGATAACATTAGGTTAGTTTGATTCCCTTCGCAACCGTAGGTTAGAGTTCTGTCTCTTCTTTCTCAAAACAAACAGAAAAACACAATAATATTTCAAACACAATAAAAGACACTTCTTCCGTAAAAGAATGTGAACTCATCAAAACGTCATTTTTGTCCGCTTGGACTGCTAATCAGGAAAAACCTTTTTCAGAAGGAATAAAAACAATCAAGACAGACTTGTGTCGTACGTGGCCCGAACTACGTGTGCTCTGATCTTTCATGCTGTATGAAAGTACGTAGGCATAGGATGCGATATCCTAGCGAGCAACCTTCCCCTCCTTTCCCGTAGGTAGGCGAACTACGTTGACTCTGATTTCTCGTTCCAGACGGGAATACGTAGGCATAAAGTGCGATACTTTGCCGAGTCATCTTCTTTTCTTTTAACCCCTGACCTGTAGAATAGATAGAATAACAATCCATACCAGAAAACAAGCGTGGATCCCGTCGAGTACGACGGACGTGAGGGGTGCTAATACCTTCCCCTTGCGTAACCGACTCCTGAATCCAGGATTTGGTTGCGACGACCATACCTTTCCCGTGTTATGCGAGGTTTACTCTGAGCGTTTCCTTTCCCTCCCGTGGGATAAATAACGCACAGTGGCGAATCTTCTGTTCCGCCGGCGCCGATTTTCGCAGTAGCGACACCGTGGGATGATGTCTTCAGTCAAAGTCCACCTAAGATCTAATGGCTATCAAGTCATCTTCAACCTTTTGAATTTCTGAGTTTCCTCCCTCTGCGCGCGCTAGAGTTACCGCCGGTGACTTCTCCGATCAACCTTCCACAACCCTAACTCTCTATAGAATCCACCATTGGCCACGATCCCTTGATGAATCTTGTCCCAAATTTCCTCAGGAGTTCATTCATGCCACTAATTCATTCTAAAAACTCAAGATTCGCAAGAACACAATCTCAACCGAAAATTGTAACATCCCTAATTGGTCACTAATCTCCAAATTGATGATCCAAAAACCTTCCTACATCAATCTACAATGCATCTAACACAATAATTCCCATTGATTCTACCTAATTTAAGCCATGGAAAAAGAACTGCATACCTGGTAAAATTGAGCAAACAGAGTGGTTGAATCTTTAAATCAACCCTCAAGAACTTGCAGAATCCTTCACTAGCCTCTAATCAACCTTCTGTATGCAAAGAAAAGAATTGAAACGCCCTGAATTCTTGGAACAGATTCTGAGTTGCAAGCTTCCAACTCCAATGGCTAACTCACGATTCCTCCACAACTTGGCCTCTAATTTGATCTGGGATCAATCACCAACCTCAGAGCAAGCTATTGAGATCAATTTCTTGGACTGAAATGGCCTCTAACCTTGTAACAGATTTTGATTTGCAAGAATGGATTTCAAAGTGCAATCTCACTCTCCTCTCTCAATTCTCACCAACCTTGGCCCTGAATCCTTTCATATGTTTATATAGAACATGAATAAATGATCTAGAAAGCTCTAGATCACTCTAATGAGAAATTCAATATCTCACTTCACTTGAAAATCCAATCTCATGGTATATTCAAGACAGTCCTTGCATCAGCTTGCATTCATTATGCTTTTCATCCAAATTCTCTCCAAATGAGATTATGAAAGTGTTTGGATTGAAAGGAGCCTTGGTTATGCCTTGCATATTGGTTTGGCAATTGTTACTTATGATGTAAGTAACCACTTTTCAAAGCAAGTCCTCAAATTAACCCTCAATTCAAAATTGTGGCAATGTCAATGTTCTTAAAATGTGTTCTACAATCAAATTGGTATGTCATATGACTTGGTTTGGACATGTAGATCAAAAATCCCAATTTCCATCTTTGGTTCATTTGAAATTCATCCTTATTTTAGGCCATTTTTGTGATTTTGTGAAGCAAGCTATTCCAAGCTCTCATGACCTCTTGGCTAGCCTTAAAACATCATTTTGAACAAGTTTGATGTTGAACATTTTCCAATTTGAAGCTTGCAAATAGGAGTTATGGCCTTATGATTGAAATGACCTATAATCTCCAAATGACCAAAATACCCTTGACTTGTCAAAGCCATAACTTGAGTTCTACAAATCCTATCAAGTACTTCTAGTACTCTATAGAAAGCTAAGAGTATAAGGAACAACATTCATGTTGACCAAAAGTTCATAGGAATCATCCTTCTAGGGAAAAAGTTTCATGCAAGTTGGACAACTTTCAAGCTCCAAATTCACATACCTCAGATGACATGTAACTTGTCAAAGTCATAACTTGAGTTCTACAAATCCTATCAAGGACTTATAGCACTCAAATTAAAGCTAAGATCATGCTCTAAAACAATCATGTTGGGGGCAAGATGATATGACAATCACATCTTGAGTTAAATTGCCTTGAAGATAGGGGTCAAACCAGGGGATTTTACACTGTCAAGCCTTAGAAACCCTAGCCTGAAACTTCTCAAACTCTTCAATCATGATGAGTTAACTTTGGAATCATCCTTATAAAATCTAAATGTGTCAATCCATGATTACATGGCCCTTGAATTAGGTCTCAACCTTCTTCAAATCATCAGTTGACTTAGGGTTGACCCAGTCAAACCCTAGCTGCACCAATCATGGCTGAGGCTTCTTATTCTTGCACAATGATCTGTCTAGGCCTCAAAGTGATCTTCAAAACTTCTCATGAGCTCTCTCAAGACCTCAAGTCCAACTTCATGGCTTCAAAATCATTTGATGACTTTCCACAACTCTCAAGTTAGTAGACCTACACACTTGGTTTCAACCATTCTTTCTGAGGCTCTTCTAACTTCTCTGACAAGGATATCAACCCTTGAACATCTGAATAACCTTCTTAGCTAGCTTCATAGCCTTGTGTAGCCCTTGATTGGTAATCATACCTCTTGATCTCCTGCATACATGTCAATGAAATGCAAATGATAATGCTAATGTGAATGAAATGAAACATAAGCTAGGTAAAGAAATGTTGGGCAAATTTTGGGGTGCAACAGCTGCCCCTATTCAAACGGCTTGGACCTGACTGGGTGAGAAGCGAACGACTCTCAAACAATCAAGGTAAAAGACGGTTGAATACCAACAAACCCGGAAATTTTCCAACTACACAAGTACACGGTACTCTGATGGGGACAAATCTTCGGAAACTGGAACAGTAGCTGCACGGCAACTAGCTGGAGAAGTATTGATCTGAATCTTTGTCAGGATGATTTTCTAATTTATATGATATCATTGCATCCTCAAATTATCGAGGGACCACTGGTTACACGGTAACGGGCGATCTGCCACCGCCAAGGTAAGCGATACTCTGATTGTTAGGAACATCTTCAAAAACTGAGCATGGCAGTTGCACGGCAACTTGTTGAGGAATTGGTCACACGGTAACCGGTGATACATGGTCGATCATGCTGTCAGGAATCAGAATTCCTCGGGACTCATCAGGTCATTGGGAACTCACAGAAGTTTTTTGGGCATCAGCCGAACTTCGTCAGTAAGTCGGGAATAGACTTCTCGGTCAATCATGAACCAAATAAGGGTATTTAAGCCATTTCCATCAGGCATTCCGCGTCGGCGGGGAGGACTGCTTTGACCTTGTAGTTAGACTTCATCAGTAAGTCAGGGGATTTGGCACTACTGCCAGACTTCAATCATCAAGTCTTCAAGGGAAGTTTCAAATTCGCTGTTCAGAAACCTGCTGGGGATGACGCATCTCCGCTGGGGATTCTGGAGAACTATCAAGTAACTCTGCTTCGGGGCTTCAGTAATCATTCTGGGCAAATAAACTCTGCTGAGGACTACCAGAATCATCTTGGACAAATAATTCCGTCGGGGACTTCAAGAATCATCCTGAACCAACAACTCTGCGGGAGATTTCAGGAATCATCCTGAGCAAACACTCTGCTGGAGATTCTAAGCATCCACTTGAGCAACCCTCTCTGGCGACTTCACTGGGATTCTTAAGAATCATCTTAAGCAAACCACTTCGCTGAGGAGTTCAAGAATCATCCTGGGCAAACAACTTTGCTTGGGGATTCAAGAATCATCTTAAGCGAACCATCCTGCGGAGGAACACCTGCAAAACCAGAACGGTAACTGTAACACCCCCTTCTATACCCCAAATAAATGCATATAAAACAATTAAGCACATACAAATTATCAGAGTAAAAAGGTTTTATAATAAGGTATAAAATAAGAATGCCACAATTTCACCAATAAAACACTTTAACATTTTGCTCCATAAAATATGTAACATTTTCGTAGTTTTAGAAATCACATTTCAACATTTAATTTAAGCGGAAGATAACATCATTTAATCAGTTCCAAAATATTAATTCAAATGCACATAAGTCATCCAGATTAATACATCATATCAGTTAGATTACACAATCACATCAGCTGATACATCGCAATGTATCACAAAAGAATGAATATACTAGTCTAACTACCCGGTGTTACATATCAGAGCAGCCGACTCAAAAGAATGAAGACTAACTTCACAAAAGGACACCAGCATCCTAATCTGCAATGCCTCATAGAGCATTATCAAACAGCAGAAGGGTGAGAAATATAACCATAATAATCAAAGCATAAGATTATATATATATATATATATATATATATAAGGTAGTCATATAACACATATTCACATTTCTCACCACACTTCATTCTCTTAGTCATATATATTTACCACACATATATAGACAAACATGGATATTCACAAAGCATTCCCACATTATGCATACACTTACAATTTCCACAATCTCATCATTCACACATAAGCATCTCTTCATGCATATGTCATATATCAATGTGACTCAACAACTCAATGCAACTCATGCAATGCGGTACCGACTCTCGTTATCTTTTTTTCGGTTTTTACATTAAACCGGGTCCACTCTTCTAGACCGATAATTGTTGCACCCCAAAATTTGACCAACAATTATTTATTCATTGAGTGTTTGAAAGTTGACACGTCCATCAGACAGTTCAAGAGATCCTCAGGGGAATTGGTTGAAACCAGGGTTGTGTGCTTCATAGCTTGAGAGTTGTGGGTGCTCCTCAGATGATTCTGAGACTTTGAGAATGAACTTGATGTTTTGAGAAAATCTATGAGATGTCTTGAAAGCCATCATGAAGCCCAGAGAGGTCATTATGCAAGGATTCAGGAGATTCAACCATGAATGGTAGAATTAGGGTTTTGACTGGGTCAGCCCTAGGATAACTGAAAATTTGGAGAAGGTTGAGACCTAATCCAAGGGCCATGAGATCATGGGATGATGCATAGAGATGTTATAAAGATGATTCCTAGATCAACTCATCATGATTGAGGAGTTTGAGAAGTTTCAAGTCAGGGTTTCCAAGGATTGTCAGTGAAAAAACCCTAATTTGATCCCTATCTTCCAGGCAGTTTTAGCTCAAGATGTGATTGATATCTCATCTTCCCCACAACATGAATGTTGTAGAGCTTGTTCTTATCTTTGATTTGAATGGTGGAAGTCCTTGATAGGAGTTGCATAGCTCAAGTTATGGTTTTGACAAATTACAGGTCAGCAGAGGTGTGTGAATCTGGGTCCTTGAAAGTCACCCAACTTGCAGACAACTTTTGCCCTAGTAGGATGATTCCTATGATCTCTTGGTCAACATGAATGTTGAAGGGCATCTTCTTAGCTTCAATTTGAGTGGTAGAAGTCCTTAGTAGGATTTGTGGAACTCAACTTATGGTTTGAACAAGACAGGGGTATTTTGGTCATTTGTCAGTTATGGGTCATTTTAAGCAAAGGCCATATCTCCTATTTCCAAGCCTCAAATGGAAAAACTCAAAACATGAAAGTTGTTCAAAATGTTATTTTAAGCCTAGAAAGAAGGTCATGAATTGTTGGAAAAGCTCATAGCACGGATTTGCAAAGTTTGGTAAATTTGAACTAAAAATGGCTTATAAGTTTAAAAAGTTGAATTTGAAAATTGGTTTGGAAGATCTAGGAATCCAAAATAGGTCATCCAATATATCATTTTGATTGGAAACATCATTTTGAGAACATTGGTTTAAGCACAATTTTCATTTGAGGCTTTAAAATGGGACATGCTTTGTAATATTGAAACTTGCATATTAAGGCACCTTTGGAAATCTTAACACAAGGCAAGAAAAAAGCTTGTTTTTCACACATATCTTCTCAATATCTCATGTAAAGGTATTTTGGAACAAAATTACAAGGCATAAGGCATGATACATGGGATTTTCAACTTATCATCACATGAGATTTTCAAGCACTTTCTAGCTCATTCTAGAAGGATCTAGGAGCTTCCACTGATCATTATAAGAAGAGTGAATCATGATGAGTAAGAGGTTGGTCAAGGAGAGAGAAATCAGTGGAGATAGAGAGAGAGAAATTGCCATTGAGAAGCTTCCTTCAAGATCAAGCAACTTGGGATTTCTTTCACCACAAGTTTTCTTCTTCAAAGCTCTTGCAAACAGAAAGTTTCTCTCCATTAGATGAGTGTTTGGCACCAATTGCAAGCCCTGAAACCATCTCCACGAGCACTCACCATCATTTCTTGACAGGTTGGGATTCTTCTCCCTTTCTCCTTATTTATGTGGTTTCTGTTAGTTCTTTAGGTATAGAATTGTTAAGCTAGGATAGGTGATCAAATCCTGAGAATTAGGGGGAATTTCATGGAGTTTCATAGCAGGTGCAAGAATCTTTCATGATTGAGAACAAGCTGGATATTAGGTTTCAAGGCACGATTGATAGTTCATTGTGATAAGCATAACGTGTAGAACAAGATTGGGTCATTAATTTTAAGTTTTAGAAGAATTAATTTCAGAGAAATATGGTAGTACCAAGATCTTCTAGCTTTCTGTTTGAATGATTCAAGGAGAGTTAATAAAAATCACGCGTGCAGTTTTGTTCCTTGTAATCAGTAGATCATTTTCCTTTTTGGAAGTTTTGAGTTTCATCAAGTATGGAGGGAGAACGAGGAAGAAGAAGTATGGTGCATGAGTCACGGTTTTCTGAAAACCCTAGGTATTTGGGGACGATGACTGACACCCGTTGGATCTTTCTGAAAGTCTTGACCTATTACTCTAATCCAACGGCCCAGATTAATTGATAAAAACGGAGGGAAATTCAAAACAGCTAAACGCTGCCGTTTGGATAAGTGGAAGCGTCTGGGCTTAGCAGACCTTCGCTATTAGCACCCCCTGATTCTGGCCCACCAAGAATTGAACTGAGGCGCCTTTCTACTAGCACCCCCCCTCCCCTTTAATTGATTTCTTTTATATTTTAATTCCATTAATATTTCTGCATTTTATAAAATTCCTAAAAAATAGAAAATTAAATATTTTTTAATTCTTGTTTTTTCTATAGGTTAATGAATTTGTCTAGAAAAATATAAATGAATAAAATTTCCATTTTATTTTCTTTTCATATTTTTAGTATATTTTTCATTTTAATAGCTTTTTAATATGTTTAGTTTGATATCCAATTTTGTAGAATTTAGTTTAGGACTTTCCCTTAATCTTTTGGAGCCATTCTTTTTGGTGTGATTAGATATTGAATCATAGTTTCCATAGGATTTAATTCATGATTTTTAGATTAAAATTTGATTAGATTAATTAGGTTAGCATTAGGGTATCCTAATTAGGGTTTAGGTTGTGCATAGGTAAGGAAATTCATTTTCTTCAGATAGTTTTCTCTTGATTTTTGGGTAGAGGCATATGTGGATGTTATGGGTAGATGTTGTAGACCCTTGTGAATAATTGTTAGATTTTTCCCCCTTGGTTTAGTATTTTTAGGTATTTTTTGAAGTTGACTGATGATTTTGTCTGTTCTGTGGTTATCTGTTCATCTCTGGGGTTTATTTTGGGAAATTTGTTGTGGGGCTTAATTTGTTTTGAAGATCTTGTTGAGGAGCATGATGAAGAGAAGATTGTAGATCAAGACTCAGAGACCCAGAGCTTGGATTATTCCCTGTCTGTGAGGTTTGAGATCCTGAAGTTTGAAGGAAGTTCCTAGTACTTTCCTGAGGAAGGCACTGTGAATGACTTTCATTCTTTCTTCTCACCTCTTTCTTAAGTATCCAATGATGTTGGAGCCAACTTGTGAGTTTAATTTCTCCTGAGGAGGAATGTAAACTGATCACCTGTTGTTGAGCCACATGGGATACAACTCCTAAGTGGAAGCCTCCTAGTACTTTCCTGAGGAAGGTCCTATGGGTCTATTCACTTAGTTCCATTAGTTTATCTAGGATTTCTTAAGTATCCAATGATGTTGGAGCCAACTTGTGAGTTTAATTTCTCCTGAGGAGGAATGTAAACTGATCACAGTTGTTGAGCCACATAGGATACAACTCCTAAGTGGAAGCCTCCTAGTACTTTCCTGAGGAAGGTCCTATGAGTCTGTTCATTTAATTCCACTAGTTCAGATAGGATTTCCTAAGTATCCAGTGATGTTGGAGCCAACTTGTGAGTTTAATTTCTCCTGAGGAGGAATGTAAACTGATCACCTGTTGTTGAGCCACATGGGATACAACTCCTAAGTGGAAGCCTCCTAGTACTTTCCTGAGGAAGATCCTATGGGTCTATTCACTTAGTTCCATTAGTTTAGCTAGGATTTCTCAAAGTATCCAATGATGTTGGAGCCAACTTGTGAGTTTAATTTCTCCTGAGGAGGAATGTAAACTGATCACAATTGTTGAGCCACATAGGATACAACTCCTAAGTGGAAACCTCCTAGTACTTTCCTGAGGAAGGTCCTATGGGTCTATTCACTTAGTTCCACTAGTTCATGTAAGATTTCTCAAATATCCAATGATGTTGGAGCCTGCTTGTGAGTTTAGTTCCTCCTAAGGAGGAATGGAAACTGATCACAGTGGTTGAGCCACATAGGGTATGACTCCTGAGTATACACCTCATAGTGCTTTCCTGAGGAAGACACTATGAGTCTGCCTAATTAGCTCCCTTTCTTTGGTAAGCTTGTTCTGAAGCTTGAAGACTGGGATTGTTTTCTTTTGGTTAGGTTTTGCTTTAGGGCTTTGCTTAGGTTGGATCAAGATTCTGTGTTAGGATTAGGGAGAGCTTAGATGTAGATAATTTCTTTCTCAAACATGGATGGTGTTTCATTTCTTTTATCTGTATGACTGCAGTTTACTGTTTATTGCTTGATAGCATGTTGTTTATTTTTCAGTATGATTACTGTTATTTCACGACTGGCTTGAGGTTGAGACGAGCTTGTGGAGGCTGAAGCCCCACACCTATTTCCTCCCTCACTTGCATTGCATGCATTTTACTGTTAAAGCTGATGCTTTTGTCTGTTTTGGTGTATCATTGACATGATCCCTTAGGACTCTCATTTCCTTTGATAAGGATTTGATGATAGACTTTTAGGTTGAAACCTATGCATGACAACATCTAGGAGTTCTCTGTTCAAACCTCAACCATAGGATGAATCCATGGCATGATAACAGTAGGACTTGATAGTCTCCCTCCTAGTTGTGCCTGTTCTCTTCTCATCTCGAAGCAGTTTAAAATACAGTAATCATGAATGATTTCTTTCGTACGTTACGAGCCTTAAGCCATTTGAGGAGGGATGTTTAGTATGGTACCCTTTGGGTGACATGCGACGCATTCACTCTCAGGTCATAGTCTCTAGTGCGGTTGAAATCGCAAACACAATAAAAAACACTTCTTTTAGGAGATAACCCGTAGTTTCCCGAACTACGTTTGCTCTGATCTTTCATACCAGATGAAAGTACGTAGGCATGGGATGCGATATCCTAGCGAGCAACCTTCCCCCGTAATCCTTCGTAGGCCGAACTACGTTGACTCTGATTTCTCATTCTCTGATGAGAATACGTAGGCACAAAGTGCGACGCTTTGCCGAGTCATTTTTCTTTTCTTTTTCAGCCAGCCTTGATAGGTAGATAGAATAAAACCAACCCGTCCAAGTAAGCAAACAAGCGAGGATCCCGTCGAGTACGACGGACGTGAGGGGTGCTAATACCTTCCCCTTGCGTAACCGACTCCCGAACCCAGACAATGGTTGCGACGACCTTGTCTTACCCTTATTCGTCAGGTTTTTCCGGTCGTTTCCTTTCCCGCTCTGAGGGATAAATAACAAAAGGTGGCGACTCTTCTATCATGCCGGCACCTTATTTTCGCGCAAGCGACAGCTGGCGACTCTGCTGGGGACAGAAAACAACTCTGCTGGTTCTCCGGTTCCCTATGAGAGTCAATCCTATCGTTTGTGTGTTTGCTTGTTGGGCTGCGTTTATTTATCGCATTTTTACTTCCCGCACTTTACTTCCCGCACTTTATTTCCCGCATTTTATTTCCAGTTTGATATGATTATTTGTGCTGCTGTGGGAGAGGGATGTTACTATGAGTGAGAAGCCGGACCTGGGCTTGAGTACACACCTAGATATAGTTGCGGAGAAGTAGTAGACGAACCTGTCTGCTGAGCAGGCACAGTTCCCTACGAAAATCTGCGCTCAGACGAGATTCTCGCAGAGGTGCTCCTTTCCGGTCCTGAGGATCTGAGGGGAGTCCAGACGTGAGGATTGTCGACTCTGGGGACCGATCATTTGGAAGTTAGCTAAGTGAGGCCTCTTCATGACTTGATGATGCCACTCCTTCTGGGAATCGTATCGTCATTCATGAAAGTTTGTGACGCTGATGACCGCATAGGATGTCGTACCTTTGTCCGTGGATTAGGTCCATACCTGTGAGTGGGGTCGGGATATTGCAGGAAACTTATACCTCCAGACTACCTGGTTTTCTTGACAGTGAATCAGTTATGTTGGTACCGAGGTTCTCAGTTGCAGAGTTGACTGTTCTTGACAGAGCAAGTTTTTTGGTCAGAGGATTTTATCATCGGGTGTATGTCTGTTCCTGATAGAGCAGGTTTCGATCAGAGTATTGTTATCAGAGGTTTGTCCTAGATGGAGCAGATTTTTGAGTGGGGTCTGAAGATCTCATCAGCAGTTGTTGTTTGTTCTTGATAAGGCAGATTTTGAGTGAGGTCTGAAGATCTCATCAGCAGCTGCGCATTTGTTCTTAAGAGGGCAGATTTTTGATTTGGGGTCTGAAGACTTCATCAGCGGACGTTTTCTGATCATACATCCCGAGTCCTTATTATCAGACACTTACTCTTGACAGAGCAGAATTTTGATCTCGACCCTATCAGATGGTTATTCTTAGCAGATTAGATCAGTGGTTTTACACCGGGGTTTCCTTCTCTTCAGTGACTGTTGATACCGAATCTCCACAGCAGCCACCTGGATATATTGTTGCATGCCTGCATTTTGCATTAGTTTGCATAATCATTCGCATTCCATTGGCGTGTGTCTGTGACAGGTACCGTTTCCCCGATCCAGGATCTCTCGCCTCTTATTGTGTTACTACAGCCTCTCTCAGAAAGACTGTTGCGTACGAGTTCTCGATCCCTGATGTGTCGAAGTTGGCTATCACTGGTACTATGTATATGTGAGATTGCTGTTTCCGTGATTGGGCCCGGATTCCCCTCCTTATTATTGTCAGCATTGGTACTAAGGTGCCAGGATCGGGGGAAACCTCTCAAGCACACAGACACGCGCATACATCTGCATGAAGCATTTTGCATGACATACATTCTGTTGCTTTTCCTAACCTTTAATGTTGACAGGTTTTTCAGGTACACAGGTTCCGAGCTGCTTTCGATCTCCAGGATTGATCAAAGACTCATCCACCGCTACTCAACTCGCGCTAATCAGACAAGGATAATGGACCAGGTGCAGTCAGATGTTCAAGAGCTCCGTGAACGGATGGATCGTTTTATGGAGCTGATGCAAGTGGTCGCTAATGGCCAGGACCAGCTTCGTACTTTGGTTCAACCTCTGATCTCCAGGGTTGACAGTAATGGCATACTTCACGGCGGGGCCGTGCCCACTCCTCCTCCAGTGGATGCTCCACAGAATGTTGTTCCTGTTACCGGAGGCAACGGCAGTGCTAACGGCAATCTGATGGCTAATCTCAGAATCAATGCGGCAGGCGTCGGCAATGGTAGTTTGGGAGCCAATGTTAACATAGGGCCAGTCAACGGCAATGCTGGTGCAGGAAATCTGCTGGTGCCTCAACCGTGGCTTGAGGACCATCAGGATGACATATTCTCTCAGAGAGGTGTAGAAGCAGAGTTGAATGCTGAAGCTCGACTTAGGTTCAAGACGCTGGAAGACAAGATGAGAGACATCGAAAATCAGAACACATTGGGCGTTGACATGTCCAAGCTCGGGTTGATTGTTGACTTTAAAGTACCTCACAAGTTCAAGGTGCCTACCTTTGAGAAGTATAAGGGTACTACTTGCCCCCGTGTTCACCTTCGATCTTATTATAGAAAGATGTCCGCCTATTCTGACGATGAGAAGCTGCTGATGCACTTCTTTCAGGATAGTCTTTCTGGTCCATCGCTCGAATGGTATATGGGTTTGGAGCCCGCTACTGTGCGCACCTGGAAAGATCTTGCAGAAGCGTTCGTCCTCCACTATCAATACAATAGTGACTTGGCTCCCAACCGGGTTCAGCTTCAGAATCTCTCACAGCGGAACAATGAAAGCTTTAAAGAGTACGCCCAGCGGTGGCGTGAATTGGATGCTCGGGTTCAACCGCCGATGGTTGAGCGTGAGCTAGTGCAAATGTTTGTGGCTACCCTTCCTGGAATCTACTATGAAAAGCTGGTCAGTGGCATGTCTGGGACATTCTCGGCTCTCATCACTCTGGGCGAGCATGTTGAGAACGGTATAAAAATCGGAAAAATTCAGGGCGAATCATCCTCAGCTGGAGGAAGTAGCAAGAAACCTTACGCTGGCAAGCGTCGAGAGGGAGATGCCAGTGCTGTCGCTAATGCTAGGAGAAAGGGCAAGGGCCCTCAGCCTCAGATTGCTAGCATAAATATCCCATCTGCTCCACCGCAGCAGCAGCAGCAACAACAACCTCAGTAGCAGACTCAGCAGGGGTATAGAAGATATCAGAATCGGGCTCCTCTGACAAATCGTCATTTTGAAACTCCTCCTATGTCGTATGCACAGCTTCTGCAAACGTTGCTTCAGCTCCAATTAGTTCAAAAGAGGACGTTGGCTCCCTTAACAGGGGCACCACCACCGGGGTATGATGCCAATGCCACTTGTGAGTTCCATACTGGGGCACCAGGCCATACGATTGAGAATTGTAAAGCTTTTAAGCACAAAGTGCAGGACTTGGTGGACGCCAAGGTTATTAATTTTTCTGACAATGTGCCCAACGTTACCAAAAACCCCATGCCTCATCATAAGGGGGGCGGATTGAATGCTGTTATCACTGAAGAGAGTGCGGACTTGCTGACTGATGTCAAAGATTTGAAGACGCCGTTGAGTTTTGTCAAGGCTAAGTTGCTGAAGAAGGGCTTTTTCCCTGGATGCGGAGAGTTATGTATGGCTTGTGCTACACTTCCTGATGGGTGTGAGCAGCTGATCGAAGGTATCCAAAGTCTGATGTCTGAGGGTATTTTACAATTCAGCCGGAGCGTTGAGAGTGCATCAGGGGAAGTCGTGCTGAAGCAGGCAGACGAAGTTGCCACCATTACTATTCCTCGTCACCCTATTACTATTTCTGCGCCCCGTCCGCCTACTATCACTATCACCAGGGCCGGACCAATCCCATTCGAGAGTACTAATGCCGTTCCATGGCATTATGGCGCCGAATTTTATTGTAATGGTCAAAAGATAGAGCTAGAGCCATTCGGATCAACTGTGCAGAATCTGGCCGAGGTCAGTGGTATCACTAGAAGCGGTAGAGTGTTTGCGCCAGCAGAGGTTGCAGCAGAAAAAGTGGTCAGGGCTGACACTGCAGATAAGGGTAAAGGTAAAGCTGTTGAAGAGGTCCCTTCTAGGGCAGAAAAAGATTTGCTAGTTAAAGATGCTGAAGAGTTCATGCGACTAATCAAGAAAAGCGACTACAAAATTGTAGATCATCTTCATCAAACTCCGTCAAAGATCTCGATTCTTAACTTGTTGCTGTGTTTTGAAGCGCACCGCAACGCATTACTGAAGGTATTGAATGTTGCATACGTGCCGCAGGAGATATCAGTAAATCAACTGGAAGAAGTGGTAGCCCATGTCAATGCTGGTAATGGGCTGGGATTCACAGATCTGGAGCTGACTCCTAAAGGAAGAGATCACAACAATGCCTTGCACGTCTCGATAGAGTGCAGAGGTACCGTCATGTCGCATGTCTTGGTGGATACGGGCTCATCCCTTAACGTGCTTCTGAAGAAGGCACTGATGAAGTTGGATACCCGTGGGTTGCTTTGCACGCCCAGTGATCTGGTCGTGAAGGCCTTTGATGGAACTAAGCGCCACGTCTTCGGAGAGTTGACCCTGCCAATTCAAGTTGGTCCAGAGACGTTCAATACGGTTTTCTATATCATGGATATCATGCCCGCCTATAGTTGCCTCTTAGGTCGGCCATGGATCCATTCTGCTGGTGCCGTGACGTCCACGCTGCATCAAAAGCTTAAATATGCTGTCGGGGGCAGCATAGTAACCGTCTGTGGTGAGGAGGACATCATGGTGAGCCACCTGTCGTCCTTTAAATATGTGGAAATGGATGGCGAGATCCATGAAACGCTCTGCCAAGCCTTTGAAACCGTCAGGGTGAAAGAGGTAGCTCCTGTCGTCGCAGATAAGCAAGAGATGAATCTCTCCTCGTTTAAGGAAGCTCGGGCCGTTGTCGAAGTCGGTTCCACCCCAGGCTGGGGGCATGTTTTGGATATACCAATCAAGCAGGATAAGTTTGGATTGGGGTATTCTCCTGAAGCTGAAACTTCATCTTCTTCTGGCAGCTCGTCTCGTGGGAAAGGGCCGATCCTATTCACCAAGGGGGGAGTAATTTTCGAGAGCATCAACGCAGCATCGGAGGACAGTGGGGATAGTGATTGTGATCTTGACGCCTGGATTCAGCCGAGAAAGCCGGGCGAGCGCCTCCACAATTGGACCATCAAGGAGATTATCAAGCTGACAAGTGAAGAGTAATGATTTGCTTTTTACAATCTTTGTACAACCCTATGTCCTGCCCGGGGCATAGTGGTTTTACTGTCAGGGCCTTGTTGGATTATGTGTATACATTTTGTTAATAAATAAAAGGCGTTTTCTTCGTACTCAAATGTTGTGTTCTCTGTTATTCCTGTTTTATGTTTATTTCGAAAAACAGCAAAATGGCAACAAGGTTTGTGCTAACCTGCATATTCTTGCTTTAAACTTAACCCTTGTTATTGCAGGATCCACGTAACAGATGACATCGACTCTGGACCCTCTACGGCTCACTACGACTTTGATTGCCCGATCTATCAAGCCGAGGATGAGATTGATGAAGACGAAGACCTTCCGGAAGAGTTGGCCCGCTTATTGAGACAAGAGGAGAAGGTTATTCTGCCTCACGAGGAGGATATTGAGATTGTAAATCTGGGTTCTGAAGAGCTCGTCAGGAATGTCAGAGTAGAGGCTGCGCTGCAGAATGATGTCAAGCATAGACTGGTCGAGATGCTTCGAGAGTATAGTGACGTCTTTGCTTGGTCAAACGAGGATATGCCCGGACTTGACACTGATATTGTGGTTCATCGCTTGCCGTTGCGAGAAGATTGCCCTCCAGTCAAGCAGAAGCTTAGGAGGACGAGACCAGACATGGCTGTAAAAATCAAAGAAGAAGTCCAGAAGCAGTTGGACGCAGGATTTCTAGCCGTTACCACTTACCCTCCGTGGGTCGCCAACATAGTGCCTGTACCGAAGAAGGACGGTAAGGTACGCATGTGCGTCGATTATCGGGATTTGAATAGGGCAAGCCCTAAGGATGATTTCCCGTTGCCTCATATCGATGTGTTGGTCGACAACACAGCCCAGTTTTCCGTGTTTTCGTTCATGGATGGCTTCTCCGGTTACAATCAGATTAAGATGGCACCGGAGGACATGGATAAAACGAAGTTTATCACCCCCTGGGGAACATTCTGCTATAAGGTAATGCCCTTCGGTCTGAAGAACGCCGGGGCCACTTACCAGCGAGCAATGGTAACTTTGTTTCATGATATGATTCATCATGAGATCGAGGTCTATGTTGATGACATGATTGCAAAGTCCCAAACGGAGGAAGAGCATCTGGTCAACCTATTGAAGCTGTTTGAGAGGCTTAGGAAGTTCAGGCTGAGGCTGAATCCTAGCAAGTGCACTTTCGGAGTGCGGTCCGGAAAGTTATTGGGGTTTATCGTTAGTGAACGAGGGATTGAAGTTGATCCTGCGAAAATAAAAGCTATCCAAGAAATGCCAGCGCCGAAAACAGAAAAAGAAGTTCGTGGTTTCTTGGGCAGAATAAACTACATTGCAAGGTTTATCTCTCAGCTCACGGCCACTTGTGAACCGATGTTCAAGCTTTTAAAGAAAGATCAGGCGGTTACTTGGAATGAGGACTGCCAGAAGGCATTAGACAAAATAAAGCAGTATCTTCAAGAACCTCCAATCTTGATACCCCCAGTGGCTGGACGGCCATTAATCATGTACCTGACGGTTCTGGAGAATAGTATGGGGTGTGTTCTCGGTCAGCACGACGAGACGGGCAGAAAGGAGCATGCCATTTATTATTTGAGTAAAAAGTTCACTGAGTGTGAATCTCGATACTCGATGCTGGAGAAGACGTGTTGTGCATTAGCTTGGGCTGCCAAACGTCTACGACAGTATATGCTCAATCACACCACTATGCTGATTTCGAAGATGGATCCGATCAAGTACGTCTTCGAGAAGCAGGCTCTTTCGGGCAGGATTGCCAGGTGGAAAATGGTGTTAACAGAATATGATATTCAGTATGTCTCCCAGAAAGCCATTAAGGGAAGCGTATTGTCTGATTACCTTGCCGAACAGCCAATCGAAGACTACCAGCCGATGAAGTTCGAATTCCCTGACGAGGATATTATGTTTCTCAAAGCGAAGGACTGCGATGAGCCATTGCCCGATGAGAGGCCAGATAGGAAGTCTCAGTGGAAGTTGATATTCGACGGAGCGGTTAATTCCTATGGAAGCGGTATCGGGGCTATCATCACGACTCCTCACGGATCCCACATCCCGTTTACTGCGAGACTGACGTTTCCAGTTACCAACAATGAAGCCGAGTATGAAGCATGTATCATGGGTCTAGAAGAGGCAGTTGATTTGAGAATCAAGAATCTAGACATATATGGTGACTCAGCGCTTGTAATCAATCAGATTAAAGGGGAGTGGGAAACCCGTCAAGCAAATTTAGTGTCGTACATGAATTATGCCAGGAGGCTGCTTCCGTTCTTCGATCGAGTGGAACTTCATCATGTACCCAGGGCTGAAAATCAGATGGCTGATGCCTTAGCCACGTTGGCTTCGATGTATAAGGTCAATCTTTGGAATGAAGCTCCAAGCATTGTTCTTTCGCGTCTTGACAGACCAGCATTTGTATTTGCAATCGAGGATGCCAATGACGGCAAGCCATGGTTCCACGACATCCAGACCTTCCTTATGACTAAGGAGTATCCTGCGGGTGCGTCAACCCAGGATAAGAAGACTCTGAGGAGGCTGTCTGGAAACTTTTATCTCAATCCGGATGGAGTGTTGTATAAGAGAAACCATGATCTCGTGCTACTCAGATGTGTAGATGAGAAAGAAGCAAGTATGCTCATGGAAGAAGTCCATGAGGGCGCATTTGGTACGCACGCCGGCGGGCATGCCATGACGAGAGAGATCCTGAGAGCGGGATATTACTGGCTGACTATGGAGTCGGATTGCTTCAGATTCGCGAAGAAATGTCATAAATGCCAGATTTATGCTGATAAAGTCCATGTGCCGCCGTGCCCATTGAATGTCATGTCCTCCCCTTGGCCCTTCTCCATGTGGGGCATCGACATGATAGGCAAGATCGAGCCCACTGCATCTAATGGTCATCGTTTCATTCTGGTAGCTATCGACTACTTCACCAAATGGGTGGAGGCAGCCTCGTACGCTAATGTGACCAAGCGGGTGGTAGCTAAATTCATAAAGAGGGACATCATCTGTCGCTATGGAATTCCCGAGCGGATCATTACTGATAACGGTTCGAATTTGAATAACAAGATGATGAAGGAGCTGTGCCAGAGCTTCAAGATTGAACACCACAACTCATCTCCTTACCGGCCAAAGATGAATGGCGCCGTAGAAGCCGCCAACAAGAACATAAAGAAGATTGTTCAAAAGATGGTTGTGACGTACAAAGATTGGCACGAGATGTTGCCGTTTGCCTTGCACGGTTATCGTACGACGGTGCGTACGTCGACCGGGGCGACTCCTTTCTCCTTGGTGTACGGTATGGAAGCTGTCCTACCGTTAGAAGTGGAGATTCCTTCTTTGCGAGTTTTGGTTGATGTAAAACTCGACGAGGCAGAATGGATTACGAATCGCTTGAACCAACTCAGCCTGATGGACGAGAAGAGGTTAGCATCGATTTCATTTGGTCGCCTGTACCAAAGCCGAATGAAGAAAGCTTACGACAAGAAGGTGCGTCCTAGAAGCTTTCAGACGGGTGATCTCGTCCTGAAGAAGATCCTTCCGCCACACTCCGATCACCGGGGCAAATGGACTCCGAATTACGAAGGGCCGTATGTCGTCAGCAAAGTCTTCTCGGGAGGAGCTTTGTTGTTATCCACGATGGATGGTGAAGATTTTGCATCCCCGGTGAATGCGGACGCAGTTAAAAAATACTTTGCTTGAAAGAGACCCGCTGGACAAAAAAGAAAGAGTCCAGGCAAAAAAGGGGCATCCCGGCGAACCAAAAACAGAATAAAAGGTTCAGGCAAAAAATTAGGGATATATTGAAAAAAATGTACACCCGCGAAGTCGAAAACCTACACTGGGCGGCTTCGGCAAAAAAAGGTATCCCGGTGAACCGAAAACCCGTAAAGGGCGGTTCACGCAAAAGTTAGGGATTTGAATAAGCAAATGACTGCGTTCCGCGTGTGGACTTTCATTGTTTAGTGGTTTGGAGGACCTGAGGGCCGTTTATCTGAATCAATCTCTTCCGAAGCTGAAGCATCGGAGAAGTATCGAAGTCGAGTGGGTCTTAGAGGGATCAACTCATGGTGTTCGTCTACGCCTCGTTGCCGACATTTGTATATACTGATGTATATTTATGTTTTCTTTTTGTGCGGCTTCCTCATTCCAGGAGCTTGCCTCTGTTGTAAAACATTTTTGCCCATTCAGGGGTTCATCATCAATAAAATGCACATTATTCAGCAATTCTGCTTGTCTGTTTAGCATTTATCTGTTTTGTTTGCGAATGAAAACGCCGATGTTTTTTGATAAAATGCGCATACATAAACTTACGGGCCTAGGCCCATTGATTGTTGAAACAATTAATTAACTGAATATTGTCACGAGATAATAACCTGGATAGGCCCCTTTGAGGAGGGTACCTTGTCTGTTTGTTTGTGTTGTTGCAGGTGTAGCGCCTTCCAGAAGATGTGCCGTGTGCATCCCCGAAGCAGGGCGAGCCCTCCTTCTCCAGCAGAGTTCAGTAGTCTCTCCTCCGCAGAATCTGAACACAAATAATGAGCATTGATATGTTCCCCCAGGCAGAGAGGATTCTCGTCCCCAAGCGGACGCATCCCAAAGGAACGTCACCTCATCAGCTGAGCCAAGCACCGAAGAATGATGTCGTCCTTCCCCAGCACCGGGTCACAAGTGCAGATTTCATAGAAGTGTTCGGGTGCCGAAGCCCGTGTTTCCCCAGTAAAGTCTCCAGCGGAATTGAGATTCCCCACCAGAGTCATGCTCTCTCCTGAAGTTGGATGATTCCCTCTTCCCCAGTAGAGTGTTGGAACGGCTGATGTTGTATTCCTCTGCAGAGTTGTACTCTCCCCCCGAAGTCAGATGATTCTTTCTTCCCCAGCGAGATCGAAATTCCGCACCAGAGTCAGTGAAGTAGAATGATTTCTCTCCCCAGCTGAGTCCGCAGAAAAGCAGAATCCTTGGGAGCAGTTGGGACCATGAGTGGATGTTCCCTAACAGATAGTGAACAGCTGATGCTGTATTTCCCCGGAGTCGCACTCTCTCCAATGAAGCAGAATGATTTCTCCTTCCTCAGCCGAGCTTGCAGATGTCCAAGAGAGCCGAGTCCTTGGAAGGTGATCAGACCATGGTTGGTCGTTCCCCCAGTGGAGTGTTGAGCAGCTGAAGTTGTTTCCCCGCAGAATGGTTATCCCCAAAAGAGTAGCCGAGACGGCCGCGCAGTTCATTCTCGCGATAGATATCAGCAGGTCCAAGTTCTCGTAGCGCTCCGTCCCTCTGCAGCAGATCAACTGAGTTGTTTGCCCTGCAGCAGTCAACCAGAAGGTCGTTTCCCCAGGCGGAGTCCGATTGGTATTGGCATGCCCACGTTCTCCTCAGCAGGATGATTCCACTGTCTGAGTAGTTCTTTCTCCTTGATAGGAGAATTTCCCCCTCAGCATTTATTTTGCTGACGGGATCGCATCATTGTGCATGACTGCATAGCATTTAACACTGCATTAGCGTAGCATTGCATAGCATTGTGCATGATTGCACAGCATTTAGCATATCATTCCCACCGTGTGGGGCATGGCACCGAAGCATATGCATCATAAACATGATATAGGTTATTATCATTCTTGTTTTACAGGAGTTCCACCTAGAGACCAGTTACTCAGGATGGTTCCTGATATTCTCCCCAACAAGGTTGCTTCCTTAAGATGATTCTTAAGACCCCGGTGTAATCCCCACAGTCGCTCGCTCAAGATGATTTTTGAGATCCCCAGCGAAGTCTTCACGATTCTTGAATTCCTCAGCAGGGCCGGTTTGCTTAAGATGATTCTTAAGACCTCGACGCAGGTTCCCGAATGGTTTGCTTAGGACGATTCTTGAGCTCCCCAGTAGCGTCCCCAGCAAGAGTTGCCCAGGAAGATTCCTGGAATACCCCGCAGAATAAAGTCTCCAGAAGGGTTATCAGTTCAGGATGATTCTTGAAGGTGCCCGACGGAGTTGTTTGCTCAAGATAGTTCTTGAAACCCCTAGCAGCGTGATATGTCTGCTCTAACAGCGATGTCTAATCTGAGGATGGATTTCGTAAACGCCTGAAGGCGGTATCAGAAGGTCCCTGTGAATTCAGACTTCCTTGTTGATGAATCAACGGGTGGCTGAAGACAAGGCTCCAAATTTTGTATTCGAGATGATCCATGTTGGCCTGAAGACCAAGTCGGTTGTCCTGAGGTGATGATTGATTGCGATCAAGTGAGTAGTGTTTCTTCTGACTGAGGTCGAAGATGTTTCTCCAGCTGAAGCGGAGTTTTGCCTGAAGGCAAAGTGTTTGAATCCCCGTAGAGTCATGAATGGCTCTGGATACCATTTCTCTGACTGAAGTCACAGATTCCCTAAGCTGAAGCGAAGGTGCCTGAGGGCAAGGTTATCCCCAAGGTCATGAATGACCTAGGATTCATTTTTCGGACTGAAGGCCGAAGTATATCCCTGACTGAAGTCTCGGATGCTCTATAGCAGAGGCAGAGTTGCCTGAAGGCAGATCCATGTATCCTTGAAGGCCAAGGACCATTTCTTTAGACTGAAGTCGAAGATACCTCCTGCAGAGTTGCCATCCTTGAAGGCCAAGGATGTCTATCTTCAGAAGAACTTGAAGATTTTTCTAGCTGAAGCTGGAAACGGCCAGGGGCCAGGGTTTCATATATCTTTAATGTTGAAGTTCTACGGTGGGCTCAGTATGCAGTAGTATTCTGATGTTCGTTATGGTTCTGAGGGTGAACCCCAGATCAGAGTGTGCTCGGTTAAGTCTCTCATTTCCAGCGGGGTGGTTTCAAATACGCAAGTGAACCTCTTCGTTCCATTTACCAGGGGTGAACCCCAGGTCAGAGTTGTGCAAGATCATGTTTTGTCCGGCGGCGAGGTTGGATGTTTGTTCGACGGCGAGGTTGAACGTTTGGATCTGACGGCGAGGTCAGATCATGTTTTGTCCGGCGGCGAGGTTGGATGTTTGTTCGACGGCGAGGTTGAACGTTTGGATCTGACAGCGAGGTCAGATCATGTTTTGTCCGGCGGCGAGGTTGGATGTTTGTTCGACGGCGAGGTTGAACATCTGGATTTGACGGCGAGGTCAGATCATGTTTTGTCCGGCGGTGAGGTTGGATGTTTTGTTCGACGGCGAGGTTGAACGTTTGGATCTGACGGCGAGGTCAGATCATGTTTTGTCCGCGGCGAGGTTGGATGTTTGTTCGACGGCGAGGTTGAACGTTTGGATCTGACGGCGAGGTCAGATCATGTTTTGTCCGGCGGCGAGGTTGGATGTTTGTTCGACGGCGAGGTTGAACGTTTGGATTTGACGGCAAGATCAGATTATATTTTCTCCAGCGGCGAGGTTGGATGTTTGTTCGACGGCGAGGTTGAATGTTTGACGGCGAGGTCAGACTCGTTAAATCCCCAGCAGAGATGATGTTAGTACGACGGCGAAGTTGAGGGTCTCTCAGAGCGATGTTTGTTTCCGACGGCGATGTCAGATTCAGTTCTCCTGCGGCGATGCGGGGTATGTCAGACGTAGTTCTCCAGCGGCGATGCGGGGTATTTCGTCAGATTTAGTTCTCCAGCGGCGATGCGGGGTATCTTGGTTGATCGACGGCGATGTCAGACTCAGTTCTCCAGCGGTGATGTTGGATGGTTCGTTCTCCAGCGGCGATGTTGGATATTTTGGTGATTCAGGTTCTTTAGTTCTCCAAAGGCAATATCAGAAGAAGTTAATGCGGATGACTGACGGCGATGTCAGATCAGTATTTCTCCAGATAGTTTCCGTGCAGCTAGCATTGCAATATTCGAAGATTTGTTCCCCGCAGAGTACCGTGTGCTCGTGCAGTTGGCAAATTTTCGGGTTTACCGGTATTCAATCGTCTCGCACCTTGATTGGTTGAGAGCCGTTCGCTTCTCACCCAGTCAGGTTCAAGTCGTTTGAATAGGGGCAGATGTTGCACCCTAAAATTTGACCAACAATTATTTATTCATTGAGTGTTTGAAAGTTGACACCTCCATCAGACAGTTCAAGAGATCCTCAGGGGAATTGGTTGAAACCAGGGTTGTGTGCTTCATAGCTTGAGAGTTGTGGGTGCTCCTCAGATGATTATGAGACTTTGAGAATGAACTTGATGTTTTGAGAAAATCTATGAGATGTCTTGAAAGCCATCATGAAGCCCAGAGAGGTCATTATGCAAGGATTCAGGAGATTCAACCATGAATGGTAGAATTAGGGTTTTGACTGGGTCAGCCCTAGGATAACTGAAAATTTGGAGAAGGTTGAGACCTAATCCAAGGGCCATGAGATCATGGGATGATGCATAGAAATGTTATAAAGATGATTCCTAGATCAACTCATCATGATTGAGGAGTTTGAGAAGTTTCAAGTCAGGGTTTCCAAGGATTGTCAGTGAAAAAACCCTAATTTGATCCCTATCTTCCAGGCAGTTTTAGCTCAAGATGTGATTGATATCTCATCTTCCCCACAAAATGAATGTTGTAGAGCTTGTTCTTAGCTTTGATTTGAGTGGTGGAAGTCCTTGATAGGAGTTGCAGAGCTCAAGTTATGGTTTTGACAAATTACAGGTCAGCAGAGGTGTGTGAATCTGGGTCCTTGAAAGTCACCCAACTTGCAGACAACTTTTGCCCTAGTAGGATGATTCCTATGATCTCTTGGTCAACATGAATGTTGAAGGGCATCTTCTTAGCTTCAATTTTAGTGGTATAAGTCCTTAGTAGGATTTGTGGAACTCAACTTATGGTTTGAACAAGACAGGGGTATTTTGGTCATTTGTCAGTTATGGGTCATTTTAAGCAAAGGCCATATCTCCTATTTCCAAGCCTCAAATGGAAAAACTCAAAACATGAAAGTTGTTCAAAATGTGATTTTAAGCCTAGAAAGAAGGTCATGAATTGTTGGAAAAGCTCATAGCATGGATTTGCAAAGTTTGGTAAATTTGAACTAAAAATGGCTTATAAGTTTAAAAAGTTGAATTTGAAAATTGGTTTGGAAGATCTAGGAATCCAAAATAGGTCATCCAATATATCATTTTGATTGGAAACATCATTTTGAGAACATTGGTTTAAGCACAATTTTCATTTGAGGCTTTAAAATGGGACATGCTTTGTAATATTGAAACTTGCATATTAAGGCACCTTTGGAAATCTTAACACAAGGCAAGAAAAAAGCTTGTTTTTCACACATATCTTCTCAATATCTCATGTAAAGGTATTTTGGCACAAAATTACAAGGCATAAGGCATGATACATGGGATTTTCAACTTATCATCACATGAGATTTTCAAGCACTTTCTAGCTCATTCTAGAAGGATCTAGGAGCTTCCACTGATCATTATAAGAAGAGTGAATCATGATGAGTAAGAGGTTGGTCAAGGAGAGAGAAATCAGTGGAGATAGAGAGAGAGAGAGAGAGAGAAATTGCCATTGAGGAGCTTCCTTCAAGATCAAGCAACTTGGGATTTCTTTCACCACAAGCTTTCTTCTTCAAAGCTCTTGCAAACAGAAAGTTTCTCTCCATTAGAGGAGTGTTTGGCACCAATTGCAAGCCCTGAAACCATCTCCACGAGCACTCACCATCATTTCTTGACAGGTTGGGATTCTTCTCCCTTTCTCCTTATTTATGTGGTTTCTGTTAGTTCTTTAGGTATAGAATTGTTAAGCTAGGATATGTGATCAAATCCTGAGAATTAGGGGGAATTTCATGGAGTTTCATAGCAGGTGCAAGAATCTTTCATGATTGAGAACAAGCTGGATATTAGGTTTCAAGGCACGATTGATAGTTCATTGTGATAAGCATAACGTGTAGAACAAGATTGGGTCATTAATTTTGAGTTTTAGAAGAATTAATTTCAGAGAAATATGGTAGTACCAAGATCTTCTAGCTTTCTGTTTGAATGATTCAAGGAGAGTTAATGAAAATCACGCGTGCAGTTTTGTTCCTTGTAATCAGTAGATCATTTTCCTTTTTGGAAGTTTTGAGTTTCATCAAGTATGGAGGGAGAACGAGGAAGAAGAAGTATGGTGCATGAGTCACGGTTTTCTGAAAACCCTAGGTATTTGGGGACGATGACTGACACCCGTTGGATCTTTCTGAAAGTCTTGACCTATTACTCTAATCCAACGGCCCAGATTAATTGATAAAAACGGAGGGAAATTCAAAACAGCTAAACGCTGCCGTTTGGATAAGTGGAAGCGTCTGGGCTTAGCAGACATTCGCTATTAGCACCCCCTGATTCTGGCCCACCAAGAATTGAACTGAGGCGCCTTTCTACTAGCACCCCCTCCCCTTTAATTGATTTCTTTTATATTTTAATTCCATTAATATTTCTGCATTTTATAAAATTCCTAAAAAATAGAAAATTAAATATTTTTTAATTCTTGTTTTTTCTATAGGTTAATGAATTTGTCTAGAAAAATATAAATGAATAAAATTTCCATTTTATTTTCTTTTCATATTTTTAGTATATTTTTCATTTTAATAGCTTTTTAATATGTTTAGTTTGATATCCAATTTTGTAGAATTTAGTTTAGGACTTTCCCTTAATCTTTTGGAGCCATTCTTTTTGGTGTGATTAGATATTGAATCATAGTTTCCATAGGATTTAATTCATGATTTTTAGATTAAAATTTGATTAGATTAATTAGGTTAGCATTAGGGTATCATAATTAGGGTTTAGGTTGTGCATAGGTAAGGAAATTCATTTTCTTCAGATAGTTTTCTCTTGATTTTTGGGTAGAGGCATATGTGGATGTTATGGGTAGATGTTGTAGACCCTTGTGAATAATTGTTAGATTTTTCCCCCTTGGTTTAGTATTTTTAGGTATTTTTTGAAGTTGACTGATGATTTTGTCTGTTCTGTGGTTATCTGTTCATCTCTGGGGTTTATTTTGGGAAATTTGTTGTGGGGCTTAATTTGTTTTGAAGATCTTGTTGAGGAGCATGATGAAGAGAAGATTGTAGATCAAGACTCAGAGACCCAGAGCTTGGATTATTCCCTGTCTGTGAGGTTTGAGATCCTGAAGTTTGAAGGAAGTTCCTAGTACTTTCTTGAGGAAGGCACTGTGAATGACTTTCATTCTTTCTTCTCACCTCTTTCTTAAGTATCCAATGATGTTGGAGCCAACTTGTGAGTTTAATTTCTCCTGAGGAGGAATGTAAACTGATCACCTGTTGTTGAGCCACATGGGATACAACTCCTAAGTGGAAGCCTCCTAGTACTTTCCTGAGGAAGGTCCTATGGGTCTATTCACTTAGTTCCATTAGTTTATCTAGGATTTCTTAAGTATCCAATGATGTTGGAGCCAACTTGTGAGTTTAATTTCTCCTGAGGAGGAATGTAAACTGATCACAGTTGTTGAGCCACATAGGATACAACTCCTAAGTGGAAGCCTCCTAGTACTTTCCTGACGAAGGTCCTATGAGTCTGTTCATTTAATTCCACTAGTTCAGATAGGATTTCCTAAGTATCCAGTGATGTTGGAGCCAACTTGTGAGTTTAATTTCTCCTGAGGAGGAATGTAAACTGATCACCTGTTGTTGAGCCACATGGGATACAACTCCTAAGTGGAAGCCTCCTAGTACTTTCCTGAGGAAGATCCTATGGGTCTATTCACTTAGTTCCATTAGTTTAGCTAGGATTTCTCAAAGTATCCAATGATGTTGGAGCCAACTTGTGAGTTTAATTTCTCCTGAGGAGGAATGTAAACTGATCACAGTTGTTGAGCCACATAGGATACAACTCCTAAGTGGAAACCTCCTAGTACTTTCCTGAGGAAGGTCCTATGGGTCTATTCACTTAGTTCCACTAGTTCATGTAAGATTTCTCAAATATCCAATGATGTTGGAGCCTGCTTGTGAGTTTAGTTCCTCCTGAGGAGGAATGGAAACTGATCACAGTGGTTGAGCCACATAGGGTATGACTTCTGAGTATACACCTCATAGTGCTTTCCTGAGGAAGACACTATGAGTCTGCCTACTTAGCTCCCTTTCTTTGGTAAGCTTTTTCTGAAGCTTGAAGACTGGGATTGTTTTCTTTTGGTTAGGTTTTGCTTTAGGGCTTTGCTTAGGTTGGATCAAGATTCTGTGTTAGGATTAGGGAGAGCTTAGATGTAGATAATTTCTTTCTCAAACATGGATGGTGTTTCATTTCTTTTATCTGTATGACTGCAGTTTACTGTTTATTGCTTGATAGCATGTTGTTTATTTTTCAGTATGATTACTGTTATTTCACGACTGGCTTGAGGTTGAGACGAGCTTGTGGAGGCTGAAGCCCCACACCCATTTCCTCCCTCACTTGCATTGCATGCATTTTACTGTTAAAGCTGATGCTTTTGTCTGTTTTGGTGTATCATTGACATGATCCCTTAGGACTCTCATTTCCTTTGATAAGGATTTGATGATAGACTTTTAGGTTGAAACCTATGCATGACAACATCTAGGAGTTCTCTGTTCAAACCTCAACCATAGGATGAATCCATGGCATGATAACAGTAGGACTTGATAGTCTCCCTCCTAGTTGTGCCTGTTCTCTTCTCATCTCGAAGCAGTTTAAAATACAGTAATCATGAATTATTTCTTTCGTACGTTACGAGCCTTAAGCCATCTGAGGAGGGATGTTTAGTATGGTACCCTTTGGGTGACATGCGACACATTCACTCTCAGGTCATAGTCTCTAGTGCGGTTGAAATCGCAAACACAATAAAAAACACTTCTTTTAGGAGATAACTCGTAGTTTCCCGAACTACGTTTGCTCTGATCTTTCATACCAGATGAAAGTACGTAGGCATGGGATGCGATATCCTAGCGAGCAACCTTCCCCCGTAATCCTTCGTAGGCCGAACTACGTTGACTCTGATTTCTCATTCTCTGATGAGAATACATAGGCATAAAGTGCGACGCTTTGCCGAGTCATTTTTCTTTTCTTTTTCAGCCAGCCTTGATAGGTAGATAGAATAAAACCAACCCGTCCAAGTAAGCAAACAAGCGAGGATCCCGTCGAGTACGACGGACGTGAGGGGTGCTAATACCTTCCCCTTGCGTAACCGACTCCCGAACCCAGACAATGGTTGCGACGACCTTGTCTTACCCTTATTCGTCAGGTTTTTCCAATCGTTTCCTTTCCTGCTCTGAGGGATAAATAACGAAAGGTGGCGACTCTTCTGTCATGCCGGCACCTTATTTTCGCGCAAGCGACAATAACCCGTTATCTTTTTTCGGTTTTTACATTAAACCGGGTCCACTCTTCTAGACCGATAACCACAAAGGCCCGTCCTCTAAGCCTTCAAACCCACTCTTCTAGGTTTGGGACAAGCCACTAGTATCCACGAAACTAACGGACATTGCCTCTTGACTAAATGATGCATGTACAATCAACCACAACAAATGCACTTAAGACCGACATCTTAATCTCATGCATTCAAATAATTCATCTCTTCAAGAATTACATCATGATTGCACACACAACCTATCACAACAATCACCAATGTATTCGCAATTCAATAATATCACCACATTAACACAATGCACACATATCCGCGATATATTCTCATGCATTATCCATATATATTCACAATTCAATACAACATCATATTTAGCAAGCAATGCACGCATATCCATCATTATGCTCTCATGCATTCTTCATGTATTTTAACATACAATCGCATATAAACAATATGCATCCACAACACATTTTTTCATAGTATGTTTATTCTTTATCTCATGCCATCTCATACAAGGTATACACATCACAATACCAATCATACAATTATAAGTTATGCACACATATCCACCATGTTCTCATGCATACTCATCACATAATTGTATACACATCAAGCATTCGCAAGTTCATTAGACAATACACATACATTCATCATTGTATTCACATGTATTTCTATTTATCACAATTAACACGCATCGCACATCAACTAGGATTCACGCCCGTAGGCTACCCACAACACACATCATCACAATAGATCATATCTATATCATATCATAGAGGCATTCCCCTATGAGAAGCAACCAAACCATCTCCACATGAACAACGCAGCAAAAGAAAATGTTGTCACATTCGCCTTCATTCGCCTGGCGAACCCTCGCAGCGAACACTCGCTAGGCTTCGCCTGGCGAGACTTCCCAGCGAGCCCAAGTCAGTAGCTACTGACTTCATTCGCCACCATTCGCCAGCACCTTCGCTGGGCGAACCTTCGCTATCCACCTTCGCTTGGCGAACTCGCCAGCGAAGTCCACTGGGACTTAATCATAATTACTCGCCAGCATTCGCTAGGCTTCGCCTGGCGAAGCTTCGCCTTCGCTCGCCTGGCGAGAGCCAGCGAACCTGCGCAGAACAGAACCCTATTCTGCCTCTCCTTCATCAATCCATCATCAACCAAACCTCAAACATCCAAATCAGTACAAATAGCATCATTACATGTTACCCGACTATTCTACGGCATTATTGCTCAGTTTCAACCGATTAAATCATCAATCTACCGATTTATCCAACATTTTCCCTAAATGGAAAGTGATGAAAACTCTACCAAAACCCCAACCCAACATACATAACATCATGCAAGGATCAAATAGAAACATTTCTCACCCTTACCTCGATTAATCGGAGCTTTGATGTTGGTTCTTGATGATTTCCACTTTCCTCTTCTTCTCCTCTCTTTCTCTTCTTTCTTCTTTCTTTCCAAATGTTTCTAACTTTCTTTTCTCTTCTTTCTCACTTATATATCCCTTTTATTTTCTTTCCTTCCAATTTCCTTCCAATTTCCTTTCAATTCTCTATTAATTCCAATTAATAAAAATTAATTCCAATATTAACATAAAATCTCACTAAATCAATTAATTACTACAATTAATTATTTAATGAAATTTGGGCTGTTACAACCCTCCCCTACTTAGGAATTTTCGTCCTCGAAAATGTTACCTGATTCAAACAGTTCTGGATAAGACTCCTTCATCTGGCTCTCAAGCTCCCACGTAACATTTCCACCAGCCGGTCCTCCCCAAGCGACCTTCACTAAAGCAATCTCTTTACCTCGAAGCCGTTTCAATTTCCGATCCTCAATCCGCCTAGGTGATGTCTCAACAGTCAGGTTATCTCTCACCTGCACATCATCTATTTGGACTACATGAGACGGATCCGCAATGTATTTCCTCAACTGAGATACATGGAATACGTCATGAAGGTTAGCAAGCGACGGTGGTAAAGCCACACGATAGGCCACTTCTCCTATCCTCTGCAAAATCTGATAAGGACCAATGAAACGCGGCGACAACTTGCGCGACTTCAATGCCCTACCAACACCTGTCATCGGAGTGACTCGAAGAAACACATGTTCTCCCTCTTGAAATTCAAGTGCCTTCCTCCTCTTGTCATAATAACTCTTCTGACGACTCTGAGTAATTCTCATCTTCTCTTGAATCATCTTGATCTTATCAGTAGTCTGTTGAACTAACTCGGGTCTAACAACAGAACTCTCTCCGGACTCGAACCAACACAATGGTGTCCTACACCGCCTACCATACAACGCCTCAAATGGTGCCATACCAATACTCGAATGGAAACTGTTGTTGTAGGTAAACTCAATCAAAGGCAAGTAGCTATCCCAAGCTCCTCCTTTTTCCAATACACAAGCTCTCAAAAGATCTTCAAGCGACTGAATCGTCCTCTCCGTCTGACCATCAGTCTGAGGATGATACGCTGAACTCAAACGCAACTTAGTACCCAAAACACTCTGCAGGCTCTCCCAAAATCTCGAAGTAAATCGCGGATCTCTATCCGAAACAATACTTAACGGAATACCATGCAGACACACAATCCTCTCAATATACAACTTAGCCAACTTCTCCAAAGGGTAATCCATACGCATAGGAATAAAGTGAGCAGATTTAGTCAACCTATCCACGATAACCCAAATAGCCTCAAAATTACTCGGCGTCCTCGGCAAACCCGATACAAAATCCATGGAGATACTATCCCATTTCCACTCAGGAATAAACAACGGCTTCATCAAACCCGATGGCTTCTGATGCTCAATCTTTGACTTCTCGCAAGTCAAACAAGAATATACAAATTCCGCGATATCCTTCTTCATACTAGGCCACAAAAATACTTTCCTCAAATCCTGATACATCTTAGTAGCACCCGGATGAATACTCAATCCGCTACGATGTCCTTCCTCAAGGATACTCTTTTTCAGCTCAACAACATTTGGAACACAAACTCGATCCCGACATCTCATAATACCATTCTCATCAATCCGAAAATCACCACCTTGGCCTTGGTTGATTAAAGTCAACCGATCAACTAAGCTCAAATCCGATTTCTGTCCTTCTCGAATTTCGTCCAAAATACCACTCGTAAGCTTTAACATACCCAACTTAAATCCAAAAGAAGTCTTCTCACATACCAAACTCAAATCCCGAAATTGCTCAATCAATTCCAACTCTTTCACCATCAATGCCGACATATGCAATGATTTCCGACTCAATGCATCCGTTACTACATTCGCTTTACCCGGATGGTAATTCAAGCCAAAATCATAATCCTTCAAAAGTTCAAGCCATCTTCTTTGTCTTGTATTCAATTCCTTTTGATCAAAGAGATATCTCAAACTCTTGTGGTCACTAAACACTTCAAATCTTGCGCCAAATAAATAATGCCTCCAAAGTTTCAACACGAACACAACGGCGGCCAACTCTAAGTCATGCGTCGGATAATTCTTCTCATGCACTTTGAGTTGCCTCGAAGCATAAGCTACAACTTGGTTATTCTGCATCAACACACCTCCTAAACCCATCAAAGAAGCATCACAATACACCACGAACGGTTCTTCCGGATTTGTCAAAATCAAAACAGGGGCTGTCGTCAACCTTCGCTTAAGTTCTTGAAAACTCGCTTCACACTTGGCGTCCCAAACAAAGGCTTGACCTTTCCTAGTCAACTGTGTCAACGGCAACGACAACTTAGCAAATCCCTCAATAAACTTTCGATAATAACCGGCTAAACCAAGAAAACTTCTGATCTCAAAAACTGACTTCGGAGTCTCCCATTGCGACACCGCTTCAACCTTTGACGGATCGACCGCAATACCACTACTAGAAATCACATGACCAAGGAAACTAACTTCCTTCAACCAAAACTCACACTTAGAAAGCTTCGCAAACAACTGCTTCTCCCTCAACACAGATAACACAATCTTTAGATGCTCGGCATGCTCTCCTTCGCTCTTCGAATAAACCAAGATGTCGTCGATAAACACCACCACAAACTTATCCAAATAAGGATGGAAAATCCTATTCATGTACTCCATAAATACACCTGGTGCATTAGTCACACCAAATGGCATCACAGAATACTCATAGTGTCCATACCTCGTCCGAAAGGCCGTCTTCTGAATATCCTCAGCTTTCACACGGATCTGATGATACCCAGATCTCAAATCAATCTTGCTGAACACGCTTGCACCAACCAACTGATCCATCAGATCATCAATCCTTGGAAGTGGATACTTATTCTTAATAGTCACCTTGTTCAACTGTCTGTAATCCACACAGAGCCTCATAGAACCCTCTTTCTTCTTAACCAACAACATCGGTGCACCCCACGGTGACACGCTCAGACGAATAAACCTCTTTTCAAGCAAATCCTCAAGTTGACTCTTCAACTCTTTTAACTCCGAGGCCGACATACGATATGGAGCCATCGATATCGGACTAGTTCCAGGAATCAAATCTATCGAAAACTCCACTTCTCGTTCCGGCGGTAAATCCTTTATCTCTTCAGGGAATACTTCCGGAAAATATCTAACAATGGGCAAAGCATCAATCTCTTCACTTTCACTAGTCCTCAAAGTTGCCATAAGCATAAATACCTTAGCCCCATCTTGTACCGATTCCTTCACTTGTTTCCTCGTCATAAACAATTCCCTTTCAACATCCGAGTCGGGAAAAATAACCGTTTTGTCAAAACAGTTAATATACACACGATTGAATTTTAACCAATTCATTCCAAGAACGACATCCAGATGATCTAAATGAAGACACACTAAATCAATCCCAAAATCTCTACCGAAAATACTCAACGGGCAATTCAAGCAAACATACGGTGTAGTTACCGAACCCATAGCAGGAGTATCAATAACCATACCGCCACCGACCACAGACAACTCAAGATTCAACCTTCTAATACAATCTAAAGAAATAAAAGAATTCGTAGCTCCGATATCAATTATAGCGATCAAAGGTGTACCATTAATGAAGCACGTACTTCGGATCAATCGATCGTCGCTAGCAGTCTCAGATCCAGATAGAGCGAACACTTTCCCGCTCCCTTGATTCTTCTTCGGCTTATTGCACTTGGTAATGACGTGCCCTCGCTCACCACAGTTATAGCAAGTAACACCCGCACCGCTTCTACACTCTAGAGCCTTGTGGCCTGGCTTGCCACACTTAAAACACTTATGTTTAACACTTTTGCACTCCGGAGCATGATGCCCCGCTTCACCACAATTGTAACACCTAATCGGGGTAGAAACTCCCCCACTTGGCTTCTTGCCAAAACCAACCTTTTGTTTCCCCTTATCGGCAGGAGTTACGTAAGGTTTTCCTCTGAATTGTCCTTTTCCTTTCTTATCACTTAGGCTCTTCTAGTGGCTAGACCTAGCCCTACTGTCTTCGTCATAAATTCTGCTCTTGTTAACCAACTCAGAAAACCGTTTGATTTCCTGGTACCCAATAGCTTGTCTAATCTCGGGTCTCAAACCGTTCACAAACTTGAGGCACTTAGACCCCTCAGCATTACCAGTATTATAGTGAGGACAAAATTTGATCAACTCCTCAAATTTCGCCGCATACTCAGCAACCGTCGAATTACCTTGCTTCAACTCAAGAAATTCGATCTCTTTCTTCCCCCGCACATCCTCTGGAAAATACTTCTCCAGAAAGGTTTCTCTAAACAAATCCCACGTAATCACAATATCATCTTCCTCAAATCTTTGGCGAGTATTACCCCACCAATCTTCAGCTTCTTCTTCGAGCATATGAGCCCCAAACTGCACCTTCTGTGCATCCGAGCAATTCATAACTCGAAAAATCTTTTCCACATCTTTCAACCAAATTTGTGCCTTGTCCGGTTCATGAGTTCCCTTGAAGACCGGAGGGTTATTCTTTTGGAACTTTCCTAAAGCACGGAATTCATCATCAGCATGATTCCTCACATTCACATTGTCCTGAGGATTCTGCCTAATTGCCCCAGCCAATCTCGTCAATGCCTCCGCGATTGCTTCGTCGTTCCTCCCTGCAACCATCTTACTAATTCCAACAACATAACTACGTAAGAACAACCAATATTGATAATGCATCACACGCATATCAATAACACACAGGGAAAAACACTCTAACAACTTGGCCGGACGGACCGACCTGCTCTGATACCACTATTGTAACACCCCCTTCTATACCCCAAATAAATGCATATAAAACAATTAAGCACATACAAATTATCAGAGTAAAAAGGTTTTATAATAAGGTATAAAAGAAGAATGCCACAATTTCACCAATAAAACACTTTAACATTTTGCTCCATAAAATATGTAACATTTTCGTAGTTTAGAAATCACATTTCAACATTTAATTTAAGCGGAAGATAACATCATTTAATCAGTTCCAAAATATTAATTCAAATGCACATAAGTCATCCAGATTAATACATCATATCAGTTAGATTACACAATCACATCAGCTGATACATCGCAATGTATCACAAAAGAATGAATATACTAGTCTAACTACCCGGTGTTACATATCAGAGCAGCCGACTCAAAAGAATGAAGACTAACTTCACAAAAGGACTCCAGCATCCTAATCTGCAATGCCTCATAGAGCATTATCAAACAGCAGAAGGGTGAGAAATATAACCATAATAATCAAAGCATAAGATTATATATATATATATATATATATATATATATATATATATATATATATATATATATATATATATATATATATATATATATATATATATATATATATATATATATATATATATATATATATATATATATATATATATATATATATATATATATATATATATATATATATATATATATATATATAGGTAGTCATATAACACATATTCACATTTCTCACCATACTTCATTCTCTTAGTCATATATATTTACCACACATATATAGACAAACATGGATATTCACAAAGCATTCCCACATTATGCATACACTTACAATTTCCACAATCTCATCATTCACACATAAGCATCTCTTCATGCATATGTCATATATCAATGTGACTCAACAACTCAATGCAACTCATGCAATGCGGTACCGACTCTCGTTATCTTTTTTTCGGTTTTTACATTAAACCGGGTCCACTCTTCTAGACCGATAACCCGTTATCTTTTTTCGATTTTTACATTAAACCGGGTCCACTCTTCTAGACCGATAACCACAAAGGCCCGTCCTCTAAGCCTTCAAACCCACTCTTCTAGGTTTGGGACAAGCCACTAGTTTCCACGAAACTAACGAACATTGCCTCTTGACTAAATGATGCATGTACAATCAACCACAACAAATGCACTTAAGACCGACATCTTAATCTCATGCATTCAAATAATTCATCTCTTCAAGAATTACATCATGATTGCACACACAACCTATCACAATAATCACCAATGTATTCGCAATTCAATAATATCACCACATTAACACAATGCACACATATCCGCGATATGTTCTCATGCATTATCCATATATATTCACAATTCAATACAACATCATATTTAGCAAGCAATGCACGCATATCCATCATTATGCTCTCATGCATTCTTCATGTATTTTAACATACAATCGCATATAAACAATATGCATCCACAACACATTTTTTCATAGTATGTTTATTCTTTATCTCATGCCATCTCATACAAGGTATACACATCACAATACCAATCATACAATTATAAGTTATGCACACATATCCACCATGTTCTCATGCATACTCATCACATAATTGTATACACATCAAGCATTCGCAAGTTCATTAGACAATACACATACATTCATCATTGTATTCACATGTATTTCTATTTATCACAATTAATACGCATCGCACATCAACTAGGATTCACGCCCGTAGGCTACCCACAACACACATCATCACAATAGATCATATCTATATCATATCATAGAGGCATTCCCCTATGAGAAGCAACCAAACCATCTCCACATGAACAACACAGCAAAAGAAAATGTTGTCACATTCGCCTTCATTCGCCTGGCGAACCCTCGCAGCGAACACTCGCTAGGCTTCGCCTGGCGAGACTTCCCAGCGAGCCCAAGTCAGTAGCTACTGACTTCATTCGCCACCATTCGCCAGCACCTTCGCTGGGCGAACCTTCGCTATCCACCTTCGCTTGGCGAACTCGCCAGCGAAGTCCACTGGGACTTAATCATAATTACTCGCCAGCATTCGCTAGGCTTCGCCTGGCGAAGCTTCGCCTTCGCTCGCCTGGCGAGAGCCAGCGAACCTGCGCAGAACAGAACCCTATTCTGCCTCTCCTTCATCAATCCATCATCAACCAAACCTCAAACATCCAAATCAGTACAAATAGCATCAATACATGTTACCCGACTATTCTACGGCATTATTGCTCAGTTTCAACCGATTAAATCATCAATCTACCGATTTATCCAACATTTTCCCTAAATGGAAAGTGATGAAAACTCTACCAAAACCCCAACCCAACATACATAACATCATGCAATGATCAAATAGAAACATTTCTCACCCTTACCTCGATTAATCGGAGCTTTGATGTTGGTTCTTGATGATTTCCACTTTCTTCTTCTTCTCCTCTCTTTCTCTTCTTTCTTCTTTCTTTCCAAATGTTTCTAACTTTCTTTTCTCTTCTTTCTCACTTATATATCCCTTTTATTTTCTTTCCTTCCAATTTCCTTTCAATTTTCTATTAATTCCAATTAATAAAAATTAATTCCAATATTAACATAAAATCTCACTAAATCAATTAATTACTACAATTAATTATTTAATGAAATTTGGGCTGTTACAGTAACGACCTAGCTCATGTTTCATATGCATATGATCGACAATAGCGCAATGCTCCACACGGTGGAAATGCTACGCGTTTAGGGATAAATGCTATACAATCATGCAAAATGCTACGACCCCATCAGCAAAATAAATGCTGAAGGGAGAATCCTCCTGTCAAGGGGGAAAGGACCACTTTGGTGGGGAGGAGGAATCGTCCTGCCAAGGAGAAGAAGTTACACCAATCTCAATGGACTCCGCCTGGGGAAACAAACTTCAGTCGACTGCTGCAGGGGAATAAAGCTCTACGAGAACCTGGACATGCTCATCTAGGTGCCCGGACCACAACTGCTGAGGAAACGATATCAATCGTGAAAATAAACTGCGCGGTCTTTGCGGCTAAACTTTCCTGGAGATAACGACTCCGGTGGGGAAATACAACATCAGTTATTCAACACTCTACTGGAGAGAACCAATCATGGCTTCAACGGCTTCCAAGGACTCGACTCTCTTGGGGAGCTGCCAGCTCGGCTGGGGAAGAAGGAATCGTCCTGCTTATCGGGGAGAATATGACTCTGTGGGGAATTTCAATTCTCCTGGAGACTTCGGTCTGGAACTATCAATTGCTGCACACTTCAGTATATGACTCAGCTGGGGAAACGACGATCCTTCAGGGTACATCTGGTTGGGGAGAGAATCTTCCCTGCCTGGGGAGACATATCAATGCTTACAATCTCATGTTCAGACTCCACGGGGAGGTGCTACTGAACTTGCTGGAGAGGAAGGAATCATCCTGTTTGGGGACGCATACAGCGTGCCGCCTGGTATATGCTACACCTGCAACAACACAAACAAATAGACAAGATACCCTCCTCAAAGGGACCTATCGAGGTTATCATCTTGTGGCAACGTTCAAGTAATTCATTGTTTCAACAATCAGTGGCTTAGGCCAGTAAGTTTATGTATGCGCATTTTATCAAAAACATCGGCATTCTTTTTCGCAAACAAAACAGATAAATGCTAGACAGACAAACAGAATTGCTGAATAGTATACATTTTATTGATAACGAACCCCTGAATGGGCGAAAATGTTTTACACAGATGTAAACTCCTGGAATGAGGAAGCTGCGCAAATATAAAAACATAAATATACATCAGTATATACACAAATGTCGGCAATGCGGCGTAGACGAACACCATGAGTTGATCCCTCTATGACCCACTCGACTTCGATACTTCTCCGACGCTTCAGCTTCAGAAGAGATTGATTCATATAAACAGCCCTCAGGTCCTCCAAACCACTAAACAAATACAGTTCACACGCGGAACGCAATCATTTGCTTTTTTTCAAATCCCTAACTTTTGCCTCAATCGCCCTTTCGGGTTTTCGATTCACCGGGATACCCTTTTTTGCCAAAGCCGCCCATCCGGGTTTTCGCCTTTGCGGGTGTACATTTTTCTTTTATATCCCTAATTTTTGCCTGAATCGCCCTTTCGGGTTTTCGATTCACCGGGATACCCTTTTTTGCCAAAGCCGCCCATCCGGGTTTTCGACTTTGCGGGTGTACATTTTTCTTTTATATCCCTAATTTTTGCCCAAACCTTTTTCCTTTTTTATGGTTCGCCGGGATGCCCCATTTTTGCCTGGATATTCTTTTTCTTTCCAGCGGGTCATTCTTTAGGCAAAGTATTTTTTAACTGCATCCGCGTTCACCGGGGATGCAAAATCTTCGCCATCCATCGTGGATAACAACAAGGCTCCTCCCGAGAAGACCTTGTTGACGAAGTATGGACCTTCGTAATTGGGAGTCCACTTGCCCCGGTGATCGGAGTGTGGAGGAAGAATCTTCTTCAGGATGAGATCACCCGTCTGAAAGCTTCTGGGACGCACCTTCTTATCATAAGCTTTCTTCATTCGGCTCTGGTACAGACGACCATACGCAATCGATGCTAATCTCTTCTCGTCCATCAGGCTGAGTTGGTTTAGTCGGTTCTTAATCCATTCTGCCTCATCGAGTTTCACATCAACCAAAACTCGTAAAGAAGGAATCTCAACTTCTAACGGCAGGACAGCTTCCATACCGTACACTAGTGAGAAAGAGGTTGCCCCGGTTGACGTACATACTGTCGTACGATAACCGTGCAGTGCAAATGGCAACATCTCATGCTAATCTTTATAGGTCACAACCATCTTCTGTACAATCTTCTTGATGTTCTTATTGGCCGCCTCAACGGCGCCATTCATCTTCGGTCGGTAAGGAGATAAGTTGTGGTGTTCAATCTTGAAACTCTAGCACAACTCCTTCATCATCTTGTTATTCAGATTCGAACCATTATCAGTAATGATCCGCTCGGGAATTCCGTAACGACAGATGATGTCCCTCTTTATGAATTTAGCCACCACCTGCTTGGTCACATTACGATATGAGGCTGCCTCCACCCACTTGGTGAAGTAGTCGATAGCTACTAGAATGAAGCGATGAGCGTTAGACGCAGTGGGCTCGATCTTGCCTATCATGTCGATGCCCCACATGGAGAACGGCCACGGGGAGGACATGACATTTAACGGGTGTAACCCGGTGAACTGACTTTAAACAATGTTGCGGATAGCAAGAGTCGCCACCGACTTTTATTTTATCCATAAGGAAAGGTTATAAAAGAACAGGAAAGACCTTAGAGAATATTTTGGGTCCGGGGGGTAGGTTATGAAAAGGGAAGGTGTTAGCACCCTTTTCATCCATGGTTATCCATGGGCTCTTAGGTACTTAAGCTCACTTTTGAATTGTTTTGAAAGTGTAGTGTGTGAATAGAAAATTTTCAGAATAGTTAATAAATAATCCATGTAAGGATGTGTTAAGAACTTGTTTGAAAATTTTGTTGGAAATTTGTTTAAGTGTGAAAAAGTTTTGAAGTGAGCAAGTATCTAGGAGTAGCCTACCCTAATGTTTTAAGGTCTTTCTTATTCTTTATCCTTTCCTTAGTAAGACTATCCCTACTATAATGGAGTAGGTAGTCCTTACTTTGGATGTTAAGGGACATGTGAGGGACAATTGGATTTTTGAAGGCCATTGTGGGGTGTAATAAGCAAACTAGGGGGACTATCATCATTTTTCGAAAGGGACTCGATTCGTAAAGGCAACCATAAGGGACTTTGATGATTTTCTTTTTGAGGGACTTGCTTTATACACCCCACTTAACCAATATTCATAGGCAACTTGAGGGATATCCTTAAGAAGTGAGACGGCGATTAAAATCGACTTACGTGTGTGACGTGTTTATTTTAATTATCTTTATTTAAAATGATCTAATTTATTTTTTTAAATATCATACATATTGGCACTCCCTAATTACTAACCATAATGATAATAATAATTAAGTAATTACAATTTACATCCAAGAGGCAATTACAAAATTATAATAAATAAAAAAAATAACAAATAAGCAAATAAAATATTAGGGTTAGTAAATAATAAGAAAAATTAAATAAGGTTAGTATAAATATAAAGTTAGTGAAAATAATTAGTTGAAACAATAATAATGAGAAAAATAGACAAAGTTAGAAAAAATAATAAGATAGAAATTTCAAAATAATAATAAGCAACAAAATATGATTAGCAATAATAATTAATTAATAACGTGATTAAACATAAGATTTGATTTTTATTTAGAAACATAAATGATTAAATAATTACTATAATATAAAATTCTAAATATCATAAGATTTGATTTTTATTTAGAAACATAAATGATTAAATAATTACTATAATATAAAGTTCTAAATATCATAAGATTTGATTTTTATTTAGAAACATAAATGATTAAATAATTACTATAATATAAAGTTCTAAATATAACATAATTATAAATTTCTTAACCATTTACAAAAATTTAATTATCTCTAATTATATATTAACAATTATTAAGAAAAATATTTACACATTATGATGAAAACAAATTTTAACTAATCAATAATCACATTCACCAAAATTTTACATTAAGTGTTTATAAGGTTTAATTTTATTTACAAAAATTTACAAGAATTATAATAAATATATACATAGAATCATATAGAAAATTAAAATTAGGTTTTCATATTAATTTGGAAAAAAGATGTTAATGTCATTTATTTTAAAAAAAACAGATTTTTATATTACAACAAATTTTAATAAATTAATGATAACAATAATAATAATAATGATAATAATGATAATAATAATAAATAATAAAGCAATAATGAATTTTAAATGTGCCAAATAACCCAACAATGTTGCTAACGCAGAAATGCGCTCATCGCAACCAGATCTAAATCGGACGAAACAAAATTTATCGCAAAGAAAAAGAAATTAAGCAAAAAATAGTATTATTGCTCACACAAAAATGCGATCATCGCAACCAGATCGAACTAACACAAATGTCACGCGTCATGCACACAAATGTGCAAACATCGTATCGACATAATTCGATCAAAAATCTTATATATATAAACTCTAACAATTTAAAAATTATATATATATATAAACGCAACAGTAATAGATAAAGAAAAAGAAATAACGGTAATAGATGAAGAAAAAGAAATAACGGTAGAAGATGAAGAAAAAGAAACAACAGTAATAGATGAAGGAAAAGAAATAACGGTAAACGATGAAGAAAAAGAAACAATAGTAATGGATGAAGAAGAAAACTAAATAACGGCCAACGGCACTCACTCCTCTTAGGTTTTTTTTTTTTATTCTCTCCTCTTTTCCAACAAGGCAACACATGTATATATAGGGAACAAATTAGGGTTAACACCAAATTGTCAATAATGTCCCTAAAGCCCATTTTAAAGCCCAAACTAAATAATTAGTTAAGAAAAAATAAAATTTAAATAATTTAAAATAATTAAAATAAACTTAAAATAAAAACTAATAATCCTATTGATTCCTAAAATAAAAAATATTATAAAAAGAACAAAATTTTTTTTCAATATTTTTTTATTTTATGATTTTTTGGATATTTTTATGAATAATTTAGAAAAAAGTGAAAAAAATAATATTTTAAAAAATGATTTAATTAAAATACGAAAATAATAATTAAATAATAATAAAAAACTATTTTTGTTATTTTTTTTAATGAAAGATAGAAAAATTTAGAGTAAAAATAATAAAAACAACAAAAAGTGCCAAAGGTGAGATTCGAACTCTCAACCTCTCACACTCATAACTCCTTACACATGTCCTCCTGCCAATTGTGCCATTTTTACTTTTTAGAAAAAAAAAGTGCATGCCATATGATATTTACCTGCAAAAAGTCAAACGACTACACAAATTTGTTAGTAATTGATTAAATGCAATGAAATGCGACGACAAATCTTAGGGCAAAATTTGGGGTATTACAGTTATTATGATAATATTTCTCACCCAACCTCTCTTTGATGTTGGCAAAAAAAATCATGAAGTTTGACTTTGGTTTGACCACAGTTGACCTCAGTTTGACCTTTTAACTGCATTGACTGCTTTTGACTTATCTGATCATCTGACTGAGCAAACTTTTGAGAAAAGTCTTGAAACTTGACATGGGGGTTCTTATACACATATAAGATGTTATGAAGCTCACTTGAAGTCTTGGAAGTCCATTTAGCCTGATTAAAGTCAAAACCCTAGTTTTGGATGCACTGCTTAGGAGGTGCATTGTCTGAGGGAATTGTCAACTCTTCTGACCAATTATGAATTTTGTGAACCTTGTGAACCTTCTTGGAACACAAAGTCTTGTATTGTGAGGGCAAATTTTGGGGTGCAACAGCTGCCCCTGTTCAATTTTCTGAAACCTGAGGGGTTAGATTGGTATATTTGCCAGTCGTAACCTGGAAGGTTGAAGGGGATTGAACACAAAAGCCCAAAAATTTGCACTCACCAGTGCATGGAGTGATATTGATGGTTGGTTGAACATGATTGAGTGGGCTTAAAGATGCCACTAGGGGAAAGTTCTTCAGTAGTATAATGAGAGCTGTCAGGAGTCTGGAGTAATACTAATGTAACAGCATGTCTTCATGAGGATAGAGCGATCAATAATGATAACCCTAAAGCAGTCTTGAAGTGATAAATCGGACCTCAGGAGGATAGAGCAATCAATAGCTCTAAAGCAGTCTTGAAGTAATAATGGCTTCAGGAGGATAGAGCAATCAATAGCTCTAAAGCAGTCTTGAAGTAATAGAATGGCTTCAGGAGGATAGAGCAATCAACAGCTCTAAAGTAGTCTTGAAGTAATGATTTCAGGAGGATAGAGCAATGAATAGCTCTAAAGCAGTCTTGAAATAATAACGTGATATGTCTTCAGGAGGATAGAGCAATCAATAGCTCTAAAGCAGTCTTGAAGTAATGATTTCAGGAGGATAGAGCAATGAATAGCTCTAAAGCAGTCTTGAAATAATAACGTGATATGTCTTCAGGAGGATAGAGCAATCAATAGCTCTAAAGCAGTCTTGAAGTAATGATTTCAGGAGGATAGAGCAATGAATAGCTCTAAAGCAGTCTTGAAATAATAATGTAATTTCAGGAGGATAGAGCAATGAATACTCTAAAGCAGTCTTGAAATAATTAGATGGCTTCAGGAGGATAGAGCAATGAATAGCTCTAAAGCAGTCTTGAAGTAGTGATTTCAGGAGGATAGAGCAATGAATGGCTCTAAAGCAGTCTTGAAATAATAATGTGATATGTCTTCAAGAGGATAGAGCAATCAATAGCTCTAAAGCAGTCTTGAAATAATAATGTAATTTCAGGAGGATAGAGTAATGGATAACTCTAAAGCAGTCTTGAAGTAATAATGTGATATGTCTTCAGGAGGATAGAGCAATCGATAGCTCTAAAGCAGTCTTGAAGTAATGATTTCAGGAGGATAGAGCAATGGATAGCTCTAAAGCAGTCTTAAAATAATAATGTGATATGTCTTCAGGAGGATAGAGCAATCGATAGCTCTAAAGCAGTCTTGAAGTAATGATTTCAGGAGGATAGAGCAATGGATAGCTCTAAAGCAGTCTTGAAATAATAATGTGATATGTCTTCAGGAGGATAGAGCAATCGATAGCTCTAAAGCAGTCTTGAAGTAATGATTTCAAGAGGATAGAGCAATGGATAGCTCTAAAGCAGTCTTGAAATAATAATGTAATATGTCTTCAGGAGGATAGAGCAGTCGATAGCTCTAAAGCAGTCTTGAAGTAATGATTTCAGGAGGATAGAGCAATGGATAGCTCTAAAGCAGTCTTGAAATAATAATGTAATATGTCTTCAGGAGGATAGAGCAATCGATAGGTCTAAAGCAGTCTTGAAGTAATGATTTCAAGAGGATAGAGCAATGGATAGCTCTAAAGCAGTCTTGAAATAATAATGTGATATGTCTTCAGGAGGATAGAGCAATCGATAGCTCTAAAGCAGTCTTGAAGTAATGATTTCAGGAGGATAGAGCAATGGATAGCTCTAAAGCAGTCTTGAAATAATAATGTGATATGTCTTCAGGAGGATAGAGCAATCGATAGCTCTAAAGCAGTCTTGAAGTAATGATTTCAGGAGGATAGAGCAATGGATAGCTCTAAAGCAGTCTTGAAATAATAATGTAATATGTCTTCAGGAGGATAGAGCAATCGATAGCTCTAAAGCAGTCTTGAAGTAATGATTTCAGGAGGATAGAGCAATGGATAGCTCTAAAGCAGTCTTGAAATAATAATGTAATATGTCTTCAGGAGGATAGAGCAATCGATAGCTCTAAAGCAGTCTTGAAGTAATGATTTCAGGAGGATAGAGCAATGGATAGCTCTAAAGCAGTCTTGAAATAATAATGTAATATGTCTTCAGGAGGATAGAGCAATCAATAGCTCTAAAGCAGTCTTGAAGTAATGATTTCAGGAGGATAGAGCAATGGATAGCTCTAAAGCAGTCTTGAAATAATAATGTGATATGTCTTCAGGAGGATAGAGCAATCGATAGCTCTAAAGCAGTCTTGAAGTAATGATTTCAGGAGAATAGAGCAATGGATAGCTCTAAAGCAGTCTTGAAATAATAATGTAATATGTCTTCAGGAGGATAGAGCAATCGATAGCTCTAAAGCAGTCTTGAAGTAATGATTTCAGGAGGATAGAGCAATGGATAGCTCTAAAGCAGTCTTGAAATAATAATGTAATATGTCTTCAGGAGGATAGAGCAATCGATAGCTCTAAAGCAGTTTTGAAGTAATGATTTCAGGAGGATAGAGCAATGGATAGCTCTAAAGCAGTCTTGAAATAATAATGTAATATGTCTTCAGGAGGATAGAGCAATCAATAGCTCTAAAGCAGTCTTGAAGTAATAATGGCTTCAGGAGGATAGAGCAATCAGTAGCTCTAAAGCAGTCTTGAAGTCATGAGATGTTCTCAGGAGGATAAAGTAACCCTGAAGTTACAATAAAGCAGTCCCAAAGTAATAAGAAGCTCATCAGGAGGATAAAGTAACCCTGAGGTTACAATAAAGCAGTCCCAAAGATCATAAGCTTTTTTGTTGGATAATTAACCTGAAAACGAGGTAGCATTCTGTATAACAACATTAGTTTATGCTTTATGTATGCATGTATGACATGATGCACTTAGGTAATGTACTATAGACATATATGTTATGGTATGATGTAAATGATGCATGTATGATATGACACTGCTGGAAGTGTCTGGATATCCTTGTATAACAACTGCTGGCCAAGGAAAATAAATCCCGATTCGTTGTTGAAGAATACATAACCCTCCGTCTGCTGGGGATAACAAGGTATAGATAACCTCCCATTGTTGGGGATACCAAGGTATAGATAACCTCCCGTTGTTGGGGATAGTAGGGTATAGATAACCTTCGTTTTCGTTTGATAGTAGGATAAGTATAACATCCCGTCTTCGTTCATCGTGCCCTTATTGGAAAGTAATTTCCCGTATATCCGTATGAGGATAAAAGAGATGGATATAAATTCCAGGGGAGATTAGACTTTGTGAAAATGGATTAGTCCTACTGATGGTTTGTAACTGTCTTGTAAAGATGAACCGGCGAAGCTTCGTTGAAATCCTTCCCTCGTTCGTCCTTAGTAAATACTATTACTGCATTTTCATGCATTTCTGGTAAACATCAATCATATTAAAAGCATACATGCGTTTCTGGTAAACATCAATCATATTCAAAGGCATACATACATTCAAACACAACCAATGGACGTTTCGCTTATGTAAATAGGGTAAAAGTGAATCTGGATTCAAAAGATGGAATTTATTTATATCAAAAGTGACCCATACACGGGTAAGTTTGTACAAGGAGACATAAACCCTAGTAAGAGAATTTTGTCATGAAGCTTTACAAAAAGAATCAGCTATGTGGGAAATAATCCTATTGAGTTTCAATTCTACTATTGCCCCTCAAGTATCTCATCTTCTTGCTGTTGAGACGGAAACGATTGGATTGAGCTTTATCTGTTTGAGCTTGAGTAAGTAGTACAACTGGTTGCAGTTTCATGAGTGATCCAAACGAGACATAGTCATACGCTTTAATCCCTAACTTTTGCCTGGATTGCCCTTTCAGGTTTTCAATCCACCGGGATACCCTTTTTTGCCCAAGCCGCCTTTTCAGGTTTTCGACTTGCCGGGTGTACATCTTTTTATATATATATCCCTAATTTTTGCCCAAACCCTTTTGGTTTGCCGGGATGCCCTTATTTTTGCCTAGGCCTGTCAACCTAGCGGGTCTCTTTTTATGCGTAGTATTTTTTAACTATGTCTGCGTTTACAGGTTGTGGGAAGTCTTCACCATCCATTGTAGTCAATATCATGGCACCTCCTGAGATCACTGTCTTGACTACAAATGGTCCCTCATATGTTGGAGTCCACTTGCCCCTAGGATCACCCTGTGGTAATATGATACGCTTGATTACCAAGTCACCAGCCTGATATACCTTTGGCTTAACCTTCTTGTTAAAAGCTTTGATCATCCGTTTCTGGTACATCTGGCCATGACAAACTGCTGCTAACCTTTTCTCATCAATCAAATTTATCTGGTCAAGTCGAGCCTGAATCCACTCATCTTCATCCAAGCCTGCATCCTTCATAATTCTCAAGGAGGGGATCTGAACTTCAATAGGCAGAACTGCTTCCATACCATAGACCAAGGAGAATGGGGTTGCCCCGGTTGAAGTACGTATTGTAGTACGATAACCATGCAGAGCAAATGGTAACATCTCGTGCCAATCCTTGTAAGTAACAGTTATCTTCTGTACAATCTTCTTAATGTTCTTATTAGCAGCTTCAACTGCCCCATTCATCTTTGAAATCAACAAGGTAGTATGGGTCAACATATATTGTCTTAGTCGGCGAGCAGCCCGTGCCAAAGCGTAGCAAGTTTTCTCGAGCAGTGAGTATTTTGTTTCACAGTCGGTAAACTTTTTGCTAAGGTAGTATATTGCCTGCTCTTTTCGACCAGACTCGTCATGTTGCCCCAATACACACCCCATTGAGTTGTCTAATACTGTTAAATACATAATCAAGGGTCTTCCATCAACTGGTGGCATTAAAATTGGAGGTTCTAGCAAATATCTCTTGATTTCATCAAAGGCAGTCTGGCACTCATCATTCCATTCCATCACCTGATCTTTCTTCAACAACTTGAAGATTGGCTCACAGATGGTAGTTAATTGGGAAATAAATCTTGCAATGTAGTCCCAAGAAACCTCTAACCTCCTTCTCAGTACGGGGAGCTGGCATCTCTCGTATAGCTTTCACTTTTGCAGGATCCACTTCAATACCTTTTCCACTGACAATGAAACCCAGGAGCTTTCCAGATCTAACTCCAAAAGTACACTTGTTTGGATTTAATCTCAACCTGTATTTCTTCAACCTCTCAAACAACTTGTGCAGATGATCAAGATGTTGTTCTTCATTCTGAGACCTGGCTATCATATCATCCACATATACCTCTATCTCATGATGAATCATATCATGAAACAAAGCCACCATAGCACGCTGATATGTTGCCCCTGCATTCTTATGCTGAGCAGTGTTGTCTAAATCAGCCCCTATCTGGACCTCTTTTCTGTTTTCTTCAGTTCCCAGATTCACAACTTCGACTGGCTCTTCATGTGGCTGTATAGCTTTCTCTTCTTGTTGTAACAACCTAGCAAGCCCTACAGATATTTCACAATCGTCCTCGTTTCCGTCTTCAGTTTGATAGATCGGATTCTCGAAATTGTAATTGGCAATAGTAGAACTGTTATCAATTGGATCCAGAGTGGATGAGGATCGGCATTTTAGTGACGTGGGTGTGTGTAAGAACACATAGCTGATAAGGCAAAAATAAAAGAAAAAGAAAGACAAGGAACACAATATTTACGAAAACGAAACGTCCATTGATTTTATGGAATGAAGTATGCGAATGAAATGACAACCCGTAATAAGCACACCATTGTGCCCCGGGTAAGGCACATGGCTTGAAAGTTTTAATTGTTCCAAATTTAAAAAACATAACACAGTAATAGTATTTACTCCTGACTAAAGGAGATGGGGATAACATCTTCCGCTTTCCAATTATTGAGTCCAGCACCCACAGTAGGAAAAATCCATGCCTCCAAGTTGTGGTCTTCATCTTGATCTCCCACAGCATTGATAACCCCTTGATTGGTGATGCGAACAGCACGAGCACGACGAACAGCCTTCTGGGACTCTTCTTCCACCATAGCTTTTGCATCATTGAGGGAGGCCATTTCCATTGTTGGAGGGTTTCTGATGACCACAGGAACCTTCTTCACAGCAGGAGGAGTCACACAATCCTTAACAGCCCAGGGAACCACTTCAAATGACTGGCATGGAGTTTCAATGTATTCACCTTCTACTTCCAGATACTTGAAAGTGTTTACATGGCTGACAAAGTATTCTTCCTCTCCAAAGACAGTAACAACTTTTCCATTCACCGGATATCTCAACTTTTGATGTAATGTGGAGGTCACAGCACCTGCCCCATGGATCCAGGGACGACCAAGCAGACATGAGTACGAAGGACGAATATCCATCACATAGAATGTAGCGGTAAACACCTGAGAGCCAACCTTGATTGGAAGATCAATTTCCCCATGCACTACTCTTCTAGAACCATCAAAAGCCTTTACCACAATATTCCTGGGCTTCAATACCGTATCTTCAGGACTCAGCTTGTTCAGGACTTCCTTAGGCAACACATTCAGAGAGGAACTATTGTCTATCAGCACATGAGACAGGGTAGTGCCCCTGCATTCAATTGAAATATGCAAGGCCCTGTTATGATCCCTCTTGGCAGGGGTCAAGTCAGCATCAGAAAATCCTAACCCGTTGTCATAGGTCAGGTGAGCAACACAATTCTCAAACTGGTCCACAGAAATTGCACTGGGTACATGAGCCATCTTTAGAAACTTGATCAATGACTTGGCATGAGCCTCAGAACATAATAACGGGGAGAGCATAGAAATCTTTGAGGGAGTATGCCCCAGCTGATCAACAATATCATAATCACTCTTGCGAATGATTTTCAATACTTCTTCCATCTGCTTAGAGAGGTCATCAGCAGCTGGCACATCAGTAGATACAGGCTCAATAACAGGACCCTTGCCCCGAGCATCAGTGGTGGAAGTAACAGCAGGAGTAACTGCACTCTTAGAAGCAACTGGAGGAGAGAAGACTCTTCCACTACGAGTGATCTTGCTAGATCCAGCAATATTATCAATGTCAACAGGCATATCCGGTAAAGGCTCCTGCTTGACACCATGGATGTAAACATCAGACCCATAGTGCCAAGGCACAGCTTTGTCAGATGTATAAGGAATAGGACCAGGAGTGGTAATGATCAGAGGAGCTACTCTGGCTTCAGCAACAACTTTCACAGGACCTTCAGCAATAATCTTGATTGGGCCCTGATGAGTGATTTTAATGGGACCCTTTGAAGTGATTCTTAGTGGTACTTTGTCAACCATGTCAACCTCTTCAATCTTCTTACCTTGAGTCAGATGATCCACCATACTTTCTACAGATGCTGGTCTTCTTTCAAACACTATAGTATATTTATCCATGAGACGTTGAATCCCATCTCTCAAAATGAAGCAACTATCCGGCTTATAGGTACAATATAGACAATCTTCATGACAACCTGGAAAGATCCCAGCTTGTACTAACCTCTTTTTGATAACAGACAATGGTGTGCTCAACTCCATAACTGAATAGACATGCAGATCTTCATCAATATCTTCATCAATGGCGTTGACAGTCTTCTCGTGATTTGGCATTGGAGCTGTAATCACATTTGGAGTACCTGGTGGATCAAACTCAATTTCTCCAGCATCAATCATATCCTGAATTTTGTTCTTCAAGACCCAGCAGTTATTAGTATCATGTCCTGGACAGTTTGAATGATATGCACATCGTGCATTGGGATTGTACTTGGGAGAGGTAACATTGGGATTCTGAGGAGCCTCCCTCAGGGTAATAAGTTCAGCCTTCAACAAGTGTTGCAATGCCTGAGCCATTGACATGTTGATCTTCGTGAACTGTCTTCTAGCCCTCTGTTGGTTGCCTTGAGGCTGCTCTGTTGTTGCAGGAGTCGGATTTGAAATATGAACTGCACTAACAGACTGATGCCTTCTGTTACGATCAGGCTGACCATACACAACATTAGATTCTTTCTTCCCAGTGGGAGGCTTCTTTGCAGCACCTGATGAAGAAGTGCCCACTTGGATCTTACCACTCTTGATACCATTCTCTACTCGCTCTCCTGTCATGATCAATTCAGTGAAGCCAGATGATGAGCTTCCAATGAGATGACTGTAAAACGGACCATTCAGCGTACACATGAACATATCAACCAACTCCCTATCAGTCAAAGGGGGTTGAACTCTTCCAGCTAAGTCTCTCCACTTCTGAGCATACTCCTTAAAGCTTTCTTTGGCACCCATAGACATGCTTTGAAGCTGCATGCGAGTGGGGGCTAAGTCAGCATTGTATTGATACTGCTTGTAGAAAGCTTCAGCAAGGTCATTCCAATCTCTGATGTTGACGCTCTCCAACTGATAATACCACTCTAGCTGAGCTCCAGATAAACTCTCTTGAAAGAAATGGATCCACAACTTTTTATCAGCAGTGTGGGGTTGCATTCTTCTGACATAAGACCTCAGATGCAATTTGGGACAAGAGACCCCATCATAGACAACAAATGTAGGAACTTTGAACCCAATGGGTATGACCACCCCAGATATCAAGCTCAAATCCTCAAAATCCAGCCCAGATGATTTCTGTAATTCCATAGCATCCATTCTATCCACCAGCATCTTGAATTTGTCTTCGTTAGGCTCATGGTAGTAGTTAGCCTCAGAATCAGAGTCCCCCATAGTGTTGTGGAGACTGCCTCTCTCCTGCTCAGATTCTTCAGATTCATAGTCTTCAACATGTTCCTTGGTCTTGACAGGACCTTTGAACCTTCTTCCCATGTTGAGCAACCCAGCAGACCTTCTAGCCTTCTTAGTTTTCTTGGCCAGCAGTGTCTTCAATTCATCCTGCCCCTTGGATAGGTTCAGGATCAGCTCTTGGAACTGTGCATTCTGCGTCTGGAGATCCTTAACTGATTGTTCAAGAGCCATTGCTGAAATAAACAGCGAGAAGATGAAAACCCTGTGCACAATTATAAACCTGTGATGCAATGATATGGGAATGTATATGCAATGTTTTCAAGGACCGCAGGATTTAAATTTGCTTAAACAAACAGGAAAGTAACTTTTTATTAGTAATAACTTGTTTTGCCTTTTAGGCTTACAAAAAATGAAAACGAAATAAGTACAAAAGATGGGGTTTTAAGTCTCCCATGGACGTTTCCTCTTGGTGTTGAGGTATGAGTTGAGGTTTCGTTCCTCATGAAGTAGCTTTGTTAGCTCTAGGATCCTTGCTTGGCTTGCTTTGTAATGAGCCTCGAAAGTATCCCTTTGCTCTTTCAGTTGGATCCATGATCTCTGCAAGTCTTCCATATCAGTAGGCATGTCTGGGTGAAGGATGGTATAAGCTGTGTCTCCTTCAGCAACAGGTTCCATGGTAACTGGTAGGACGGCAGGATATGGCATCATGAGTGTCTGAGCACGAGATCGTACCCATCTGAGATAAGCCTCCATAGGAATAGTGTACTTAGGCTCCAGTGTCTTGCTGTCAATCCTGTTTACCTTTCCCCAAGCTCGGATGAATCTCTGACGGTAACCCTGAAGATCATTGTCGTAATCAAACACAATGCCCTGAATCAACATGTCATGTGGACCATCGCTCCGAGCGTAACCAAACTGTCGTAAAGCTAGAGATGGGTTGTAGGTGATGCCTCCTCTTATGCCTAGAAGTGGCACATTAGGAAACTCCCCACAACGGTCAATGATGGTGACATTCTCCATAGATCTGGAGCACCAATGGATGTCTGAGTGAGAAAGTGACATGATCCTCTTGGACCATCTGAACCCTTGCTCATTCTTCATTACTGAGCGAGGAAGGTGAGAAATAAACCACCTAGAAAGTAAAGGTATGCAGCACATCAAAGTTCCTCTTGCCCTTGTAGTACGGGTGTGAAGAGAATGTAGGATGTCTCCAAGTAAGGTAGGCACTGGATTGTGACTCAGGAATATGTTGATGGCATGAACGTCTATGAACTGATCAGGATTGGGGAACAACACTAAGCCATAAATCAATAAGGCTAAGATCTCCTCAAAAGCATCGTAGCTCATAGCTTTCAAGAACATTTGAGCTTTATCCACTAATACCTTGGCAAGAATACCTTTAACTCCACTTCTCGTCTCTAGAACAATGTCAGACTTCTTCAGATGTAGAGCTGCAGCAATAACTTCTGGTTTAAGCTCCTTCTCTAAGCCTGTGAATGGCTTCTGATCAAGAACAGGTATACCCAGAAGTTTAGAGAACTCCTCCATGGTTGGAACCAGCTGATAATCAGGAAATGTAAAGCAATGGTGCTTAGGGTCAAAGAACTGAAACAGCACACTCATCATGTCTTCACTGAACCCTGAAGTAACTAGATCCAATAAGTGACCATGTCTCTTGTTGAACTGGGAATGATCAGGCACTAGGGAAACCAACTCCTTGAGCTTAGCAGGTATCCCTACAAAGTTGATCCTGATGGTGTTTCTACGAGCAGAAGCCATGACCTGCAACAAAGAACAAAGATAAATCCTTTGGTCCTTGAAATGGTTAGGGAAAATGATATGCTTATGATGCATGATGATGTCATGATGTCATGCTCAAGCACAAACATGTGGCACACACAAACAAGTCACACCATAGCCCTAGGTTTAAAGGCTTGCATGAGGTTCAAAGGCAAGTACCCTCCCCTGAAGTTAGATGGTTCATCCTGTCCTACAAAAGTAACCAGGTTCTAAGAGATCTCAATATCATTGATCCTTCACAAGGGTGGTTGTTCAGAAGGCAACTTACTTGCCAACCAAAACCCTCCAAGTTTAAGATCTCAATGAGCGTAGTATCGAGTGTCAACCAACTTCAGTCTGCACCAAAGCCGGCTACCTCACTACTTTCTAAAGGCCAAGATGAGTTAACTAGGGTTCTAAAAGTCAGTTAGTGCATTGACAACATATGGCAGCCTCAATATTATCCTCAACTTGACTTAAGGAATATAAGCACCAACCAAGAAGTCGCACTAACTATGGCCACCCGATCAACCGTATCGATATACGTCGTACAGTTTCCTTGGTCTATTGCCATTTACCTAAGGTACACTAGATCCGGGTTAGGACCTTTCACACATAAGAGCACCCCAACAATATAATAATAAAGCAAACAAGGCAAACAATTTAAAGTGATCTTAATTCCTAAGGGTACCCCTCTTAAATAGATCCCCAGCAGAGTCGCCAGTTCTGTAACCCGGTGAACTGACTTTAAACAATGTTGCGGATAGCAAGAGTCGCCACCGACTTTTATTTTATCCATAAGGAAAGGTTATAAAAGAACAGGAAAGACCTTAGAGAATATTTTGGGTCCGGGGGGTAGGTTATGAAAAGGGAAGGTGTTAGCACCCTTTTCATCCATGGTTATCCATGGGCTCTTAGGTACTTAAGCTCACTTTTGAATTGTTTTGAAAGTGTAGTGTGTGAATAGAAAATTTTCAGAATAGTTAATAAATAATCCATGTAAGGATGTGTTAAGAACTTGTTTGAAAATTTTGTTGGAAATTTGTTTAAGTGTGAAAAAGTTTTGAAGTGAGCAAGTATCTAGGAGTAGCCTACCCTAATGTTTTAAGGTCTTTCTTATTCTTTATCCTTTCCTTAGTAAGACTATCCCTACTATAATGGAGTAGGTAGTCCTTACTTTGGATGTTAAGGGACATGTGAGGGACAATTGGATTTTTGAAGGCCATTGTGGGGTGTAATAAGCAAACTAGGGGGACTATCATCATTTTTCGAAAGGGACTCGATTCGTAAAGGCAACCATAAGGGACTTTGATGATTTTCTTTTTGAGGGACTTGCTTTATACACCCCACTTAACCAATATTCATAGGCAACTTGAGGGATATCCTTAAGAAGTGAGACGGCGATTAAAATCGACTTACGTGTGTGACGTGTTTATTTTAATTATCTTTATTTAAAATGATCTAATTTATTTTTTTAAATATCATACATATTGGCACTCCCTAATTACTAACCATAATGATAATAATAATTAAGTAATTACAATTTACATCCAAGAGGCAATTACAAAATTATAATAAATAAAAAAAATAACAAATAAGCAAATAAAATATTAGGGTTAGTAAATAATAAGAAAAATTAAATAAGGTTAGTATAAATATAAAGTTAGTGAAAATAATTAGTTGAAACAATAATAATGAGAAAAATAGACAAAGTTAGAAAAAATAATAAGATAGAAATTTCAAAATAATAATAAGCAACAAAATATGATTAGCAATAATAATTAATTAATAACGTGATTAAACATAAGATTTGATTTTTATTTAGAAACATAAATGATTAAATAATTACTATAATATAAAATTCTAAATATCATAAGATTTGATTTTTATTTAGAAACATAAATGATTAAATAATTACTATAATATAAAGTTCTAAATATCATAAGATTTGATTTTTATTTAGAAACATAAATGATTAAATAATTACTATAATATAAAGTTCTAAATATAACATAATTATAAATTTCTTAACCATTTACAAAAATTTAATTATCTCTAATTATATATTAACAATTATTAAGAAAAATATTTACACATTATGATGAAAACAAATTTTAACTAATCAATAATCACATTCACCAAAATTTTACATTAAGTGTTTATAAGGTTTAATTTTATTTACAAAAATTTACAAGAATTATAATAAATATATACATAGAATCATATAGAAAATTAAAATTAGGTTTTCATATTAATTTGGAAAAAAGATGTTAATGTCATTTATTTTAAAAAAAACAGATTTTTATATTACAACAAATTTTAATAAATTAATGATAACAATAATAATAATAATGATAATAATGATAATAATAATAAATAATAAAGCAATAATGAATTTTAAATGTGCCAAATAACCCAACAATGTTGCTAACGCAGAAATGCGCTCATCGCAACCAGATCTAAATCGGACGAAACAAAATTTATCGCAAAGAAAAAGAAATTAAGCAAAAAATAGTATTATTGCTCACACAAAAATGCGATCATCGCAACCAGATCGAACTAACACAAATGTCACGCGTCATGCACACAAATGTGCAAACATCGTATCGACATAATTCGATCAAAAATCTTATATATATAAACTCTAACAATTTAAAAATTATATATATATATAAACGCAACAGTAATAGATAAAGAAAAAGAAATAACGGTAATAGATGAAGAAAAAGAAATAACGGTAGAAGATGAAGAAAAAGAAACAACAGTAATAGATGAAGGAAAAGAAATAACGGTAAACGATGAAGAAAAAGAAACAATAGTAATGGATGAAGAAGAAAACTAAATAACGGCCAACGGCACTCACTCCTCTTAGGTTTTTTTTTTTTATTCTCTCCTCTTTTCCAACAAGGCAACACATGTATATATAGGGAACAAATTAGGGTTAACACCAAATTGTCAATAATGTCCCTAAAGCCCATTTTAAAGCCCAAACTAAATAATTAGTTAAGAAAAAATAAAATTTAAATAATTTAAAATAATTAAAATAAACTTAAAATAAAAACTAATAATCCTATTGATTCCTAAAATAAAAAATATTATAAAAAGAACAAAATTTTTTTTCAATATTTTTTTATTTTATGATTTTTTGGATATTTTTATGAATAATTTAGAAAAAAGTGAAAAAAATAATATTTTAAAAAATGATTTAATTAAAATACGAAAATAATAATTAAATAATAATAAAAAACTATTTTTGTTATTTTTTTTAATGAAAGATAGAAAAATTTAGAGTAAAAATAATAAAAACAACAAAAAGTGCCAAAGGTGAGATTCGAACTCTCAACCTCTCACACTCATAACTCCTTACACATGTCCTCCTGCCAATTGTGCCATTTTTACTTTTTAGAAAAAAAAAGTGCATGCCATATGATATTTACCTGCAAAAAGTCAAACGACTACACAAATTTGTTAGTAATTGATTAAATGCAATGAAATGCGACGACAAATCTTAGGGCAAAATTTGGGGTATTACAGTTATTATGATAATATTTCTCACCCAACCTCTCTTTGATGTTGGCAAAAAAAATCATGAAGTTTGACTTTGGTTTGACCACAGTTGACCTCAGTTTGACCTTTTAACTGCATTGACTGCTTTTGACTTATCTGATCATCTGACTGAGCAAACTTTTGAGAAAAGTCTTGAAACTTGACATGGGGGTTCTTATACACATATAAGATGTTATGAAGCTCACTTGAAGTCTTGGAAGTCCATTTAGCCTGATTAAAGTCAAAACCCTAGTTTTGGATGCACTGCTTAGGAGGTGCATTGTCTGAGGGAATTATCAACTCTTCTGACCAATTATGAATTTTGTGAACCTTGTGAACCTTCTTGGAACACAAAGTCTTGTATTGTGAGGGCAAATTTTGGGGTGCAACAACGGGCACGGCGGCACGTGAATCTTATCAGCATAAATCTGGCATTTGTGACATCTCTTCGCGAATTTGAAGCAATCCGACTCCATCGTCAGCCAGTAATATCCTGCTCTCAGGATCTTTCTCGTCATGGCATGCCCGCCGGCGTGCGTACCAAATGTGCCTTCATGGACTTCTTCCATGAGCATACTCGCTTCTTTCTCATCTACACATCTGAGTAGCATGAGATCGTGGTTTCTTTTATACAAAACTCCATCAGGATTGAGATAAAAGTTTCCAGATAGCCTCCTCAGAGTCTTCTTATCCTGGGTTGACGCTCCCGCAGGATACTCCTTAGTCATAAGGAAAGTCTGGATATCATGGAACCATGGCTTGCCGTCGGAGGCTTCCTCGATCGCGAAGACGAATGCAGGTCTATCAAGATGAGAAAGGACAGTTCTTGGAGCTTCATTCCAAAAATTGACTTTATACATCGAAGCCAATATGGCTAAGGCATCAGCCATCTGGTTTTCAGCCCTGGGCACATGATGGAGTTCCACTCGATCAAAGAACGGAAGCAGCCTTCTGGCATAATTCATGTACGGCACCAAGTTTGATTGACGAGTCTCCCACTCCCCTTTAATATGGTTGATCACAAGTGCCGAATCACCATATACATCTAGGTTCTTGATTCTCAAATCAATTTCCTCTTCTAGACCCATAATGCATGCTTCGTACTCCGCTTCAGTATTGGTGACCGGAAACGTCAGTCTCGCCGTGAACGGGATGTGGGATCCGTGGGGAATCGTGATGATCGCCCCAATGCCACTTCCATAAGAGTTAACTGCACCATCAAATATCAATTTCCACTGGGATTTCCTATCTGGCCCCTCGTCGGGCAACGGTTCATCGCAATCTTTTGCCTTGAGAAACATGATATCCTCATCAGGGAATTCAAATTTCATCGGCTGATAATCCTTGATCGGCTGTTCGGCGAGGTATTCAGACAATACGCTTCCCTTGATGGCCTTTTGGGAAACGTACTGAATGTCATATTCCGTCAACACCATTTGCCATCTGGCAATCCTGCCCAAAAGCGCTTGCTTCTTGAAGACATACTTGATCGGATCCATCTTCGAAATTAGCATGGTTGTGTGATCGAGCATGTACTGTCGTAAACGTTTGGCAGCCCAGGCTAGTGCACAACACGTTTTCTCCAGCATCGAGTAACGAGATTCACAGTCCGTGAATTTTTTTACTCAAATAATAGATGGCATGCTCCTTTTTGCCCGTCTCGTCGTGCTGACCGAGAACACACCCCATACTATTCTCAAGAACTGTCAAGTACATGATTAGGGGTCTTCCGGCCACTGGGGGTATCAAGATTGGAGGTTCCTGTAGATACTGTTTTATCTTATCAAATGCCTTCTGGCAATCCTCGCTCTAGATAATAGCCTGATCTTTTTTCAGTAGTTTGAACATCGGTTCACAGGTGGCCGTGAGCTGAGAAATAAACCTTGCAATGTAGTTTAATCTGCCCAGGAAACCATGAACTTCTTTTTCGGTTTTTGGCGCTGGCATTTCTTGTATGGCTTTTATCTTCGCAGGATCAACCTCGATGCCTCTTTCACTCACGATAAACCCCAGTAGTTTTCCAGACCGTACTCCGAAAGTACACTTGTTAGGATTCAGCCTCAACCTGAACTTCTTAAGCCTCTCAAAAAGCTTCAGCAAATTGACCAGATGTCCCTCCTCCGTTTGGGACTTCACAATCATGTCATCAACATAGACTTCAATCTCATGATGAATCATATCATGAAACAAAGTAACCATTGCTCGTTGGTAAGTGGCCCCTGCGTTCTTCAGACCGAAAGGCATTACCTTGTAGCAAAATGTTCCCCAAGGTGTGATAAACGTAGTTTTCTCCATGTCCTCCGGCGCCATCTTGATCTGATTGTAATCGGAGAAGCCATCCATGAACGAAAATACGGAGAACTGAGCTGTATTGTCGACCAACACATCAATATGAGGCAGCGGGAAATCATCTTTAGGGCTCGCCCTATTTAAATCCCGATAATCGACGCACATTCGCACCTTATCGTCCTTCTTCGGTACAGGCACTATGTTGGCGACCCACGGAGGGTAAGTAGTGACCGCTAAGAAGCCAGCATCAAGCTGTTTTTGCACTTCCTCTTTGATCTTGACGGCCATATCTGGTCGTGTCCTCCTAAGCTTCTGCTTAACGGGAGGACAATCTTCTCGCAGCGGCAAGTGGTGGACCACGATGTCAGTGTCAAGTTCGGGCATATCTTTGTATGACCAAGCAAAGATGTCACTATACTCTCTCAGCATCTCGACCAATCTCTGCTTGACATCACTCTGCAATGCGGCCCCTATCCTGACGTTCCCGACCAGCTCTTCAGAACCCAGATTCACAATCTCAATCTCTTCTTCGTGAGGCAGAATAACTTTCTCTTCTTGTTTCAACAAGCGGGCCAACTCTTCGGGAAGGTCTTCGTCTTTATCAATCTCTTCTTCGGCTTGATAAATCGGGCAATCAAAGTCGAAGTGCGTCGTAGAAGGTCCAGAGTCGATGTCATCTGCTATGTGGATCCTGCAATAACAAGGGTTAAGCTTAAAACAAGGATATGCAGGTTAGCACAAACCCCATTGCCATTTTATTGTTTTTCAAAACAAATATAAAACAGGAATAACAGAGATCACAACATTTGAATACGAAGAAAGACGCCTTTTGATTTATTGATAAAATGCATGTACATAATCAAACAAGGCCCTGACAATAAAACCACTGTGCCCCGGGTAGGACATAGGGTTGTACAATGATTGAAAAAGTAAATCATTACTCTTTGCCTGTCACTTGGATGGTATCCCTGATGGACCAGTTGTTGAGGCTCCCGCCTGGTTTGCTTGGCTGGATCCAAGAGTCTAGGTCGCAATCACTGTCTTCGCCGTCTTCAGACACTGCGTTGACACTTTCAAATATCACCCCGCCACTGGTAAACTGGATCGGTCCTTTGCCTCGCGACGCACTGCTAGAAGAGGAGGCTTCAGCCGTAGGAGAGTACCTCAACCCAAACTTGTCTTGTTTGTTAGGTATCTCTAGAATTCGCCCCCAGCCTGGGGTAGATCCAGCTTGAACAACGGCCCGGGCTTCCTTGAAGGAAGAGAGAGTCATCTCTGGTTTCTCAGTGATCACGGGAGCTACGTTCTTGACTTTAACAGCTTCGAACGCCTGACATTGGGTTTCGTGGATTTCCCTATCCATCTCAACATACTTGAAGGACGACAAATGGCTCACCATTATATCTTCCTCGCCACAAACAGTCACGATGCTGCCTCCAACAGCATACTTGAGCTTCTGGTGCAACGTGGAGTTCACGGCGCCAGCAGAATGGATCCATGGCCGGCCTAAGAGACAGTTGTAGGCAGGCATGATGTCCATAATGTAGAAGACTGCGTCGAATGTTTCCGGCCCAACTTGTATTGGTAGGGTCACTTCCCCGAAAACATGACGTTTGGTTCCATCGAACGCCTTCATAACCAGATCACTGGGTGTGCAAATCAATCCGCGAGTATCTAACTTCATCAATGCTTTCTTCGGAAGAACATTGAGCGATGACCCTGTGTCCACCAACACATGAGACATAATCGTTCCCCTACACTCTATCGAGATGTGCAGAGCACTATTGTGGTTCCTTCCCTTCGGCGTTAGCTCCAGGTCAGTGAACCCTAACCCGTTTCCAACATTCACGTGGGCTACGACCCCTTCTAACTGGTTGACCGATATTTCCTGTGGCACATACGTGGCATTCAGCACCTTCACCAGTGCGTTGCGGTGTGCCTCAGAACACAGTAACAAATTCAGGATGGAAATTTTCGAGGGCGTTTGATGGAGGTGATCCACGATCTTGTAGTCACTCTTCTTAATCAACCTCATAAACTCTTCAGCGTCCTTAACAAGTAAGTCCTTCTCTACCCCGCGAGGGGTTTCCTCAACGACTTTACTCTTTCCCTTATTGGTTACATCAGCTTTGTCCGCTTTGTCCGCCACGATCTCAGGTGGAGCAAATACTCTTCCGCTGCGTGTGATTCCGCCAATGCCCACTAGGTTATCCACAGCCGACCCAGATGGTTCCAGTTCCAACTTCTGTCCGTTGCAGTAGACGTCTGCCCCATAATGCCATAGGACAACATTGGTGCTTTCAAAAGGTATCGGCCCAGCTTTGGTGATGGTAATTGTGGGCGGCCTGGGTGCAGAAATAGTTATCGTCCGACGAGGGATGGTGATGGTGGCAACCTCATCATCTTGCTTCAGCATTACCTCTCCCGATCCGCTTTCGGCCCTTCGGCTAAACTGTAAGATTCCCTCGGTCATCAGACTCTGGATCCCCTCTATCAACTATTCGCATCCATCAGGACTAGTCGCACAGCCCATACACATTTCTCCACAGCCCGAGAAGTAACCTCTTTTCATTAGCTTGGCTTTAACGAAGCTAAGCGGTGTCTTCAGATCCTTGACATCAGTCAACAAATCTAAGCTCTCGTCTTCAATAATGGCATTTACTCCACCTCCCCTATGATTCGGCATAGGGTTCTTCGTGACGTTTGGCAAATTATCTGAGAAATTGATAATCTTAGCGTCCACCATATCCTGCACCTTGTGCTTGAAGGCTTTGCAATTTTCTATAGTGTGGTCTGGTGCCCCTGAGTGAAATTCACAAGTTGCATTTGCATTATAACCTGGCGGAGGTGCCCCGGTCAAGGGAGCTAGGGTTCTCTTCTGGATCAGCTGCAACTGGAGCAGAGTTTGTAACAGCTGAGCATAAGACATGGGTGGCGTCTCGAGGTGACGACTCGACAGAGGTGCCCTGTTCTGATACTTTCTGTACCCTTGCTGATTTGGCTGCTGCTGCTGCTGTGGCTGTTGGACTGCCGGGATAGTTATGCTGGCCACCTGCTGGTGTTGGCCCTTGCCTTTCCTTCGAGCGTTAGACACGGCGCTCGTCTCTCCTTCCCTCCTTTTGCCACCATAAGGTTTCTTTCCTCCTCCAGCTGAGGACAGATCCCCTTGAATTTTCCCCAGTTTGATCCCATTTTCAACGTGCTCACCCGTGATAATGAGATCTGAGAAGCTTCCAGACATACTGCTGACCAATTTTTCATAATAAACCCCTGGGAGGGTGGCTACGAACATTTCAACAAGCTCGCGTTCAACCATCGGCGGTTGAACTCTAGCTGCCAATTCACGCCACCGTTGGGCGTACTCCTTGAACCCTTCATTGTTCATCTGCGACAAATTCTGTAGTTGGACCCGGTTCGGAGCCAAGTCACTGTTATATTGGTAATGGTGCACGAATGCTTCAGCAAGTTCCTTCCACGTGCACACACTGGTAGGTTCCAAACTCATGTACCATTCCAGGGATGGCCCGGACAAGCTATCCTGAAAGAAGTGCATCAGCAACTTCTCGTCTTCAGAGTGAGCTGACATTTTCCGGTAGTATGATCTCAGATGGACGCGAGGGCAAGTGGTGCCCTTGTACTTTTCAAAGTCGGGTACCTTGAACTTGGGAGGCACCTTGAAATCAGCAATCAGTCCCAACTTGGACATGTCAACACCCATGGTGTTCTGGTTCTCGAAATTCCTCATCTTGTCCTCGAGTGCCTTAAACCTTAGCCGTGCTTTAGCAGTCAGCTCCCCTTCAGCACCTCTCTGTGAGAACACATCGTCTTGACGGTCTTCTAACCATGGCTGAGGCCCATACAAATTTCCAACACCCGCATTGCCGTTGCCCAGTCCAACATTGACATTAGCTTCAAAATTCCCATTACCGACGCCAGTCATATTACCGTTGAGTCCCATATTAGCGATTACATTGCCGTTGGCACTGCCATTCCCCTCAGTTACGGGGACGCCATTCTGAGGAGTTTCAACAGGTGGAGAGGTTGGCACCGTCCCACCATGGAGTACGCCATTGCTGTCGACCCTTGAAATCAGAGGATGGACCAATGTTCTGAGCTGATCCTGGCCGTTGGCAACCACTTGCATGAGCTCCATGAAGCGGTCCATCCTCTCTCGGAGTTCTTGAACATCAGTTTGTACTTGCTCCATAACTCTGACTTGATTTGCTCTGGTCGGATAGCGGTGGATAGGTCTCTGGTCAATCCTGGAACAACCTGCATACACAAAGGGTTAGAAAAGCGACAAAGTGCTCGTTATGCAAATGCTTCATGCAAATGCAAACGTGAGTCTGTGTGTTAGGGAGGTATCCCCCAATCCTAGTGCCTGAGTTCCAGTGCTGATAATAAGAAGTCTGAGTCCAGTCATGGAAATAACATCTCATATATATAAAGAAAGCCCATCAAGGCAGTACACAACGTCACTGGATATAAGATGAATCAATAGAATGACCTCAACCAACAAGCCTGGTGATGGTCAGCATATAACAATGATCAAAACAAAAGGATTACAAATAGTCAAGCACGACCACGGGCTTGGAACTCTTCTAACAACCCCTTCGTTTCTGGCTGATCAGGCCGAGTGAGCAACCCTTCGACGAGTAACTCTCTCTGCATAATGGTGTATTGAAGACCTTCAACCGAATCTTCCCATGATCCTTCGCCGAAACAATCTTCTAACTTCTGCTTCTTGGATTCAAACGTCAGCTTGCGCTCCTTCAGGTTAGCAAGAGCCTTGTTGAGCTGGCCTTCAGAGGCATATCTGTGAGCGGTTTCTTCATCAAACCTCTTCTCACTAGCCTTCACCTGGGCTTTCAGCTTGGAGATCTGTTGCTTCAGCTTATCCTCCCGTTCTTTCCCGTTGGCTAGGGTGGCCTTCCAGTGCTGATTAAACTTGGATATTCTCCGGTACGCTTCATCCAAGTGCTGCTTCTTAGTGGCCAGTACATCATTGACAGCTTTGAAGTCTCGACCCAAGCATTCGCGCTCAGCTATCTGCTTAGTCAAATCCGTCCCTAACTGGTTCACCAGCTCTATTTGCCTCTTGAAAGAATGAACGACTTCGCTTCTCTCGCTTCTGAGTTGAGCCAATTCTTTCTCCAATTCTTCATTTGCCTTTTTCAGCTCAGCTCTCTCAGCTAACACCTGATTATGCTGCTGAATAGGCACAGTGGTAGGCTCTTCAATCACTGGAGGGCTTTTTGGCTTGGCAAGAGGAAACAACATCCCTATAGCACCCGCTATGGCTCTGATCCAAGTCACATATGGAACATAGGCCTGGCTATTACTTTTCCCCAGCAATGGTTTTCCCCGCTTACTGATACCATTCCAAGCGTGCTGAAGCTTGGATAACATATCCCCCTCTAGAAGACCAGTGAGGTACAGAGATTCCTGCACCTCTTCATCCTTCGGCGGAGCTCTCAAAGCATAAGTAAACTGTTGGACCAGCAGAGATGGATTATAGTTGATACATCCCTTCCTGCCTATCAAAGGCACGTTCGGAAACCCATTGCAGCTGAAGATGATCTCGGTACCCAACCTATCTCTATCAAACCAGGTAATATCCTCCACTGACAGACTCATCAAACGCTCAGACCACTCAGCTGTGGCTGCAGACGAAGCAAAGGGACCCTTCTTGGGTAGATGACTATCAATCCATCTATAGAATAGGGGCACACAGCACGAGACATTCTTGCCCCTTCTGTTCTCGTTTTTGTAGTGGACGGAATGGTAGACATCTCCTATCAAGGTAGGGACCGGATTCCCTGATGCAAAGATATGAAAGGCGTCGAAGTCTACAAAGTCAGGCATATTGGGGAACAAAATGATGCCATATATGCACAGAGCGAGGATGGCGTTGAACACGACCCAACATCCGTCTTTGGCGCACTGCTGAGCTTTTCCCACTAAGAACTGCAAGGAGAAACCGGGAACCCTGTTCCAACTAGACAAGATCAACTCGGAGGCATCCAGATGAAGTGAGGGAGCTAGATTAGCCAGGTCAGGCTCAGCATCCATATGAACGAAAGGCACCTGACTCTTGATAGGCACACCTAACAAATCAACATACTCCTCTAGTGTGGGTGCGAAAATAAAATCCTGGAAAGTAAAGCATCTCAACGGAGGATCGTAGAACTGCAGCAGGGCGTGCAACCCATTCAACTCAAACACAGAGGGTTTACGAACCAAACTGAACAGTTTACCGTAAGACTTTCTGAATTCATCTCTCACAGAATCATCTGCCAAAGCAATCAAACCAGTCAGCTGAACAACATCAGGAGCAGGGAGCTTGTAAGCCACGGTCTTCCTCAGAGAACCCATAATAGCACAATAGAAGGCAAGAAATCCTGAATCGGGGGAAACAGTACCTGCAACACAGACACACGTTAATGAAATGCAGATGAATATGCAAAACAATGCAAAATGCAATCATGCAGCAGGAGATCAAGACAATTGTGATGTTGAAGAGATGAAGGTGAAGACTCTGTATCAACAAAACCATAATACTGCTCTGTCAAGAACAACCACAATCTCTGATAAGAAGAAAACCCTGATATCGGACCATAAATCTGCTCTGTCAAGAACACTCACATATATGATAATAAGGACCTCTGATACAGGACCATAAATCTGCTCTATCAAGAACAAACATACATCTGATAATAAGGACCTCTGATACAGGACCATAAATCTGCTCTATCAAGAACAAATATACATCTGATGATGAGAACCTCTGATACCAACAAAACTGATTTACTATCAAGAAAACCAGGTAATCTGAAGGTTAAGGTTTCCTGCAACAAACCCGACCCTGCTCAGAGGTATAGACCTATACTGACACAAGTTCGGCATCCTATGCGGTCATCAGTGTCACAAACATTCAAGAGGGGTGATACGATACCCAGAAGGTGTGGCATCACCGTCTCCTGAAGCGGCCTCACTCAGCTGAATTCCAAATGATCGGTCTCCAGAATCGACAATCCTCCAAACCAACAACCCCCTCAACCCAAAGGGTTGAAAAAGAAGTCAACCGGGAGAACCTCGTCTGAGCGTGGATTTCATGAGACACTAGTGCCTGCAAAGCAAGCACGCGCCCACTAATTTCCACAACTAATGCTAGGTACACTCAAGCCTGGGTCTGGCTTCTCACTCATCAGAATGCCCCTCCCACAACAGCACAGATAATCATATCATACTGAAAATAAAGTGCGGGAAATAAAATGCGATAAATAAACACAACCCAACAAGTAAACAAACAAGCGCTAGGATTGACTCTCGCAGGGGACGTTGGATCCCCAAACTAACTCGCATACGGGACGTTGGATCCCAGGAAACTATAGAGTCCCCAGCAGAGTCACCAGCTGTCGCTACCGCAAAAATAAGGTGCCGGCAAAACAGAAGAGTCGCCACCTTTCGTTATTTATCCCTCAGAACGGGAAAGGAAACGATCGGAAAAACCTGACGAAAAGGTATAAGACAAGGTCATCGCAACCATGTCTGGGTTCAGGAGTCGGTTACGCAAGGGGAAGGTATTAGCACCCCTCACGTCCATCGTACTCGATGGGATCCACGCTTGTTGTGTTGAACTGACGGGTTGATTTTATCTATCTACCTATCAAGGCTGGTCAAAAAGGAAAGAAAATGACTCGGCAAAGCGTTGCGCTTTATGCCTATGTATTCTCATTAGAGAATGAGAAATCAGAGTCAACGTAGTTCGACTAACTACGGGTTACGGGGAAGGTGGCTCGCCAATACGTCAGTATTGTGCCTACGTACTCTCAACCGGCTTGAGAGATCAGAGCTTACGTAGTTCGGGATAATACGGATTACGGGGACTCAGATTCATCTGTTTTATCGAGTAGGGTTAACAAACAGTTCCAGCAGTTTGGTGTACGCAGCTCGACCCTTGGAGACTTAGGCGTTACCGTTGGCGGTAAAACTGAGAGTTAACGGCACTTTTTTCTTCAGAAAAAGCTTCCTTTGAATTATGGGCCCACGGGGTAAAAAGGTTTGAAGTTTGTTTTCTGTCTTTTACGGAAGAACTGTTTTTTATGGATGTTTGCAACCAATATCGCACTAGAGACTATGACCTGAGAGTGAATGTGTCGCATGTCACCCAAAGGGTGCCATACTAAACATCCAAGCTGTCGAAAGGAAACTCTCTGATAACCCTTCCTCAGATAGCTTAAGGCTCGTAACGGACGACGTCAGTTAACCTTTATTACTGTATTTTTATTTGTTTCGAGATGAGAAGAGAGAACAGGCTCAACTACGGGTAGACTATCAAGTCCTAATGTTGCTATGCCAAGGATTCATCCTATGGTTGAAGTTCGAAACAGGGATCTCCTAGAAGTTATCATGCATAGGTTTCAACCTAAAGTTCTAATCATCACTTCCTTATCAAAGGAAGTGAGATTCCTAGGGGATCATGTCAATGATAAACAGAAATCGATAAAGCATCAGCTTAAACAGTAAACAGTAAACGACTGTAAAATGCATGCAATGCAAGTGAGGGAGGAAATGTGTGTGGGGCATCAGCCTCCACAAGCTCGTCTCAAACTCAAGCCAAATATGAATAACTATAATCATAGAGAGGAAATAACATGCTATCAAGCAAAACACAAACCACATAGGCAAGGGAGCAGGGCTCTACCGAATACCCGCAAGCAAAGCCATACAGTAAAAATACAAGCAGAGGGAGAAACTCAACCTCTAGTGCAGTCATGCTCCTAGCTTAAATCAATCTAAATATGAACTTATTCTAATGCATCAAGCAAATCAAACAAGTCACACCAATACAGTTGCACAGAAAGAAAACAGACAGTCAAGAAAGCAAATCAACCACTCCTACAACTTTATAGCAAAGAAACCTTCTGACAGCAGTTCAGTCCACAGTCCTCAACCACCCTTCAAGGCTATCATCTTCAATGGCAAGTGTCAACTTACTTCTTCAAGCTTCTAACACATCCAACATAAGTATTAACTTATTCTCTCTTCCTCAAGCCTCAGCTCTTCAGTCCATTCCACCTTCAGGCTTCACTCCTAATATCAAGCATCAACTTGGCTCCTTCAGGCTCTCAACATAAGTATCAACTCATTCTCCACTCTTCAAGCCTCAGCTCTTCAGTCAATCTCAATTTGATCTTCTTCACAAGTGTCAACTTGATCTTCAAGCTTTAGCTCTCTCCTCTTTACCAGTATCAACTTGTTTTTCCTGATCTACAAGCTTCAGCTCCTAAAGGTAATCTCCAAACACAAAGAAGTAGCAACCTCTAGCATCTTCAATCTTCTCACAAGGAAACCCATCCTCTAGCAAGGGAGAAAGATTCATCTAATAAGAGCAAAGTTTGGATGATTGGTAGCAGAGTGAAGACCAAAGGTCACCACTAAGCATCCTATCATCAGAGAAAGGGACCCTCAAAGGTTCTACCAATTTGTAAGAAGCCACACATCCTACCAAAGGAGGGATGAGGCCTTTACAAGGGGACCTTACATCATAGGGAAGAATGGAAGTGATCAACATCTCCCATGTTTATGAAGGAAAAGAATCTATCTAGAAGCTCTGCCTACAAACCCTAATCTTAGCACCTAATCAACACTACACCAAAAGAAGGGAAGATCTTCACATCCAAGCTTCTTAATTCAATCTATGGTAGCCCAAGCTTGTCTTCAACATCAACCAAGAGCAAGAGAGACAAAACCCTAATCTAAGGGAACTTAAAGAAGTCATTCTAGTTGAGTTAGTGCATTAGAATCATCTAAAGTTAGCACCTAAACTAAAATCAAACAAAAAATAGTAAACTACATTTTAAATTCCTACAAAAATTCCTAAGGGACCCTTATTCAATCATGAATATACCATACAAAAATCAGAGGTTGAATCATCCACCAAGTTCTAAAAATAAAATCTAAACCACAAGGTATCAACCATAAACCCTAAAAATGGAGCTCTTAAAGTTTCAACCTAGAACTACCACTTACATTCATCACAAAAATGTGAGAAAAATCTAGGGGGAACATGCATATCTATGCTAGCTACTCACAAAAAATCAGGGCAAGAATCATGATCACATGATCAAACCAAATTCAACAAAATCAAGCATCAACCATGATTATTTTAATGTCAATTAAAATGTAAAACTGCCCATAAAATCAGAAAATGCATGGGATATTAATATTTTTTATCTAAAAAATACTAGATTCAATCATGAATCCATGGCAAAAAGAATGGAATTAATTGAGTCATTTTTCAATTATTTATGAATTTTCCAATAACCATGTATGAAATGAAAAATAAAATGAAAATCAAAATAAAATGAAAGGCGCGCGGTGTGAATAGCAAATGAATTCAGTTCATTTTAGTGATTGGGCCATAAGGGGGGTGGGAGTATCAACTACTGACTTAAGCCCAAAACCATCAACTAAATGAAACGTTGCGTTTCATATTATTCAGAAATCCTTCACAAACTTGGAAATGATCGTGGCCGTGGGATGATGTCTTCAGTCAAAGTCCACCTAAGATCTAATGGCTATCAAGTCATCTTCTCCATTTGAACTCTTGAAACACGCGCGCAGCCATGGCCACCGCCGGTGGTTCTCCAGTCACCGGCTCAAACCCTAACTCTCTCCAGAATCCACCATTCTAAATGGTCTCTACACGAAACTTGTCCCAAATCTCACAAGGAATCTTCCTATACCATTTAATCATCCTAAAAGTTCAAGATTCGCAAGAACACAATCTCAACCGAAAATTGGAACAACCCTAATTGGTCACTAATCTCCAAATTGATGATCCAAAAACCTTCCTACATCAATCTACAATGCATCTAACACAATAATTCCCATTGATTCTACCTAATTTAAGCCATGGAATAAGAACTGCATACCTGGTAAAATTGAGCAAACAGAGTGGTTGAATCTTCAAATCAACCCTCAAGAACTTGCAGAATCCTTCACTAGCCTCTAATCAACCTTCTGTATACAAAGAAAAGAATTGAAACGCCCTGAATTCTTGAAACCGATTCTGAGTTGCAAGCTTCCAACTCCAATGGCTAACTCACGATTCCTCCACAACTTGGCCTCTAATTTGATCTGGGATCAATCACCAACCTCAGAGCAAGCTATTGAGATCAATTTCTTGGACTGAAATGGCCTCTAACCTTGTAATAGATTTTGATTTGCAAGAATGGATTTCAAAGTGCAATCTCACTCTCCTCTCTCAATTCTCACCAACCTTCACTCTGAACCACTTCTAAATCATATATAGAACATCGATGAATGATCTAGAAAGTTCTAGATCACTCTAATGAGAAATTCAATATCTCACTTCACTTGAAAATCCAATCTCATGGTATACTCAAGACAGTCCTTGCATCAGCTTGTATTCATTATGCTTTTCATCCAAATTCTCTCCAAATGAGATTATTAAAGTGTTTGGATTGAAAGGAGCCTTGGTTATGCCTTACATATTGGTTTGGCAATTGTTACTTATGATGTAAGTAACCACTTTTCAAAGCAAGTCCTCAAATTAACCCTCAATTCAAAATTGTGGCAATGTCAATGTTCTTAAAATGTGTTTTACAATCAAACTGGTATGTCACCTAGCTTGGTTTGGACATGTAGATCAAAAATCCCAATTTCCATCTTTGGTTCATTTGAAATTCATCCTTATTTTAGGCCATTTTTGTGATTTTATGAAGCAAGCTATTCCAAGCTCTCATGACCTCTTGGCTAGCCTTAAAACATCATTTTTAACAAGTTTGATGTTGAACATTTTCCCATTTGAAGCTTGCAAATAGGAGTTATGTCCTTATGATTGAAATGACCTATAATCTCTAAATGACCAAAATACCCTTGACTTGTCAAAGCCATAACTTGAGTTATAAAAATCCTATCAAGGACTTCTAGTACTCTCTAGAAATCTAAGAGGATAAGGAACAACATTCATGTTGACCAAAAGTTCATAGGAGTCATCCTTCTATGGCAAAAGTTCCATGCAAGTTGGACAACTTTCAAGCTCCAAATTCACATACCTCAGATGACCTGTAACTTGTCAAAGTCATAACTTGAGTTCTACAAATCCTATCAAGGACTTCTAGCACTCAAATTAAAGCTAAGATCATGCTCTACAACATTCATGTTGGGGGCAAGATGATATGACAATCACATCTTGAGTTAAGTTGCCTTGAAGATAGGGGTCAAACTAGGGGATTTTACACTATCAAGCCTTAGAAACCCTAGCCTGAAACTTCTCAAACTCTTCAATCATGATGAGTTAACTTTGGAATCATCCTTATAACATCTCAATGTATCAATACATGATCACATGGCCCTTGAATTAGGTCTCAACCTTCTTCAAATCATCAGTTGACTTAGGGTTGACCCAGTCAAACCTTAATTGCACCACTCGTGGCTGAGCCTTCTTAATCTTGCCCAATGACATGTCTAGGCCTCTAAGTGATCCTCAATACTTCTCATGAGCTCTCTCAAGACCTCAAGTCCAACTTCATGGCTTCAGAATCATCTGATGGCTTTCCACAACTTTCAAGTTAGGAGACACACACTCTTGGTTTCAACCACCCTCTCTAAGGCTCTTTTAACTTCTCTGACAAGGATATCAACCCTTGAACACTTGAATAACCTTCTTAGCTAGCTTCAGAGCTCTTAATTGGTAATCATACCTCTTGATCTCCTGCGTACATGTCAATGAAATGCAAATGATAATGCTAATGTGAATGAAATGAAACATAAGCTAGGTAAAGAAAAGTTGGGCAAATTTTAGGGTGCAACAACTAACCATACACTACTGACGGGCACGTCCCCAAATGTTCTTGTTAAAAAAATAACGACCTAAAGAAGCCTCTCCGCGACGCGTCTCCTGCCCAACGGTTGACCATCTAGGCTAACTCAAAGTCGTCACTCCTCACCTCAGAGCAACGATTTAGGGGCCTCCTATTCTGGACTGGACGGGTACATGGCCCACAATTGGGCAAGACCCAATCTAGTCCAACTTTAGGCAAGGTCGAATAAGAAGGCAATATGACCGTTGGGCACAACATAATCGTTGGGCACAATATGACTGTTGGACACAATATGACCGTTGGGCACATTATAGCCGTTGGGGACATCCGTCTCACGCGGTTGACAGTTCATGCGACCAATTTCCCCTCCGGAGTTCACGGGGACAGTTGGACCAGGTCAAAGATCACGCGTTAGATCTTCTACCTGAAAGTCTCCCATTGGTCGACCAGATATTTCGATCACATGAGATACCCTGTCCCCGTGCTAGGGGAATCTCATAAATACCCTCTCTCTTGAGAGGGTCAGGTATTCTAATCATTCTAATTCATACCTAAACAATTGTATTTGCTTTCTCTATAGCCCAAACTTACTTTGACATCAGAGTACCTTGCAGATACACCTCTTCCTCTTCTACAACCACTGTTACTGCTCTACATTGAATGCCACGATGATTCATTCTAATCACTCCAGATCACAAAACTTACATATACTCTCTTTCAAAATATGCACACGAGGTCCCACCACCCACATTTTTTATTTCCTAAAAATCAACTACCACACCTTACAAAACAAAAAGCCTGCGTGATACTCCCACCTCTCACAAAATTCCGCAGACCAACGTAGATCACCCTCTTTCCACTGATACATAACATGAGCCATTTTCTTCTTCATTAACTCATACAAAACTCCCTCCATACACACATCTCTCTTTCACCTTTAAACTCTACCTCACCATCTCAATACTCCCTGCATATTTCCATTATCATTCTCTCCACAACTATTGCATAAACCATGTGAAAGAAAAATATTCCCTAACATGATACTTTCTCTTCACTTCACAAAAATTCCCTCCTTAACAACCATTATACCTCATTCGCCTACATTTTAAAGGGAAGATACCATCACTTTCTAATATCTTCTCATAAAAAATCACCTCACAGTGTCACAATAACCATTAATCCATCTTCCTTCCGTTTTTTCTGTGCATACTCCCTCAAATACTTCACAAATAACATCCTCTTCACCATAAACCGCACCAACCAATTGCAAAACTCACAAAACTCTTCACATGAAATTTATTCAAACCCTTCCATACTCATTTTACACCACCACCATCATAAAACCACGACACACCATGTCAAACCATCACCATTTTTCAGCCAATAAAACCACCACACAACCGCCAGCTAACTCCACCAATGATCCACGCTCCGGTGAAAGATTCCGACAAAAACAAAAACTACATCGCCGATCTATTTCAAACTCACTTCCTCCGTCACGACGACTCAATTGCACTTGTGCTGATGCTTCTATATAAACTTACTCTCTCCGCCGTTCTCCCGATCAGCATTCGCAACAGGTTGATTTCTCGGTAACATCGTAGCTTTGATTTTGTCTATTATGTTTGCATATACTATGTTGTGCTGCTGTTGTATAAACTGTTTGCTACATTTCAAATGCGGTGGATACATTCCATTTCCATTGCGTTCGAACTCGTTTCGTTCTTAAGCAGATATTGAGCGTGTATGTTATGGTTCGATGAGGTTTTGACTTGTCGCGTGCCTTATGTTTGCTTTCGTTTGATTTTTTTGAAGATGATGCATGGTATATTAGGATTTGGATCCTCTCCTTTTTTATATATCATGCCATCTCTCATGTTTCTAATCTAACGGTTCAGAATTTATAATGAAGAAATTCCAAAAATAACAAAGACAAATTACTTATCCATTTCTCTCTCCTATTAAATGACTTTTTTTATTTAATTATTCATTATAAATTCTGAACTGTTAGATTAGAAACATGAAAGATGGCATGATATATAAAAAAGGAGAGGATCCAAATCCGGTATATTTTGTTTATGAGATACTGGAGAATAGGAGTTATGTCTCAGTTACTGTTCTTTTTATTTGGAGTATATGAAAATAGATCTTCTGCTGCAGTTTCTCTTCAGCCACCTCTCCTGCCCATTATCCAATGGTTCAAAATTAATAAAATAACTAAATATATATGGAAACACAATATTTTGAATAGAGAGAATATCGAAATAGAAGGCTAAGATGAGAGCTGAATGGCAACAGAAGCAAATCTGCTGGAGAGGATCCTAGTCTAGAATATATGTATTCATCCTTGTGGTTAATTTTGAAGTTCATATTTAATGATAGGTAATTATTTTTTTCTTAAAAAGATAATAATAAGAGATTAAATTTATATTTTAATTATTTTAATTATTTTTTTTGTACGATATCTAAAACCAATTTTTTTTTAATTATTTTTTTTAAAATATTTTTATTTTTAGTTTAATTAGTTATTTGATATTATTAAAAATACTAAAAAATAGTTTTATAATTATTAACTAATTTAAATATTTTTATTTAATATTTTTTAATTAAATCGTTAATTAATCTTATTAAATATTTATATTTAACTTGATTAATAATCCTCTTGTTGCTCGATTCTATTTCGCGACTTGTCTGCTTTCTTATTTTGGACATGTTCAGCCATGATTAACTCATGATGCTTTCTTCACGATGTTTTGCCGTGACTGTTTGTAGATTGTTTATCACGATGTTTTTGCGTGTATGTGTGTGAATTTTATTTCTTGTTGCTTTCACATGATTCTTTCCCATGTGCATTGTATAATTTGTTGTTGATCATCATGATGCTTTGCCGTGAGTGTTATTGTTTTTCCGTGATGCTTTGTCGCGTATCTTTGTCTGTTTATGCATGATGCTTTTCCATGTATGTCATTACTTCTCTTTGGTTACACGATGCTTTGCGTGTACTTCCTGCTTATTGATGGTCATTCATGATGCTTTGCCAAATATTTTTGTCTGTTTATTATTCGTGATGCTTTGCCACATATATATGTTACTTTGCTACATGATGTTCTTCCATGTACTTTTTGTTTGATGATCTCATTTATACATGATGCTTTGCCATGTATCTCTGTTGACTTTTCATTGTCTGATTACCATGATATTTGCCATGTGTATTCTGTGATTTCTTGTCTGTTTGACCATACATGATGTTCTTGCCATGTAATATATCTGTTTCTTCATTTGATGATTGCTGATTACATGATGTTTTTACATGTTCCTGTTGCTTTATTTCTATGCCTTGTTGACCTAATCCAAGGAAAGAAATTGTATGTTGACTCATTATTATTGTGCACGTCACTTGCATATTTGTTTCTTTACCTGTCTTTGTTAATGTTCTTGGTTCTTAAAACCTAACATCGTAGTTCTGAACTACGATTTCTCTGACTTCCTATTAAGGATACGTAGACATAGGATTGCGAGATTCTAGCGAGCTACCTTTTTATTTTTTTCTACCTTTTTCTTTTTTCCCCTTTTCTTTTTACTTTGCCCATTTTTATCCTTAGCAAACAATTTTAGCCAAAACACAAATATTTCAAGAGGTTCTTGTAGAGTACTTCATATGCTTAGGGTGTTAGTACCTTCCCTTAGTATAACCAACCTCCGTACCTTTGTTCTCTCTTTACTTAGCTTTAAGCCTTGCTTTTTTACTTTGCATATTTACTTAGGGTTTTTGTTCAATCTTTTCTCCATTCCTTTGGAAAAACAAAAGTTCGGTGAAGATATCATTGATTTGCGAGCCAAGCTGATCCTATAACTTTGGTATCTGATTCTCACCGTGACATATGGATACAAAATACTTTGCACCTGAGTGTGAAGGATTCCTTGCAGGTCCCCAAAGATCTGCATGAATGTAATCAAGGGATTCATATGTTGTTTGTTTACCTTTGTTAAACTCCATTCTAGAGGATTTACCAAATACACAAGGTTCACAAAACTCCATTCTAGAGGATTTACCAAATACACAAGGTTCACAAAACTCCAATTTTTCGACCTTATCACCACCCAGCAGATTTGGATTCGACAATTCGACCAGACCTCTTTCACTGACATGGCCAAGTCTCTTGTGCGATAGCTTGGTCTTTGACACAAGTTTTGTGGATGTTACATATTCTGAACCACTTACAACCTCAACCTCAAGGGTATACAAGCCTTCTTTCTTCACGCCACTAAAGACTTCCTTCAACCCCTTCATTACACATAAATGCTTTGCTCTCCTTTGAAAACATAACCTTTCTTGTCGAATTCACCAAGAGAAATCAATATCCTCTTAAGATCAGATACATACCTAACATCAATCAATAGCCTTATTAACTCATAATGGAACTTGAATCTCACATATCCAATACCTGCAATTTTGCAAGCTTTATTGTTTCCCAGCAGCACTGATCCGCCACCTTGATCACACAATTCTTCAAACACGTCTTTGTTTGGAGTCATCTGCCAAGTATACCTTGAATCCATAATCCACTCCTTTCTAGAATCACTGCTTGAAACCACCAGGACATTAAATGATTCATAACCATCTTGCACAACGGCTGCATTACCATTTCCTTTCCACCATAATTGTTCAGTCGATCAGGGTATACTTTTCTTGTATGACCCTCCTTCTTATAATGATAACACTTAATAGTAGGAGCATTACCACCATAATAATTATGTAGAACTTTACCATTCTTCTTCTCAAACCTACCATCTTTCTTCAAGAATTTCCCCTTAATGAAAAAACCTTCACCAATAGAAGATGGCTTGTGCTCCTTTTGTTCGTTCAAATCCTTAGAGTACAAGGCAAATTGAACATCTTCAAAGGTCAATGACTCACTTCCATACAAGAGAGTTTTTTAGAAGTGAGCATGAGACTTAGGTAAAGAGCAAAACAACAACAAACTTGATCTTCATCATCAATCTTGACCTCAATATTTTCGAGATCAAGAATTAACTTGTTGAACATATCCAGCTGCTCAACAAAAACTTTGTCTTCACTCATCTTGAATGAATACAAAGCTTGCTTCAGGTAGAGACAATTAACCAACAATTTCGTCATGTACAAACCTTCAAGTTTCATCCACACATCCGCTGCAGTTTTCTCCTTTGAAACCCGCCAGAGAACCTTATCACCAAGGCTCAATACAATGGCACTGTGAAATTTTTCGACCATCGTTGTCTTCTCCTTCTCCAATAGGATGGCTTCCATCTTCTCTGATTCTTTCAACACTTCTAACAAACCCTGTTGAACAAGAAGGACTTGCATCTTCAAGCGCCACAAACTGAAATAATTCACACTGGTGAATTTCTCTATCTCATACTTTGTTGACAACATCTTTTCCTCCACACTCACTGCACCTGTTTTTTGTGAATTGATATTGTCAAGAACAAACCAAACTATGAGAAAAGATAGAGCTTACTGAACAAACACAAGAAACCCTACTAGGTTTTACAAAAGGGAGAGAAAAATGAAGAAGAAGAATAAGAATTAATTAAATTAGTTTTTCTATTCACTTTCTCAATAAGGGTTCAAAGATTACAAGTGAATTCCAACAATTTTCCTCTCTCAACAACCTGAAAGAACTAGTCTATTTATAGACTACTAGGCTAACTTAGGATACAAGCTAACTTAACGATTGAGCTTAGAAGCAATGTCAAATTCAACATACTAAGCTAAATTACAAGTTAATATATTTCGACATTATGCTCTAACACACTTCGATACATCATACACAACTCCTGCCAAACTATGAAGCTACTTTTATCGACACTAAAGTACGACGCAAATACCACACGCACGCACACACTCATGCGCACATACACAAATATATATATATATATATATATATATATATATATATATATATATATATATATATATATATATATATATATATATATATATATATATATATATATATATATATATATATATATATATATATATATATATATATACTAAATTTTGGTATAATATATATATTTTTAATATTACTTTTATATAAAACTATTGTTTAATTAACATTCTGAATTACAATAGTGCTGCAGGGTATCAAATTCTGATAATATTGAATATGGATGCCTTTATGGGTGCAAATCCCATAATATTATTCTGCTTCATGCGATTAACCATATTATTTTTCCTGTTTGATATTTTAATTTATTTGTAGCTGCAGGACAACTAACTTTATTTTACTTATATTTTGGCCAGTTTTGAGAGATTTTACATTTGTAGTACACCATTGTGTTTGATTTTTTTTTATTTATGTTGATATTTGTAATGTTAGCTGTTTTAGATGATTTGATATCGGGTTTAGAGGACATGTTATTCATGTACAATAATCAATTTATAATATATTAAAATAGAGTCAAAGTCTATTCATATTGTCATTTCATCTCTATTTTGCCATATATTTATTTTTACCAACTTAAATATAATATGATGTGATGTGTCACTTTATTTTATCAATCATTGAAATTCATCTAAACGATTGAACCTATCAACTCACTTATATAAATTGTACCTCTCACTCTTTTCTTCTTATAATAAGTAACAAATGAAATAAATATATAAATTACTTCTTTCTTCTTTACTCTGTCTATACTTTATGAGGGGTGCTATTTTGACACCTTTTCCATACACCTGGATGTTCTATATCGTATATAGTAACAAATTAAAATGGTTTGCACAAAAACCAATATAAATAAATTATTAAAAAATAAAACTAGTATGTATTTTGTATATATTTACAGTGTAGGTGTTAAAAACTACTGTCAATATATCTTTTCCCATACTTTATAGTTACAAATTTTACATTTGTATATCAGTCATCTAACCTCAAACATGTTTTGATAATATATCCAAATCCTACAAGTCTATGTCTTTTAATATTCGCCGAATATTTAACCTTAATTTTTATTTTGGTATGTTTTTCATTTACTATATCAATTTGATTTGTTTCTATCTTCATCTTTGAACAAATTCTTTATCCATTAAGCTTTCTTTTATTCCAAGTGTTATAACACACATGTATATTTTAAATGATGATTTTTATGATGACAATGATAACGATCAATTAGAATTTCTCAACAAATTTGATGATTTGTAAAATAAGCTAAAAGAGAAGAATTTATATTTTAAATAACCTAGAACATTAAACCAAATCCTATATGTTAAAAGAGCAAGAAATGAACAACAAAATGCATGAAATTTAAAAAATATTAATTAAGCTAATTTGGTTTTCAAATATAACTTAATTTTCAATTTATTGTTTTTAAATCAATTTAAATGAATACATGTCGAACGATGGGTTAGTGAAACAAACAATCTACCTACAATATAATAAACTAACATTCTAGGATATTATCAATGACACAAACAACAATTAGATTAACATTTGAAGTTATTGATGCATATGTGTGTGCGGGCGCGTGCGTGTGAGATAAATTTTATGATTTTAGGTTTCGATTTTACCTAAGAAAAACGAGTCAAAGTAAAAACTCGATTCTAACAACTTTGGTTGAAAGGATATTCAATCCGTTACGCAAAACTCCATGTACAGAGTTGCTCACCATCCTCGTGTGAGTTTGTTGTAACACCATAACATCCTTAAAAATCTCTGACACTCATACAATGTAAGGAGTTGTCAAGTACTACCTCCCTTTTTATAAGTTGTTTTGAAAAAATATTTTGCACTACAGTATAAGTTATTTTACAATTTTAATAAATTATTAATGTTATTTTTTCTATTATACCTTTTAATATTTTTTTATGGTAATACTAACTTTTTATATTTGGGACACAAGTTAAAAAACTCATTTATAATAAATTTATATTAGAAAAATCAATTTAAAAATTAATTTAATACTTTAATTAAAACTTATATATAATTTTTAAGATATTATTTCTTAATTTAATTTTTAATTTGTGCCATTGGCACAAGTTATCATTACCTTTTTTTTTTATATATAAAAGTTGTTTAACCGTGTGTATATATATATCAGTCAAAATACCACTAACATCTATAATTTAACTATATTTATATAAAAAGATACTAAATTTTGGTATAATATTTTTTTCTTTTAATATTACTCTTGTTTTAAACTATTGTTTTTTTTTTATATTTCTTACTAATCAAATACTTCGAACTGTTTAAACTCTTTTTAATCGATAAAGGCTGAAATACGCTCGTGCTCCATAGGGAGGCTAGTATAGAAAGAAAGAAAATAGTAGGAATTCATCAATAAAATAAATATATTTTTAATAGATAAAAATGGCATTTTAATTTTTTCTGTCCATTAATGTGATAGTAGAACAGTTATTAGGATGGCAGGTGTGGGCTCATCCTCTACATGCCAATATATTTCCACAAATCCTTTGTTTCATCTTGCAAGAAACGTACTCCTATAGCTAGAAAATAGGTCCATCCATTTATGACTTTGTTGCACACAAACTTAAGACACAAGAATGTGGCATGTACAGTACTACTCCCTTGGCTCTCGTAACTGGTGGAATGAATTACTCATCACATCACATGCTTTAATTATAAAGTTAGTTAAAATATAGAAACATGGCGAACCTCAACCTTGGAAATTAAGTAAAGGAGAGAGAAAGCACCATTTGCGCTCACGTTGGAACGATTATAAAGCCAGAATTCATGCATCTCAATTCATTCCACTACCAAACAACACATAAACAAAAAGACTAGTAGTATTATTCTATTGTGTTCAAATGCAAATGCAACTGTAATAACAACCCGAAGAAAAAGAAAAGAAAAACGAAAATGAGTTCTGAGCTAATTCACAGAAACCAAACAAAAGATCAATCTGAGAATCAAATCACAGATTCACCATCCTCGCCGCGTCGTGAGAATTCGCATCCGAAAACAAGAAACATGCTGAACCGAGTTCCGTTTCTTTTCATTGGCATCGCAATTGCCACTCTCTTCTTCCACTATCTCCCTGTTCGATCCACTCTTCCTCAACATTCTGACGCCGACTCGTCCTTGATCGAAACCGATTTGGCTCTTCCGACTCGGCGAGTTCTGTTGGAGGAACGCCGCACATTACAAGAGAGGAGACAAAGAGTTCCTTTGTCCGTTGGATTGAAAAACAAAAAAACCAAGAGAGTGCTGATAACCGGTGGCGCCGGTTTCGTTGGAAGCCACCTTGTAGACCGTTTGATTGAAAGAGGCGATAACGTGATCGTGATTGATAACTACTTTACCGGACGAAAAGAGAATGTTATTCATCATATGGGTAATCCGAATTTTGAACTCATTCGACACGACGTCGTTGAACCGATTCTTCTAGAAGTTGATCAGATCTATCATTTGGCTTGCCCTGCTTCCCCTGTTCACTACAAATTCAATCCCGTCAAAACCATCATATCCTTTTTCATAACTTATTTATTTATTTATTATTTTTTAATGTTTCTTACTATATATTTAGTTAACTCAAGTTAGTTGATATCTGTTCAGAAATATTTAAATACAATTTGATTGCAGAATCGTCTTTTCAAGCCTGCGACATTCTATTTAACTTTTTTGAATAAAATTTGTTGAAAATTTGTAAACCTTGATTTGAGTTATTTAGCACAAGACAAATGTGGTGGGGACACTGAACATGTTGGGGTTGGCAAAGAGAGTGGGTGCACGATTTTTGTTGACTAGTACCAGTGAGGTGTATGGTGATCCATTACAACATCCTCAAGCCGAGACTTATTGGGGCAATGTTAATCCAATTGGTATAATAAAGTTAATTTGATTTTACACTTCCAAATCTTGAATTGTGTTGATATTTTGATTTTGATGAAGCTATTTTTTTGGTGATTAGGTGTGAGAAGTTGTTATGATGAGGGAAAGCGTGTTGCTGAGACTTTGGCTATGGATTACCATAGAGGCGCTGGCATTGAGGTTGGTTGGTTTTACATTATGATCATTTCTATATGGCTGTAGATATTTCATATAGTAATGTTTGTGGATAGGTCATGGAGACATGTTTATAACGAGAATTTCAATTTAATAATTGTTAGGTGAGGATTGCTAGAATTTTCAACACATATGGACCTAGAATGTGCCTTGATGATGGCCGTGTGGTCAGTAACTTCGTTGCTCAGGTAAACCTCCGCCATATTTTTGTTTTCTTTATTAATTAATCTGTTATATTATTATTTAGTTGTTGTTTAAGTTTATCTGATTAATAGTTTTAATCTCTATACAGGCATTGAGAAAGGTTCCGTTGACTGTTTATGGTGATGGAAAACAGACAAGAAGCTTTCAATATGTTTCAGATTTGGTATTATTTTAATAGCACCTTTTCTCACGTTCAGATATTCATTTAACCCAACATAGATTAGGTGTTTGGCTGACTGATTTTTTTTAGTAAGTAGACGAAATGATAATAAATACTAAAAAGTCACACACAACCATAAGTAACAGGTTCGAATCATGGTGACTGCGTCCAAACTAGTAATATTGAGTGATTTAATTTTAATCCATAGGATTGGAAAGAATAGATATGAACTCTTATTGAAAACACAATGATTAAAATAGCCTATATATGAATGAATTGTTATTAATGGAATGATGATTGATGATTGATGAAGTTGTACCTATTATAACAACAGGTAGAGGGCTTGATGCGACTAATGGAAGGTGAACATGTTGGGCCATTCAATCTTGGCAACCCCGGTGAATTCACCATGCTTGAACTTGCTCAGGTACTATATTTCTCTGCATTCGTCACTCGTTCTAGATCAATGTGTTTCGGAAAACTTTAACATCATGGTGAAAAAGACCTTAAACGAAGAGTGTTGGTCAATCGTGTTACTAAACATGGGCTTAGTAGATATTTTAAAGTTGGAAAATTAAAAAACACTGTCGGATAATTTTGTGCAGGTGGTACAAGAGACTATAGACCCAAATGCAAAGATAGAGTTCAGACCAAACACAGAGGATGATCCTCATAAGAGAAAGCCAGACATTTCCAAAGCAAAAGAGCTTCTTGGATGGCAACCAAGTGTGTCCCTCCGTCAGGGACTTCCTCTAATGGTCAATGATTTCAGGCTAAGGTTATTTGGTGACTCAAAGGAAAATGAGGCTAAAGGTGCATCTGCAGAATAGACTAAAACTAAAGTTGAAAATAAAGTTGAAAGAAACAAGTTAGTGAAAATAAACATATATATGCATAGCAAAATTTTACTTATTTGGCTTGATTTGGATTAAATTAGATATATACACATTTAGTCATTTGGTGAGATTTATATATGGCTGACAAGAAATAAGCAGCATCCCCCGGGTCATGGGAAGAAGATGCACAGTTTTGTTGTATTTTATTTGTATTTGTGTAACGTCACTTACCAACATATTATTGTGAAATGAAGTTCTATTTTATTGTGAAAACAATTCTTCAGAAATTACGTACATCTCAAGTGTTATTAGATTAACAAATTACCCAAGGTTTGGGGGGAAAACCTTTAAAATTAACATGATAATTAGTTCGGCAATTACTTCATAATAGACCGTGAAGTAGAAATAACTTATATAGGAAGAATATGTGAAGAATCTACGGTTGTTTGCATCATATATATTTTTTCATATTGAAAGAGTGGGAATTGTTTACATGAGATTAAGGATAAATCAATCAAATTCAAAATAATAAATGAATTATTCTTGTAAAAAAAACACAATTTTGGAGATTGACCCTTGTTACCAGTGATTTTCTAAGGTTTCTAAGTTATTTGCAATGGTTTGGTTAGAATGTAAGACATTTGCAATATTCAATCTTCAACATTTGTTTATCAATTTGATCTCTTGGAAAATGATATCTCTTTTCTATGTGTTTACTCCTACCATGATTCATAGAATGGTTTGACAAATTAATTGCTGACTGATTTTCTACTAGCAACTTGATTTTCATAATATCACTTACATTTAACTCTTCAAGTAGCACCTATAACCACAATGCTTGGCACCCAACATAAGAGGCTGCAACATATTCACCTCATGTTATGATAAAACCATAATTCCTTTCTTCTTTGAACTTTATGAAATTGGTGTTGCTCCAAGCATACACAAATAACATTTTGTGTTGTTTCTATCATATTGATCGACACTCCAACCTTAGTCAGAATAGCCATAGTACTTTGTTGATGTGGGATAAGTATTCCATGATTTTATGTTCCTATAATATATTTCAAGATTCTCTTTGCTAAGAGTATATGACATAACCTTAGTTCCTCCATAAATATGCTAACCAATCCCACAATATGATAAATATTTGGTCTTATATTGTAAAGATATCTTAAAGAGCCAATAATCTGTTTGCACGATGTCCTATCCACCAGTTCATCATTTGATTCCTTCTTCAATTTGATGTTGGTTTCCTTAGGTGTAATTGCAGGGTTGTAATTACTCATATTGAACTTATTCAAGGTGTCTTATGTATATTTTTTCTAATGCAAGAAAATGCCATGCTTTGTGTTCACAAATTTTATTCCTATGAAGTATGCCAAATTACCTAAGTATGACATTTCAAACTCATTCTTCATGCATTCCTTCAATTTTGACAACTCACACTCATTAAAACTTGGGACCAATAGATCATCCATAGAGAGACATAATATGACTTGGTCTTGCTCATTTGAACCTTTCACATTCACGTTATGCTCTAATGTGCACACATTAAAACCTAGCTTTATCAAAATGCTATCAGTTATCTTCTTTCATGCACTTGGTGATTGCTTCATACAATTTTTTTCTCATATTGCACACCATATTTTCTTTCTCTTTTACCTCAAAACCTGTTTGCTGCTTCACATAGACTTCTTATTCTAAAGGTCCATTGAGAAAAGCTGACTTCACATCAAGTTAATGTATCTTTCAACCTCTAAATGCTAGAATGGCTAAAACTAGTCATATTATTTTAAGTCTAGCTATTGGTCCATATATTTCATTAAAATAAATTATAGGTTTCTAAAGAAACCCTACCAGTTGGCCTCAATTTCAGCTTGTACACCAATCTGACATCTATAGATTTCTTCCCTGAGTGCTTGACAAGTTCCTAAAGTTTATTTTTCTTAATGGATGCGAGTTCTTCGTTCATTGCACCTTGTCAAATCTCATATTTCATGGCTTGGACATGATCAATCGATTTTGATTCAACCATCATAGCTTATTCGATCAGGCCACGATTATCTCTTATGACTTAATCACAAAATTTCTCATAATCATTTAGTTTAACTGATTGAGTTCTTCCTTTTACTGATCTCCTCACTTCATGAGGTTTTGTAGGTCTTGTCTCAATTTCTTGGTAATCTTTTAGAATGATTATGATGTGGTTTCAATCTTCACCTTCTTGACTTGGTGTGCTTGGAATTTTCAACTAATTCCAACCTTTGGTCTCGATAATTTCCATATCTCATCTAATCACTACCTTATTTTTATTTTGTGAGAATAATTTGTAGGCACACGTGGAATGATAACCAACCAAGATCATGGCTTGAACTATATCATATAACTTCCTTCTGAGTTGCTAAGGTACATGTTCGAAGCATACTAAACCCACCAAGTTGTGGAATTATGAGCTTGTAGGTTCAATCAAGAAGTGGAAAAATCATGATTTTGATGATGACAACTTTTCTTTAAGACAACTTGTGAAGATTCTACTTGATTCAAAGAGAAACAAGTATATCAAGAAGAAAAACATGGTAAAGAAAATATGCAGAAAGTAAAGAGAAAAGGGAAAAGAGATTACACTAGGATTTATAAAGGTTCGGTCTAAATGAAGTGACCTACTTCTCTCCCTAAGACTTTCTCTTGAGAGTATCCAATAATGTTTATAAGCTTTTAGTAGTTTAAGTTCATGAACCCCCTTATACAAGAAAAAAAAATGAAGTTTTGGGTTTACTTCCAACCAAAAAAAGGGAGAATGGACTGAAGCAAATATACTTCCTTCCAAACACAAACAAAGATTTGAGCGGTTAGTCCCCAAGATAAACTGAAATTTTATATGGACTTATATCAAACCAATGATGAGTTTTGAACTAGATATCCTTTGAATCAAACTGGGGTTTTACATGGACTGACCATGAATCAAACCGAGATTTTATACCATATTAATATAAAACCAAGTAAACCTTTTACATCGGGCTGAGCTCAAGAACTGAAGAGAATATTTTTCACTTGTTATATTCAAAAACCTAGAAAGAGAATTTTTTGTTAAGTGGCTCAGCTCATGAACCAAATGGGGAATTATTACTAAATCCCCCAAACAAAGATTTTAATGGGTTTAGCTTCAAATCTAAATAAACACTTCCTAAGAGGAGATATTCACTCAAGAGAAAATAACTCTTGGTGAATTTGAAAATTTACTCTTTCCAAAACAAGTTTCCTCACTTAAACACAAGGACTTTCTCAAAACATTATGACTAAATTGATGGAAGATAAAGTAGAAAAATATTTTTAGAGAGAGAGAGTGAGATATCTCACATTTCTGGATGTGAAAAAGTGAATATAGAGATTTCTATTTATAGGACAAAGGTTTGTATGAAAAAGAAAAAGATCCATGAGAAAAATTAATGGCCCAATCAATAGGGTCATCATGCTAATCAATTGGATAACCTAAATAATTTATTCTAGTCGTTACCTTTTATTAAGACATTCTCCTAATTGATTATGGACACAATTTTCCCTTACCCATCGATTGAGACACTGTTTCTTCTACCTATTGTTCAATAAGTGGCATGCGAGCCTAACTCATGTTTAAAGACTAATTGTCTCAGGAGGAGGATGACTTCTTACACCATTTCTAAAAAGAGATCTTTCCTAAACACACCTCTATTGTTTAATGAAGAAAGCATTGAAACAACTTTGGTTCTACAACTATCCTTGAGTTTTGATGATAATAAAGTGTAGGAGAACAATCTTGTACTCTAACTATTTTTCTAAGTGTATAGGTGTCGCTACTGCGAAAATCGGCGTCGGCTTGACAGGAGAGTCGCCACCGTGCGTTATTTATCCCTCAGAGCGGGAAAGGAAACGCTCGAAGTAAACCTCGCAAAGACGGGAAAAGGTATGGTCATCGCAACCAAAACCTGGATTCGGGAGTCGGTTACGCAAGGGGAAGGTATTAGCACCCCTCACGTCCATCGTACTCGATGGGATCCACGCTTGGTGTTTATAAGGAAAAGGGTGTGTTCGTCTATCTACGCTAATGGTCGGTCTGAAAAGAAAACAAAAGGACAGGACTCGACAGAACATACGGTGTTCTGGGCCTACGTATTCCCTCGTGCAATGGGAAAGTCAGAGTCAACGTAGTTCGACTTCCTACGTCTAAACAGGGGAAAGGTTGCTCGCCAGGACATCGCGTCCTGTGCCTACGTACTTCCACACAGCATGGAAGATCAGAGCAAACGTAGTTCGACTAACTACGGGTAAACTGGCGCTCTCACACAGCAGTGAGAAAACAAACTGATCCTAAAGGTTCGGGAACCTACAACTACGATCTGGTCTCAAATACGCTCGGGCAAGAGAAAGGGGAAACAATTAGTTGTCAGCGGGAAAGTCTCGATCGCACAGCCGCGAGAGAACAAAGGTTAGTTGTTAGTGTGCTCGCTAGGATATCGCATCCTATGCCTACATATCCTTGTCTGACACAAGGAATCAGAGCAGCTGTAGTTCAGCTAACTACGGATCAAGCTACTCAAAAGCTCCTACTGAAAGGAAAGGGAAAAGACACCCTAAAACTATAACTGGAAAAGGGGAATCTACCTACTGCTATCATGCCTGGTTGACCATCCTAATGTCTATCATAACCACTCCGCAGCGGAGAAGTCAGAGCTCCTAAGGGATCATGGCAACCGGACTAAACGGCAAACGGGAAATACTGCAAAGTAAAGAAAAACTGGAAATATGCATGAATGCAATGACTAAACAAACAAGACACAAGGCCGCAAACCACAAAGGTAAGGGAGCTCAACTCTACCAAATACCAACAAGCAAAGCCATTCAATAACAAACAAGCAGAAGGAGGACCACCTCGACTTCTCATGCACACAGAGTCTACTTCTAAGATGCACCTACCTCAGAACTATCTAGATGAATACCTAAGTCTAATGCAACACAACACCACACAAGTCAAACAACACAAAGAGACTAACCCTGAGCAGGGCCTCTAACAACCCTAAAACAAACTCCTAATCTATCTCTGAACAAAACTCTATACTACACCTTAAGCAAAGATCTAAGCAAAAACTCTAATCAAAACCCTAAGCAAAAGGAATCAATCCCAGTCTCCAAGCTTCAGAACAAGCTTACCAAAGAAAGGGAGCTAAGCAGACAAACTCATAGTGCCTTCCTCGGGAAAGTACCAGGAGGTTACTACTCAGGAGTCATATCCTATGCGGCTCGACAACTGTGATCAGTTTACATTCCTCCTCAGGAGAAATTAAACTCACATGAAGGCTCCGGCATCACTGGATATTTAAGAAAGCCTATATGCACTAGGGGAACTAAGTGAGCAGACCCATCGGACCTTCCTCAGGAAAGTACTAGGAGGCTGATACTTAGGAATCGTATCCTACGTGGCTCGACAACTGTGATCAGTTTACATTCCTCCTCAGGAGAAATTAAACTCACAAGTTGGCTCCAACATCATTGGATACTTAAGAAATCCTAGACGAACTAGAGGAACTAAGTGGACAGACCCATAGGACCTTCCTCAGGAAAGTACTAGGAGGCTTCCACTTAGGAATCGTATCCCATGTGGCTCAACAACATGTGATCAGTTTACATTCCTCCTCAGGAGAAATTAAACTCACAAGTTGGCTCCAACATCATTGGATACTTACGAAAGAGGTGAGAAGAAAGAATGAAAGTCATTCATAGTGCCTTCCTCAGGAAAGTACCATAAACTCCCTTCAAACTTCAGGATCTCGAACCTCACAAACAGAGAACAAGCTCTTAGACTAAGCCTCAATCCAATGCATCCTTGCAAGCTCCAACAGGACTTCAACCAGCTTCCATCTTTGAGAAGAACCCACAGGCCATCAAACCACAAGAAACTATCTCTGAAGTTCAATCACAGTTGAACTTCAAAGTCAGAAGCCATCAAGACTTCTCCTATCTCCCAGCTCAGACTAAAACATATCAGAACACCCTACAAAAATCTATCAAAAATCTACGGGAAACCTACATGGCTCTATGACAACATGATAAAAAAATCAGAGCAAAACTCATTACCAGATGAAAGATCTAAAATCAACAAAGCAGACATATCCACAAACCAATTATTCAATATCAAAACAATACAAAAAATGCAATTAAAATGAAAATTCATGATTAAGCTAATGTTTTTGCACTATAAAATTCTACTTTGAATTACGAGTCTACAGAAAAAAGAACGGAATTATTTGACTAAACCTACTATTTTTTATGAATTTTCTAATAATATGCATGCACTAAAAAATATTAAAAGAAGTCAATTAAATGGAAAATATACCAAAAATAGCAAACAAAAATAAAATGGCATTTTTATTTTTATACAATTTTCTAGACCTTTTCATGAAGTGGTAGAAAAAAGAAGAATTAAAAAATCAATCATTTTCATTTTATTATGAATTTTCCAAGAACAAGAAAATAAAAGAAATTAAAAACTAAAAAAACGGAATAAAAGGGGGGGGGGGGTTCAAACAGCAAGCTTACTCAGTTATTATTGCATTGGGCCCTGACCCTGGGGGGGTGCGAAAAACACTTAGGGCTTAAGCCCAATACGAATCAGAAATCAGTTAAAACATAAAAGAAAATGGAAACTCGCGGGGGGGGGGGGGGGGGTGCAATCAGTAGGTTTTCATGTTATTTCTCATTGGGCTTACGTTATGGTGGGGTGCGTTTAGCAGTGGGCATAAGGCCCAGCCCACACTCATTCTGTCTCTCACACGCCAGGGGGGGTTGTTTCAGTAAAAATGAATTTGGGCTTGGCCCAAACCCTAACCCTAACCAACGAACAAAAACTAGTTACCTTCCCCCAACCCTAAACACTGTTCACCATTGACCTAACCGCTCACCTTCGTCTTCCTCACCCTCTCTGCAACTCCTCCCAATAACCCAACCAGATCTCCAACTCATATCTGACCTAAACCTAACCAAACCCTAACTCAAACCTAAACTCAATCCAGACTCCAAATCAAGACAAAATAAATCCATACATTCAACAATCCACAACGAGATGTGAGTAAGAATCGAATGACAACATACCTGGAGTTGGAACACGAACAAGCTCGCGGAGTTCTTTGGAGGATGAAGAACTTGACGATCTCAAGATCTAACGCGTGAAGTCCTTTGGAGAACTTGCTGAAATCTTCTTGAAGATCGTTTCCTGGGAATCTTGAAGGAAAGATCTAGATGAAGGATCTACGAGGTTGACGGAGTTCTTGATGAAGAACACGAAGACGACAAAACCTTCTTGAGATCCTGAGAAGATCGAGCGAACACGCTTGATGATCTTGAACTCAAGAACAGTTGGAGCCCTCACGAGCGAATCTGGGAAACTGAAGGAGATGATGAAGGTTTGATGGTGTTCTGGGAACTAGTTCTTGAAGTTTCCGGCGAGTATGAGTTCTCCGGCGAGGGAAAGACGAAGGGGGACGGAGGAGGATGGTGAAGATCGGACGATTTCTGGGAATTCTGAAGGAGATTGTTCCTGGGAAGCGATGAAGAACGAAGGTGCTTGAACTATTCTCTGGAAAAATCCAGATTCCGGCGAGGTTGGCGAAATCCGGTGACCGTTGCGGCGGCTACAGGCGTCTCCGGTGGCCGTGCATGTACTCCGGTGAGTAGGATCTATTGGGAAACAGGTGGCGTTGGGAGGTATGGGAGAAAGACGCGTGGAAGGAGGGTGAGGGAGGGTGCAACACGTGGCTTGCGTGTTGGCAGAGAGAGAGAGCTTGAGTTCTGAGTGGGACCCCCAGAGTGCAACGTGTGGAGAGCTTCTTATAGTGACAAGTGGCGTCCTCTGGCCAAACCTGCACAAAAACGAATTGGATACAAAAAACTGAAATGGGCCCCCAAAAATCCCCTATGGGCCCAACGAAAATCTGGACAAAAACCCTAAAAACTGAAAAACTCAATTAAGCCCTAATTAAAGCTAAACTACTACTTAAAATGACTATAGATCTGGGCCCTAATTAGCTAACTATTAAACTACAGTTAACTCCTAATTAAACTGAACCTCAATTAAACTAAACAAATTCAATGGAAAAATTAACTCCTAATTAACCTAACTAAACCCTAATTAGATCTAAAAAAATTAATAAAACTTTATTAATTTCTATACTATTTCTATTTAATTTCTATAAAATTCTGTAAAATGCCTATTAAAAATTCTACACTATTATTTAAAACTATTAAATCTATTATCCTAAAAAAACTATTAAATCTATATTAAAACAAATTTTATTTATCTCTATTTAAAATCTATTAAAGCTCCTATTAACATAAAAGAAAAAAATCTATATTCCCCTTTTTCTTTATTATTCTAAAAACAATTAAAACTATTTAAAATCTTTTATATTCTAAAAAATGATTAGAAAACTATTAAACCTATTTTAAAAACCTATTTAAAAAATCTATAAAATTCTAAAAAGAGATTTAAACTATTAAAAAAAAACAAAAACCCTATTTAAATTCCAGAAAAATCTATAAAGCCTATTAAAAATCCGCAAAAGGCTATTAAAACCCCAAAAATGCAGACAAATGCAAATGACCGCCATAAAAGAGCGCACGAGACCAGATCGAATCGAACAGAGAACCCTGGGCATCAGAATATCCCCAAAATCACTATGCAAGCTAAAAATCACCGAGGAGCGCACAATTTCCCAAAAATAAAACCCTGATGATCTAGACTGGATCTGCCATATCTGATAGACGAAAATCAAGCTGTAACCCTGATATCCTCTATTTGTACACAAATATCATGCGTCTGATTTGCGAATATGAATTTAAATCACGAGTCAGATAGGAGAATCGGTTGGTCAAATTTTAGGGTGCAACAGCTGCCCCTATTCAAGCGACTTGGACCTGAAGGGTTTGAAGAGCGCTCAGCCTTCAAACATTCAGAGGTACGAGACGGTTGAATACAAATAAAACCCGAAAATTTGCCAACCGCGAGCATATACTGTAAACTGCTTGGGGAGTAAAGTCCAGAACCGAGCCCAGTCATTACGGCACCAAACTGATCAATCATCTAATGAAGAACTCCTGATTTGAACGCCAATTACCTGTGATGCCCTATATAACAAGCCCGAGGGTTGCCACAAAACACCTGATTCTTTCACATTGCCTACTGATAGGCGGGACGAGAAATATACTCACATCGCCCAAAGATGGACGGGAAGACATCCTGATTGAATACTCACCTCGTCTAATGATAGACGGAAAGACAATATTGATCTCCATACTCACATCGTCTAAGGGTAGACGGGATCATCCTGATTGATGAAACAAATCAATATTCACATCGTCTAAAGATAGACGGGAAGAAATAATCTCCATACTCACATCGTCTAAAGATAGACGGAAAGACACCATTAATCTCCATACTCACATCGTCTAAGGATAGACGGGAAGACACCATTAATCTCCATACGCCCATCATCTAAGGGTAGACGGAATCATCCTGATTGATACTCACATCGCCTAAGGATAGACGGCAAGACGCCATTAATCTCCATACTCACGTCGTCTAAGGATAGACGGAAAGAACCATTATCTCCATATTCACATCGTCTAAAGATAGACGGGATCATCCTGATTGATGAAACAGATCAATATTCACATCGTCTAAGGATAGACGGGAAGAAATAATCTCCATACTCACATCGTCTAAAGATAGACGGGATCATCCTGATTGATGAAACAAATCAATATTCACATCGTCTAAGGATAGACGGGAAGAAATAATCTCCATATTCACATCGTCTAAAGATAGACGGGGTCATCCTGATTGATGAAACAAATCAATATTCACATCGTCTAAGGATAGACGGCATCATCCTGATTGATGAACAAATCAATTCACATCGTCTAAGGATAGACGGCAAGACACCATAATCTCCAAATTCACATCGTCTAAGGGTAGACGGAAAGACACTGTTAATCTCCATACTCACATCGTCTAAGGGTAGACGGCATCACCCATACGCAATTCAACACCATCCCTCGAATTTCAGAATCCTTCTGTCTACGGGAATTGATGGAAAGAACAATATCCTTGAAGGGGCCACATCGTTAGTATGGACCGACGGGAAGAAAACCACCTTTAAAGAAACATGTCGTCAATGAGAATCGACAATCACGAAAACTGGACATTCTTCGAAGAGCCTCGACATCAATAAGGATTGACGGTCAGAAAAGTCCCTCTTGAAACGTCATCTCATCCAATAAACAGAAAGAAAACCACTATCCGAAATATCGTTTTAAAACCCCTCAACAATCAAAGATAGCCGGAGGAGACTCGTTGGGGAAACACCCCATCTGTATGATCCGACAATAAGAAACCCGCCGAACAATAACCTGTACCTTCACATCGTCTACTGATAGACGGAAAGAAAAGCCACTTGCTAGAGAAACCCCGTCTTGAAACCCACTGGAAATCACCCAAAACTTCACATCGTCTACTGATAGACGGGAAGAAAAGCATATCCTGGGGAAACCCCTTCTTGAAACCCTACTGCGATCACCCGCAACTTCACATCGTCTAAGGATAGACGGAAAGAAAACCACATTCGTACTCAAGACGTCTAATGATAGACGGAGAAATCCACTTATTGGAGGAACACATCGTCAATATGAATTGACGGGAAGAAAAGTCTGTCGATATCAGATGAATGCTTGATCACAGCATAACTGTTGTATGATCTGGAATACAAATAATCCGCTGAATTGTCTGAACACTGCTGCTGGATAAATGCCCCTGAACTGATCACAGAGTAATTCACGCGCCATATGAGGCTGGTAGAAAACCTGACCTATGCTTCGTATGCATATGCATATGCTTTAATCTTTCTATGGCGTGATGCTCCATTCAGGATGGAAATGCTACGCAACATGACATGCAAGTATGATGCAAATATGATGATGCATGCAATATGCTAATGCAGGCTCGAGCTGCCGGAGAAAGCTGGGTACAGAAAACCACTTCATCAAAATAAATGCTGAAGACGAAGCCAACTCCGCTGGGGATAACCCGGATATCACTGAATTATCCCAGCAAAATAAATGCTGGGAGAGTGAAATCAACTCCGCTGGGGATAGCTCACCTGTACCAATGAAAAATTGGACTTTGCTGGAGAAAATAGACGGAGTCTTCCCGAGTACTGCCGAAAATTGGATTTGGAAACTGACGCGCTAACACGGACGGGCCTCACAGTGATTACCAACATGGATTTGAACTCTTAGGCTGTCTATGATGGGTCAGGCGCAACTGACGCTAGAAAACATTCTGCCTGAATACACAGTCTCCTAGTGGAAGAGTCAAAGGATAGTAACACGACTTCCCGCATTCGTCTTGCGCTCGAAAATTGGCTGAATCTGCTCGAATAACTCCGAGTGACCTTGCTGGTACGGAGAAGACCAATACTTTCGCTTCTGATATGCCTTAGCTTGCGGGGCCTCTGTGGGGATAGTCCTCGAAAGGGAATCTGCAAATCTGAGCCCTGATGGTCTGATATAACATGCCCCAGTGTTCTGAACTTCGGAGAGATGCTTCCCATCAAATGCTCCTCGAATAACTTCTGCGTGCTTAAGATGGTCTGCCCCTGAATGCATTGATGTTGCCCCTGATTATTTGCTTCAGAGTAGTGCCCCTGACTACAACACATTTACCTGAATCTCAACCTGATTGCCCCAGGATAACTGACTTTGAAAAGCTGACCTGACTGGGGATTACGATAATAGCTTGCCCCTGCTCTCGGAACATTCGGGCGCTCTGCATTCTATCCTGACCATACTTTCCACTGTAGGAAACTTTTCTGCTGTCAAGCGCTTACTCGCAAGTAAAACAAGTTGTTCTACGTAAAAGACGTATTAATGCAACACATATGACAGCTTTGACATCCAATCTGTTCATTGGGAAAAGGAAAAAAAACAGTTTATGGCATATAATGCACAAAACATTTATCAACATTAGTATCAACATGGTAAGAGGAACCCTTTTAAGAGTCAGAATCGACGCGACCTTTACCGGAGTATGCTTTCGAAACAACCTGCTTCAATTAGGACTTTTGGGAGGTTGTAACGTGGTCAGGTTCACGGTTTTGAAGGAAAGGATAAAGGCTCAAAGTTGATTTTAACCCACCCATTCTCCTTGATGTTCTCCGATCCTATATTCAGCTAATTCAACCTTAACGCTCACTTCTCAGAGGTTGAAAGATAGGAGTGATAGTTCGAGAAACTATGAGTTTTCGGAGTGACAGCCACTCACTTTTCGTCTTTGACACTTGAGGTCACACGACTCGTATTTCCATCGAGGATTTTTCTTTTGATCCTTTTCATCTTTTTCTTTTCATATCCCTAACTTTTGCCTGGACTGACTCCTTTTGAGTTTCTTTTGATTTTTTTTAAGTCCAGCGGGATGCCCTCATTTTTGCCTAAGTCATTTGTTTTGAAGTTTTCTTGACTTAGCGGGCTTTTGATTCTTTTTCTCTCTTTTTTTTCTTTCGAACAAGTCGTGTGACACTGGTTGTCTGACTCATTGGGGAATAATGTGACTGTCTCACTCTTGATTGAACCATTGTGGTCTTTTAGGCACGACCTCTAGGGGCGTGATTGATCCTCGAACGGACACTCCTTTTGCAATTTGGACGCTCGGTCAGATTAGCTAACACCTACCTTGCCCCAGGTTAAAGATCGAGGGTTTTTCATTCACAAAAAGAAACTCCTACTACAAGGCTCAAAGGGGTCGACAAGGGATTATCTTCCTTATATCTCCGGTGTTTAGGGATTTGAAACAATGCCTGTACATCATCAGCAGGTTTTATTTCAAAAGCATACAATATCGGCAGTTGCATGTCGGTCATTTTCGTCATCCTCCCCAAATTCTTCTTAACCAAGCGTTGGACATTTGTAAAAACAGTTAGTGAACACGAATGGATTTAATCAAAACATGCATATTTATTTCATTATCATCAATTGAATGAAAATAACAAGTTTTACAAACAAGATTACAAATTCAAACAGGAAAGCAACTACAAATGTAAAGAAATGACAAGCTAAAACAAAGAAAATATGCTAGCTTCCGAGAACCGGGCTTTCACATCTGTCCTGCTGCTGGACCAGCTATCTTCACAGTCAATTATTAGAGGCATCCTGATGATGTCCTGATCTGCTTGCAACGACACAACCAAATTATAGAGCCCCTCCTCCTTCATTCAGATGATTTTGGGACCTTCCTGCCCGAAGCTGATTGCTGCCCTATCAAGTAGATCCTGCACTTTGTGCTTAAAAGCTTTACAATTCTCAATCGTATGGCCAGGTGCCCCAGTGTGGAATTCACAAGTAGCATTGGCATCATACCCCGGTGGTGGTGCCCCTGTTAAGGGAGCCAACGTCCTTTTTTGAACCAATTGGAGCTGAAGCAACGTTTGCAGAAGCTGTGCATATGACATAGGTGGAGTATCAAGATGACGGCTTGCCAGAGGAGCCCGATTCTGATATCTTTTGTACCCCTGATTATTCTGCTGCTGAGGCTGCTGCTGCTGGTATCGGGTTGACTCTTGAACACCCTTCGTATCAAATGCAACATCGGTTTCTTGACCTTCAATGTATTGATTAACGCCCTCCTTATGCTTAGCCATTTTCTTTCTCAGATCTGCCCCAGGAATAGGCAACAGTTGTGGGCCTGGAGATTCTGACACCATGGAGTCCAGGATACGCTTCTGACCCACTGCAGCCTTAGAAACATCTGTCATCTTAGCATCGACTGAGACAGGAGCAATACGCACAGCTACGCCGCTCGGCGTGAATTCAATATCGTGCGAGTCAACCAGGTCTTGAACATTATGCTTAAAAGCATGACAACCCTCGATGTCGTGTCCGAACGCCCCAGAATGAAACTCACATTGCTTACTGGCATCGTATCCATGAGGAAGCACTTTCGTTGGTGGTTCCAACGTTCTCTTCTCAACCAGATTAAACCTCAATAACGTCTGCAAGAGCTCAGCATATGTCATATGCGGTGCCTCAAATATCCTCTTTGGCTTTCCCTCCTGAATCCTCCGTTGAGCCGGATGTATCTTCTATTGCTGCTGCTCAGGTTCCACATGCACGGGTGGCGCGAGCTTCTTCATTGCGGCTTCGAATAGTTGATCGTCCTCTTTCCTAAGCACGTTCTTGACTACTTCCATGATCGAGCTCATTTGGGTCTTCAGCTGACTGTTCTCCTCCTTGAGAATCTTCTGCTCCAAACGCATCTCTTGCATGTCTCTCATCATCTGCCCCAGCTGGCTTCGGACTTCAATCAATTCAAACTGATTCTGATCCATACCTCTGAAGGAATTCCTGCAACAAACTGGACGATGAGGAAATGAGACCCACGGTTCTGATGTACCTGTTTAAACAATAATGCAACGCAGAAAGCAAACACATATTCATAACGAGACAAAGAGAAACTCAAGCTATCAGCATACAGACAAACATCTTCCCCACATGTACAACCAACAAAATCAGCATGTAAGCACAAATGAGTACGAATATAATGACCCCATCCAACAATCCTAGTGGTGGTCAGCAAATACTGATGCACAAAAGCTAAACGGATTATGTAGAGAAAACAGATGCGACACCCGGCACATAAACCTCTAGAAGCTTCCCCCATATTCAACTGAACTCTCTGATTGACAGTCTTCAGAGCACACACTTCCTGTGAAGTCTTCCATGACATTAACTGACGAACCCACACAACTGGAGGATGGAAAATCATTAATCTGAACAAAACCCTGAGGAGTGGTGCAAATACGGCTAGAGTCTAACAGATCTTGAACCTGACTTCTGAGCACCTTACACTCATTGGTTGAATGCCCCTGTGCCCCAACATGGTACTCACAGCGGGCGCTGGCATCAAAACCTGGAGGATACGGTGGAATCACCGGCTTAGTCTCTTTCGGCACTATCAATCCGCTTTTGACCAGATCTGGTAACAACTGACTGTACGACACCGGTAGCTGAGTAAACTGCCTTTCAGGTTTCCTTGGTCTTCGTGGGGCGTGCTGACGCGCTCGACGATAGGATGATCGTTGACTTGAAGTGTCTGAAAACTGATCCTGAGATGCTAGAGATTCTGAGATGGCGTCATCTCCTTCTTCCCACTCTTCTTGAGAACTGACAACTGACTCAATCTTGTCAACCGGGACGTAAGGGGCATCTCGAAACTTTCCACTCTTGAGTCTTCTCTCAACAAGCTCTCCCAGTCTCATCAGGCCCACAAAGTTTGTGCAACTGAACAATTTGTCAAAATAATGGCCTTTCAGAGTACCCAAGAAGATGTCAACCAGTTCCCTTTCCGGAAGCGGCGGTTGAACACTAGCAGCTAATTCTTTCCATCTTCGCAAATACCCTCTGAATGATTCATTCTCCTCCTGAGACAATTCTTGCAGATCTACGAGACTAGGAGTCAAATCCAGGTTGTAATCGTACTGCTTCATGAAAGCTCTGGCTAAATCCACCCATGATCGAATCTAATTACTCTCCAATTGCACATACCATCTCAACGATGCCCCAGTCAGGCTATACTGAAAGCAATGGATCATTAATTTGTCATGTCGCACAAACGAAGTCATCCTTCGACAGAACATCATCAAATGCAGCTTCGGACAGCTATCTCCCGTGTACTTCTCAAATTCCGGCACTTTGAACTTGTACGGCAACACCAGATCAGGAACCAAACACATGTCTACAGCATCCAGGCTGACGGCATCTTTCGCTTCTAAGGCTTTTATACCTTCTTCCAACGCTCGGAGTCTTCTATCCTTTTCAAGATCTCTTGGATCTACCATCCCAGCCATTGGAATATCTCTCCGATAATTCATCACAGGGAAAGCAACACCTTGATTGTTAGCAGGAGAATAACGTTCATTTCGGGCAACGAACTGCTCATGTCGATCTTGGTTCTGGACAGTAGGCTGTACAACTTGGTCTGCAGTAAGGTTGTTCGCTTGCGGGAAGCCTTCCATAGAATCATACTGATGGTTGGACGCCATAGTAAACCTTGCCAAGGTGTTAGGAGCCTGGAAATTGCCTTCAGACATAGCTACCAATTACCGGTAACTGACTACACTGCTTGATTCTGCTCAAATCTGCTTCAACCCCTTGGTCGTCTTCAACACTCCGCTCTTGCCTCAGACAATTCCCCGAGAATTACTCTCTGGTGAAAACAAAGGCTGGATAAGTGCTCTGGCCTGCTAGAGTAATGCTATGCAATATGATTTATGCAAACAGAAATACAAAAAAATGCTAACGTGCATGTGTGCATTGGAGATATTTCCCCTCCAATTCCAGTGTCAGTGGTAGCGAGACGAGATAAACTCTAAAGACAATATTTAGAAAAAACCCTCATATATTCATTAGAATAACTGTCTTGTCAAGAGGTTACATAACTATGCTCCATACAACTGATACGATAAAGGAGGATCCCAGCCAACATGCCTGGTGGTGATCTCAACATACAAAATACAAGAGAGAAATCAAGTATGGGTACGGTTGTGGAAGTCCTTGACCATCTTCTTCGTCTCTGCGTGATCCGGTTGATAAATCAAACCTTCTATCAGCTGATCCCTTTTTCTGACCGTCCCCTGGATGTCTCTGACAAAGTCTTCCCAAACCTTATCATTGGCACCGCCCCCAGGTTTGGGTCTCTTGGCGTCTGCTCTATGCTGCAAATCTTCCAAATTCTTCATGGCATCTGTCAGCTTGCGCTCGGCCTCGTATCGGCGACATGCTTCCTCTTCAAGCTCTTCAGTCTTCACTTTGACCTGTTCTTCTAACTGAGCTACCTGCGTCTTTAGCTCTTCTTCTCGCTCTTTGCGCTTGGCCATAGTGAGATCCCAGTGCTCTCTGAACTTAGCTAGCTTTGTGTAGGCCCTTTCCAGCTCTTGCTTCTTAGTGGCCAACACACTACTAACTGAGTCTACATCTAACTCCAGACGCTTCTTGGTTTCAGTCAACTCCAATAACGTAGTCTTTAGATGTTTCAGAGTTTCAGCCTGCTGCTTGGAAAAATATCCTGTTTCAATCTTTTCATGACGAAGCTGGGCATTCTCCTGCTCTAAAGCCTCTTTAGCCTTTGCTAGCTCTTCTTTCTCCGCCATCAGCTGCTTGTACACCTGCATGTCCATAGTGGTAGGCTCCTCCACCGGAGAAGGATGCAATGGCTGAACCGCTGGATACGGCATAAGGAATTTCACAGCTCGCTCACGAATCCATTCCACATACGGGCCAGGAACTCAAATATCCCCTCTGCTACCTGAAAGCCTCCCTCTCTTGTGCAAGTTCTTCCATGCCTTCTCGAGTTTGGTCAGCATCTCTTTCCCTATTGCCCTAGTGAGATACAGAGATTCCTGTATCTCCTCGGGCTTCGGCGCTCCCTGGGGTACGTACCCAAATTGCCTGATCAATAAGGAAGGGTTGTAATTGACACACCCTTTCCTTCCTATTAACGGAACATTCGGGAATCCTTCGCATCTGAGTATAACCTCAACTCCGAATACCTCTTCGCTAACCCATACCACATCCTTAGCAGTCAATCCCATCAAACGCTCGGGCCATCCTAGAGAATCAATAGAGGTGACAAATGGGCCTGACTTAGGCATATGACTGGTGAACCACCTGCATAGGAGAGGTACACAACAAGACACATTCCTTCCTTGCCGCTTTTCGTTCTGGTAGTGGGTAGAATGGTGGATATCTCCCAGCAAAGTAGGAACTGGGTTCTTCGCAGCCAAAATATGGAAGGCATCTGAGTCAACCAAATCAGGAATGTTTGGGAACAACACGATGCCATAAACACATACAGCAAGGATGACGTCAAAAATACCCCAGCTACCCTTCTGGGCATACTCCCGAGCCTTCTCCACCAAGACATCCAATGGAAATCCCCATACATCTCCTCTTCTGATCATCTTCCCAGTCAGCTCAGACTCTCTCAAGCACAGGATGGCAGAAAGCTCAGCCAGATTAGGCTCAGCGTCCGTACGATAGAAAGGCATCTGCTTGCGGATCGGTATATCCAGAAGTGCAGAATACTCCTCCAGGGTAGGAGCCAAAACAAAGTCGGGAAATACAAAGCACCTGAGCTCCGCATCATAGAACTGTAACAGGGTATAAATGCCACTGATCTCGTAGGCCGATGGCTGATAAACATAGGTCAGAATCCTCCCATATCTCTTTCTAAAGTCACCCATTACCCTCTTCTTAGCAGTAGTAATCAATTCTAACAGAAGACTGATATCCGGAGACGGAAACTTATAGGGCAATACTCTCTTCAGGGTTTCCATGTCTTGCTAGGAACAAACACCAGAACTGGAAGGGAAAATATGTACCTGCAATACACACACGTTAGTTGAATGCAAAATGGTAATGCAATGATGCAATATGATAAATAATGCAATCTGCGAACACAGGGGCTATGCTGTAGCCTGAAGAGGAACATCTCTGTGATCAAGAACAGAAAACCAACACGGGCACCAGAACCTCATGACACTGACTATCATCTGATACTCAAAATATCAATCCCCTGGTAAGAAATCCATCTGAACCTCTGTATCTGACGAGAATACCATCTGATAATAGCATCAACCTCAGATAAGAAACCCATCTGATCCAAACAATACACCTGGAGATGAATCAAGAACACCATCTGATAACTGTTGAATCATGGTTTCTGAAGGCCAGTTTTCCTGCAATAACCCAATCCCCCTCACAGGTATGATAGACCTAATCCACGGACAAAGGTACGACATCCTATGCGGTCATCAGCGTCACAGACTTTCATGAATGACGATACGATTCCTAGAAGGAGTGGCATCATCAAGTCATGAAGAGGCCTCACTTAGCTGACTTCCAAATGATCGGTCCCCAGAGTCGACAATCCCCACGTCTGGACTCCCCTCAGATCCTCAGGACCGGAAAGGAGCACCTCTGCGAGAATCTCGTCTGAGCGTAGATTTTGTAGGGAACTGTGCCTGCTCAGCAGACAGGTTCGTCTACTACTCTCCACAACTATATCTAGGTGCATACTCAAGCCCAGGTCCGACTTCTCACTCACAGTAACCTCCCTTGCCCACAGCAATAATCACAATAATATAATGCTGGAAAATAAATGCGGAAAGGTAAAGGTGCAAGAAAGTAAAGTGCAGAAAGGTAAAACACATATACACAACACCCAACAAATAAACACCCAAGCGCTAGGATTGACTCGCGTAGGGGATGGGAAACGGTCCCAGCATAAGGGATGGGAAAAGTCCCTAGATGCTATAAGTCCCCAGCAGAGTCGCCAGCTGTCGCTACTGCGAAAATCGGCGCCGGCTTGACAGGAAAGTCGCCACCGTGCGTTATTTATCCCTCAGAGCGGGAAAGGAAACGCTCGAAGTAAACCTCGCAAAGACGGGAAAAGGTATGGTCATCGCAACCAAAACCTGGATTCGGGAGTCGGTTACGCAAGGGGAAGGTATTAGCACCCCTCACGTCCATCGTACTCGATGGGATCCACGCTTGGTGTTTATAAGGAAAAGGGTGTGTTCGTCTATCTACGCTAATGGTCGGTCTGAAAAGAAAACAAAAGGACAGGACTCGACAGAACATACGGTGTTCTGGGCCTACGTATTCCCTCGTGCAATGGGAAAGTCAGAGTCAACGTAGTTCGACTTCCTACGTCTAAACAGGGGAAAGGTTGCTCGCCAGGACATCGCGTCCTGTGCCTACGTACTTCCACACAGCATGGAAGATCAGAGCAAACGTAGTTCGACTAACTACGGGTAAACTGGCGCTCTCACACAGCAGTGAGAAAACAAACTGATCCTAAAGGTTCGGGAACCTACAACTACGATCTGGTCTCAAATGCGCTCGGGCAAGAGAAAGGGGAAACAATTAGTTGTCAGCGGGAAAGTCTCGATCGCACAGCCGCGAGAGAACAAAGGTTAGTTGTTAGTGTGCTCGCTAGGATATCGCATCCTATGCCTACATATCCTTGTCTGACACAAGGAATCAGAGCAGCTGTAGTTCAGCTAACTACGGATCAAGCTACTCAAAAGCTCCTACTGAAAGGAAAGGGAAAAGACACCCTAAAACTATAACTGGAAAAGGGGAATCTACCTACTGCTATCACGCCTGGTTGACCATCCTAATGTCTATCATAACCACTCCGCAGCGGAGAAGTCAGAGCTCCTAAGGGATCATGGCAACCGGACTAAACGGCAAACGAGAAATACTGCAAAGTAAAGAAAAACTGGAAATATGCATGAATGCAATGACTAAACAAACAAGACACAAGGCCGCAAACCACAAAGGTAAGGGAGCTCAGCTCTACCAAATACCAACAAGCAAAGCCATTCAATAACAAACAAGCAGAAGGAGGACCACCTCGACTTCTCATGCACACAGAGTCTACTTCTAAGATGCACCTACCTCAGAACTATCTAGATGAATACCTAAGTCTAATGCAACACAACACCACATAAGTCAAACAACACAAAGAGACTAACCCTGAGCAGGGCCTCTAACAACCCTAAAACAAACTCCTAATCTATCTCTGAACAAAACTCTATACAACACCTTAAGCAAAGATCTAAGCAAAAACTCTAATCAAAACCCTAAGCAAAAGGAATCAATCCCAGTCTCCAAGCTTCAGAACAAGCTTACCAAAGAAAGGGAGCTAAGCAGACAAACTCATAGTGCCTTCCTCGGGAAAGTACCAGGAGGTTACTACTCAGGAGTCATATCCTATGCGGCTCGACAACTGTGATCAGTTTACATTCCTCCTCAGGAGAAATTAAACTCAAATGAAGGCTCCAGCATCACTGGATATTTAAGAAAGCCTATATGCACTAGGGGAACTAAGTGAGCAGACCCATCGGACCTTCCTCAGGAAAGTACTAGGAGGCTGACACTTAGGAATCGTATCCTACGTGGCTCGACAACTGTGATCAGTTTACATTCCTCCTCAGGAGAAATTAAACTCACAAGTTGGCTCCAACATCATTGGATACTTAAGAAATCCTAGACGAACTAGAGGAACTAAGTGGACAGACCCATAGGACCTTCCTCAGGAAAGTACTAGGAGGCTTCCACTTAGGAATCGTATCCCATGTGGCTCAACAACATGTGATCAGTTTACATTCCTCCTCAGGAGAAATTAAACTCACAAGTTGGCTCCAACATCATTGGATACTTATGAAAGAGGTGAGAAGAAAGAATGAAAGTCATTCATAGTGCCTTCCTCAGGAAAGTACCATAAACTCCCTTCAAACTTCAGGATCTCGAACCTCACAAACAGAGAACAAGCTCCTAGACTAAGCCTCAATCCAATGCATCCTTGCAAGCTCCAACAGGACTTCAACCAACTTCCATCTTTGAGAAGAACCCACAGGCCATCAAACCACAAGAAACTATCTCTGAAGTTCAATCACAGTTGAACTTCAAAGTCAGAAGCCATCAAGACTTCTCCTATCTCCCAGCTCAGACTAAAACATATCAGAACACCCTACAAAAATCTATCAAAAATCTACGGGAAACCTACATGGCTCTATGACAACATGCTAAAAAAATCAGAGCAAAACTCATTACCAGATGAAAGATCTAAAATCAACAAAGCAGACATATCCACAAACCAATTATTCAATATCAAAACAATACAAAAAATGCAATTAAAATGAAAATGCATGATTAAGCTAATGTTTTTGCACTATAAAATTCTACTTTGAATTACGAGTCTACAGAAAAAAGAACGGAATTATTTGACTAAACCTACTATTTTTTATGAATTTTCTAATAATATGCATGCACTAAAAAATATTAAAAGAAGTCAATTAAATGGAAAATATACCAAAAATATCAAACAAAAATAAAATGGCATTTTTATTTTTATACAATTTTCTAGACCTTTTCATGAAGTGGTAGAAAAAAGAAGAATTAAAAAATCAATCATTTTCATTTTATTATGAATTTTCCAAGAACAAGAAAATAAAAGAAATTAAAAACTAAAAAAACGGAATAAAAGGGGGGGGGGGGGGGGGGTTCAAACAGCAAGCTTACTCAGTTATTATTGCATTGGGCCCTGATCCTGGGGGGTGCGAAAAACACTTAGGGCTTAAGCCCAATACGAATCAGAAATCAGTTAAAACATAAAAGAAAATGGAAACTCGCGGGGGGGTGCAATCAGTAGGTTTTCATGTTATTTCTCATTGGGCTTACGTTATGGTGGGGTGCGTTTAGCAGTGGGCATAAGGCCCAGCCCACACTCATTCTGTCTCTCACACGCCAGGGGGGGTTTGAATGAGTAAACGGGGGGTTGTTTCAGTAAAAATGAATTTGGGCTTGGCCCAAACCCTAACCCTAACCAACGAACAAAAACTAGTTACCTTCCCCCAACCCTAAACACTGTTCACCATTGACCTAGCTGCTCACCTTCGTCTTCCTCACCCTCTCTGCAACTCCTCCCAATAACCCAACCAGATCTCCAACTCATATCTGACCTAAACCTAACCAAACCCTAACTCAAACCTAAACTCAATCCAGACTCCAAATCAAGACAAAATAAATCCATACATTCAACAATCCACAACGAGATGTGAGTAAGAATCGAATGACAACATACCTGGAGTTGGAACACGAGCAAGCTCGCGGAGTTCTTTGGAGGATGAAGAACTTGACGATCTCAAGATCTAACGCGTGAAGTCCTTTGGAGAACTTGCTGAAATCTTCTTGAAGATCGTTTCCTGGGAATCTTGAAGGAAAGATCTAGATGAAGGATCTACGAGGTTGACGGAGTTCTTGATGAAGAACACGAAGACGACAAAACCTTCTTGAGATCCTGAGAAGATCGAGCGAACACGCTTGATGATCTTGAACTCAAGAACAGTTGGAGCCCTCACGAGCGAATCTGGGAAACTGAAGGAGATGATGAAGGTTTGATGGTGTTCTGGGAACTAGTTCTTGAAGTTTCCGGCGAGTATGAGTTCTCCGGCGAGGGAAAGACGAAGGGGGACGGAGGAGGATGGTGAAGATCGGACGATTTCTGGGAATTCTGAAGGAGATTGTTCCTGGGAAGCGATGAAGAACGAAGGTGCTTGAACTATTCTCTGGAAAAATCCAGATTCCGGCGAGGTTGGCGAAATCCGGTGACCGTTGCGGCGGCTACAGGCGTCTCCGGTGGCCGTGCATGTACTCCAGTGAGTAGGAGCTATTGGGAAACAGGTGGCGTTGGGAGGTCTGGGAGAAAGACGCGTGGAAGGAGGGTGAGGGAGGGTGCAACACGTGGCTTGCATGTTGGCAGAGAGAGAGAGCTTGAGTTCTGAGTGGGACCCCCAGAGTGCAACGTGTGGAGAGCTTCTTATAGTGACAAGTGGCGTCCTCTGGCCAAACCTGCACAAAAACGAATTGGATACAAAAAACTGAAATGGGCCCCCAAAAATCCCCTCTGGGCCCAACGAAAATCTGGACAAAAACCCTAAAAACTGAAAAACTCAATTAAGCCCTAATTAAAGCTAAACTACTACTTAAAATGACTATAGATCTGAGCCCTAATTAGCTAACTATTAAACTACAGTTAACTCCTAATTAAACTGAACCTCAATTAAACTAAACAAATTCAATGGAAAAATTAACTCCTAATTAACCTAACTAAACCCTAATTAGATCTAAAAAAATTAATAAAACTCTATTAATTTCTATACTATTTCTATTTAATTTCTATAAAATTCTGTAAAATGCCTATTAAAAATTCTACACTATTATTTAAAACTATTAAATCTATTATCCTAAAAAAACTATTAAATCTATATTAAAACAAATTTTATTTATCTCTATTTAAAATCTATTAAAGCTCCTATTAACATAAAAGAAAAAAATCTACATTCCCCTTTTTCTTTATTTTTCTAAAAACAATTAAAACTATTTAAAATCTTTTATATTCTAAAAAATGATTAGAAAACTATTAAACCTATTTTAAAAACCTATTTAAAAAATCTATAAAATTCTAAAAAGAGATTTAAACTATTAAAAAAAAAAAAACCCTATTTAAATTCCAGAAAAATCTATAAAGCCTATTAAAAATCCGCAAAAGGCTATTAAAACCCCAAAAATGCAGACAAATGCAAATGACCGCCATAAAAGAGCGCACGAGACCAGATCGAATCGAACAGAGAACCCCGGGCATCAGAATATCCCCAAAATCACTATGCAAGCTAAAAATCACCGAGGAGCGCACAATTTCCCGAAAATAAAACCCTGATGATCTAGACTGGATCTGCCATATCTGATAGACGAAAATCAAGCTGTAACCCTAATATCCTCTATTTGCGCACAAATATCATGCGTCTGATTTGCGAATATGAATTTAAATCACGAGTCAGATAGGAGAATCGGTTGGTCAAATTTTAGGGTGCAACAATAGGTAATATAAAACAAATTCATCTGTACAAAATATGATTTAATATATGATTAAAGAAGCTCAAAATAACCTCAAGATTCCATTCATAAAGTCAAAATAGCCTCAAAGGATGCATCTATAAAAAATTAGGAATTAAGGTTTCTCTACACAAAATTCATCTCAAATCAAAAGTCAAAGTTTGACTTTTTGCCCAAAATTGATCCTCATGAGATATTATTCAAGAAAATATGATAAATTGTTTCACTTTATCAAAGAATAATCAAGAAATCAAGGTTACTTGTAAAAGAAGGCAAGTTGAAAAAAATGAAAATTTTACTAAGTTATGAAAAAAAGTGTTATAGTACCCAACTTTTAAAGGCCATAACTTGTGATCCAAGCAACCAATTTTTTTGCTCCAAAGTCTAAATGGTAGATCTAATAACATACTACAAAAGTTCTACACTAAGCCATATCCAAAAAATGCTAGGATTTTAAGTTATGGATTTATCAAAATCAAGAAAAGTTGTGAAATTTCTATACTTAGTGAAAATCTGCCTAAGTTATTTTTCAACATGAAACACCAATCTTTAGAGGCATTTTTAATTATGATCAAAGTTGAATCAATGCAAACTATGAACATCAATGTTGTCGCTACGCGAAAAATGACACAGAGTCGCCACCGAATTTTATTTGTCCCAAGGAGGGAAAGGGAAATAGCGAAAAAACCTTTGGGAAAAGAGCGTGGTTATCGCAACCAAGTCTTAGGGTTCGGGAGTCGGTTATGCGAGGGGAAGGTGTTAGCACCCCCTCGCATCCATCGTACTCGATGGGAACCTTCTAGGTTTTTTTAGCGTGAATGGGTGTTTTTAAGAGTTTGTTTGCTTAAGGAAAAGAGGGGTTGGTTTTATTTATTTTAATGCTCGCCAAGGATTGTGGCCATTGTGCCTACGTATCCTCACTTAAAAGAAGTGAAGAATCAGAGCTCCGTAGTTCGGACTACGGTGGAAAACAGGATATTGGGTGGACGATGCTATCGTGCACATTCTAGCAGTTAGGTGTATTACGGCTCGCTCTTGGAGTCTTATGCGTTACCTGTTTGCGGTAGAACAAACGTAACATGTCCTTGGGTTAAAGGGTATGGATGATTAAAGATGGGAAAGAAAGAAAATTGTGCTCGCTAGGATCATCGCAATCCTATGCCTACGTATTCTCAACATGTATGAGAAATCAGAGCAACCGTAGTTCGGCCACTTAGGAAATAATTGTGTGTTGGTTGATTTTATACCTTGAAAAAGAGTTTTCGGATTGACGCCCTAAGGCAAAAGAAGTTTGATGAGTTGCTATTTTTTTTTTAGGTTTTTCTTAAGGAAGAATTTATTCTTGACTAGGATTATACAAAAGACTTTGGATAGAGATGAATGTCTCGAATAACCAAGTCGAGCGCCTTGTATTCGAAACATTCAGAACGAGTGTAGGATGATTCCATTCTCATTCCTTCTCTACCACCTTAAAATCCATGGTGTACAACCCTAACCATATATTTATTGCATTTTGGGTTTTTTATGAGAAAAAGGATCACTTGATGTTGGATCAAGGTTTATTGTTTGTAAAGATGTTTGAAGTGATGCGATCAAGGTCGATGGCGGTGCACAAGGCAACCGACTTACAAGGTTAAAAATGGCTCGATAAAATCGAGAGTTTGTTTTTGAAAATGGTTTTTTGGAATCAAAAGTCAATCAAGGACAATAGTAATATTCATACTAAAATCATACAAACATATGGGGTTAGTCGACTAAAAAAATCGAGACATGCAAAAAAAACGGACTCCTTGAAAAAAAAATTTTAAGGTAAAAACAGCAGGAAAATAAACAAACTGATCAGTTCGCGCCGCGAACTGAGAAAAGTGAACATTCTGTTTTTTGCATGTTTGCGCCGCGAACTGGGAAAATTTTCATTCTGGTTTTTGCATGTTCGCGCCGCGAACATGGGTCGCGCCGCGACCTGAAGCGGAAAACACAATATTTCTCTTTTTTTGCTGTCTATTGTGGTTTTCTCTCCTTTCTATTGGTTCTTAAAAACGGTTTCATGGTCCCCTTAGAACCTTACATGATATACTCAGTACAACAACACATAAAAGAGGAAGCAAAATGAATATAAAAGCAAAAAGTAAAGAGATAAAGGTTTGATGAAATGGATACCCAAGAGCTTTCTATCCTTCTTGCAAGTCCTCCACTGATTTTTTGTTGGATGTGCTCTCCACTCTTCACTCTATGTTGTGAAGGTTCTCCTTCTCAATGGTCCTCTTGTGCTTCTATGTCACTCTTTTTTTCTGGTTTTTCTTCCTTTCTATATTTCTGGTTTTTAGGGTTTCTCTTGCTCTCTCTATTTTCTAGTTTTTGCAATGTGTGTAGAATGTGTAATGAATCTCTATTTTTGTTTTCAGCCCCTTCCTTCTTATCTCTCCACTATAGGGTTTTCTCTTCTCCTCACATATCAGATTTTTTTTCATGGGGTAATGTCTCTTACCACCTTTTCTCATGTCACTCTCTTTCTTTCCATTTCCATGCAAGAGGCTATGCTGCATTTTTGCTGTTGCACTTTGCCTATGCTGTTTTTTTTGCAGCATTTTGTGCCTTGCACCCATTTTGTTGGCTTGTGCTTGGACATCTCCTCTTGGTCAATGCTACTACTTTTTGACAGCATTTTCAAAATCTGATATTTAGATGTATTATCATATGCTATTATTCCCTTGGTCTTGTGACATGTATATTTTGTGACATGAGGCAGCTTGTTACTTCTTGCATGGGGCTGCTTTGGATTACCAAGAGCTTGAAACTTTGTAACAAATGTGACACTTTTGTAAATGTCATGAAATTTCTCTTTGTAATATTCTTGAATCTAGTCTTGAATTCATGAATCTTGAAATTTGAATGATGGATTCCCTTATGTCCTTATATAAGATGAAGTCTTGAATTATGCACTTATGATCTTGACTCATACTTTGCAAATTTGAACTCCACTTGACCAAGAATTTAAAACAAAATTGGATGAAGCAAACTTGAATTTGACCTTGCATTTCATGTTCATTATGAATATTTATCTTGAATATCCCAATATTTTTCAAGTAACTTCTTCTTGAAGTAATATACATTAGTAGACTTTCCAACTTAGATCAAACCTTAGGTGATGAACCTTTTATTCCATGTATTCCATGATAGGAAGTTTATCTCATTTAAAAATGGAAAATAACAAACCGATCCAATCCGTACCTTGTGAACCCACATGCTCGATATGCAATAGAGCGATGTATGATATGGTGAATGTAGGGTATAAAGGCTAAAGGTAAAAATGAGGGTGTGACAAATGTTGTATAACATCATGCCATATTTCTAAAAAGTACAAGAACATCTATTAATTCAACTTGAGCAAGAAGTTATGAACGTCACAACATGACATGATCAAGCTGATTTTCAAGATATATTTTGTGCATTTACTTGTGCCACACGATTTTCATCTTCAATTTTGTCACTTTTCAAACCTTGTCATCTTCTAAGATCAGAAGGAATCTTGATTAATCACCTAATGTCTTCAACTTTGGACCAAGGAGTCAAGGATCTGGCCATAGCATGTGAAGAATCATCATTACAAAAAGTCTTGAATATCAACATTGGCATTTATGTGACACGTTGAGGTGGCATGAATTGTGCACAACCAATTTAGATCAGTTCCAAAAACATGAGTGTTCAAACCCGCACATTTAGATTGAGTCAAGACATAGCTAAGCTAGAGAAGACTTTGGTGCCTTGGCATTTAGGTTAAAGGCTACCTAACTATGTCCATTGGATAAAAGAGTGATCCTTCATCCATTCATTATTGCTCCAAAAAAAACTTATTGTCCTATAAATAGGAGTTATCTATGATCATTTGGGACACACTAAAACTTTCACTCTTTCATATCAAAGTTCCAATTTTCAAAGAGTGAAAATCGAATTTCTCAAACCAGAGCAATTCCATCCAAATCAATGATCTAAACACCTCACATATATCATATATGAGTGATCCAAACACTTAAACATCATTTGTAACATCAAATTCATCAAGATCACAGTTCATCCCAAGCAAGTTGCAGTTGAATTCAAGCCCATCAATCCAAAAGGTTTCAATCCATTCCAAGCACATCAACTTACCCCTTGAGGTTCAGGGAAGCTACCCAGGTCATCAAAACACTTACGTAACATCTACAACTGAGGATTTGAATTCCTCTTGCAAGGTAAGCTTGAACTTTTCAAACTCCATGAATCATGCATCATAAATTTTATTTCAAGTTACCAACATGTTTTTGGATGATCATAGATCATTAAACCTCAATTAATTGCTACTTATCATTCGTGTATGGAATTTCATATTAGTTTTTGAGTAGTTAGGGTTTATTTATTCATCACATAATAACTCACGCGACACTTAAAATAAATAAAATTAAATAGTATCATTGTGTTCCTTGTTCAAAAGCGAGCATTTTTCATATTTACATCGTGCAATTTCATTACGAATTGAGTGAGATAGGAGGGACTTTGCATATGGATGGCATGAGGAAGAAGAAGATGTTCTTCGCGCCATTTTTCAAATATTTGAATATTTGAATATTTTCTTATTTTTCATAATTATTTTCAAAAATTAATTTCTATATTCAGTTTTACTTATTTTCAAATGATTTTTTAAACAAATATAATTCACATATTTAAATATTTTATTCACCAAAAAAATCAAAAAAATATTTTTTATTTGATATATTTTTTAATATATTTAAAAATATTATTTTAAATTGTTTTAAATATTTTAAAATAATTTGTTTTCTTGATTTTTCTTAAACCAAATTGATTTCAAATATTCATGTGAATAAAAAATCTTTTTATAAACCCTAATGATTGTTCATGACATGGTTAATGGATTCATTTGATAATTATAGCATTATTTTATTGATTTTTCTTTGAAAAAAATATCTTAAAAAATGAAATTAAGTTTTTACTTTGATTCAATATTTCAAACTTCAAAGCAACATCTTTGAGCTTCTGTTAGAGTGCAAGATTTAACCCTCTCTGTAAATAAATAAATCTCTGAGCCTTTGCTATAATATAAGTCCCATTGCGTTTTTTAAAACCACGATGCGATCACTGTTTTCATAACAATTTTTTGGGCCTTTGCTAGGAGTGTAAGTCTCATCCTTCTTTCTATTTTAAAAATATTCATTCTATTTTAAAAACTTCAATCTTTAAAAACTTTAAAATTCAACCTAAACCTAGCATCAAATCTCATTAAAATCCATGGGCCTCTAATAGAGTGTAAGACCTTACACATTGCTTTTCAAATCATTAAAATCTTTGGGTCTCTGCTTAGAGTGTAAGATCCAACATCTTTGTATATAGAATAAATATTGAGCCTTTGTCAAAAGTGTAAGACCCACCACCTTTTTCTTTCTTTTCAATAAATCTTGGGCCTCTACTTAGAGTGTAAGATCCAACACCTCTGTGAATAAAATAAAACACATTAAACCCTAAAAGATGTGCAATCTTCCATGAATTTAAGACATGTCTTTACTTGTGAATCTTCAATCATGTTTGTTCATATTTTTTTAAGTCTCTTGATATTCTCATCATCCTTAGTTTAGACATAGGTCAAATAATAGGATTTCTTCAATCACGACTTAGTTCAAACAACTAGTTCCCTGGCCTCCTCTTGGGCCTTATACAAGCATCATTGCCTCCTCTTAGGTATCATACAAAGAATTCCCCCAGCAAGCCAACCTCCTTTTAGGCTTCATACAAGGAGACTTAGGAAGTCTCATTCAATTCCCCACAACCTCCTCTTGCGCTTCATGTAAGGACCCTCAGGCTTTTTAAAAGCATAAGTCAAGTCTTAGTCATCACTAAATCTTTTAGCATCACCATCCTGGGATTTGTACAGGATACAAATAAAATCTTTTAGCCTCATTCATCCTGGATTTTGTACAAGATACAAATAAAATCCCTAAAAGAGTCGATCAAATCCTCAATATTGAGTCAGTCTCTTCAAATTAGCCTCCTCTCAGGCTTTTACACAAATAATTTCTCCAGTCAACCAGCCTCAATCTTAGGATTTGCACAAGACAAATAAAACTCCCCAGTTGAGTCAGTTTTCAATCTTTTAGCTTCATATCTTGGGCTTCAATCAAGATACATAAATCAATCTCCTCACAGATGAGACTTTGAGTCATCTCTGTAGGAAGACATCTCTTGTAATCACTAAAATTCAAATCAAATAATCAAAACTTTTTCCATATAAGTGATGTACGTGACATACTTCTTGATTCAAAATCTAAGCTAGAGTCCATATCTTATCATGGCTCAAAAACTTTTCTTTCATCTAACTGATGTAAGTGACACACTTGTCGATCCTATATCCAAGTTAAGGTCTCTCTCTTAGTATGTAAAGAATTTATAAAGGAAACAGTGGCATTGCTTAAACACAACCTGTTCAAAGCTCTCCGCCCTTATGACATCATTCTCAAATGATTTTAGTGAATATGTGAGATATTTCTCTTAAAGATGACAATTTGTCAAATCTTTTCAACACTTTTTTTAGCTTCATCATCTTGGGATTTAAACAAGATACAAAACAAACTTTTTTCTTCCATAGATTAGGAGGAACTACGAATGCTCTGATTTCTCAATTTCTTTTTTTAGAATATATAGGCATAATATTGTGAGATCTTAGCAAGCACACTAATACAAAACCCTTAGGCCCCGACACCTTCCAAAAAACGATAGAAATACCAAACAAAAACATTCCTTCAGTTTTCACAAAGGAGAAACTTTCCCAATTAAACAACAGACAAACCTAAGTAAGCAAGTAATTCAACAGTAGAAATATACAATCAAGATTCCTATAGATTACTATAGATACTCAGGATGCTAATAACTTCACTTAGTATAACCAACCTCCAATTCCAGATCTCTTGGAATTTGTAGGAAAAACATTTGCGAGCAGGGTTAGTTTAGATTTCTTCCCCTTCCTTTTAAGCATCATAGGATAAATATTAGAAATTCGAAAGTTGTGAGGGCAAAACCTCATATATAGATGTGCTCGTTTCGATGATGTCAAAACTTAGCTCCATAGAGGAATATATATGTTGGACGTTATCACCATATTGCATTTGCATGTCTTGTTTCTCATAATTCAAATGCTCACATAAAATATCACGGTTGTTGGATATCGAGTATCAAAAATGTGTGTCATATGAGTTTGACTTTGTTGGTGTCATGTGTCATATCATAGGTTCCATCAAAAGTGCTGAAAAATATGAAAATAGGCATTTTTGATAATTTCAGGGCTTTGAGTCTACCAAAGACCTGTTCCGGTCGACTCATAATGCAAGTCATTTTTGTGTATTTGATTCGGGTAAGCTTGCGTTGACCCACCGGTCGACTCATACTGTGAGCATTTTAATCTGTCTAAAAATGAATGTTATGCGTCGACGCATGCAAAGCTCCGGTCGATGCATGGTCCTGTTTTCTGCGTAGTTTTACATTAGGGTAAGCTCAGGTCGACCCCCTCTTCTACATAGGTGGACCGTTCACTGTTTTATGTCAAATTTCTGTTATGTCAACTGTCTTTGTGAAGTGGTTTTGTTTGTTATGTCTGTTATGATTGGTATATAAGTTTAGTTGCGATTTTCATTTCACAACATTGAGAAAAATAAGAAAAGTGAAATAGGTGTCGATTTGGTTCTCATCATCTTCATTCTCTTCATATCATATCACAACATTTACACATAATCATCTTTGTTGTGCATTGTGCATTATTAGAGGTGATAACGTTCAAAGCCGAAGATTTGGTTATCCGGTTCGGGTTGAGGAATCGACAGGTTTTTCTTGAATAAAACCTCTAGGGTTTTGTCCTCCAAGATTCTCTGAATTTAGGGGTTTTTGCACGACTCGTCTCATCACATATTCAACCGAGTGAAGGTAATCGAGGAGCTGGAGGTTCCGTCGATTTAGTAATGGTAAACGGAGGATTGTGAGTGGGAGTTTCGGGTTCGACACGTGGGTGATTGAAATCAGCCGGGCCAAATTTTGAAGACTGAAGGTTGTTCAAAGATAGTTCCGTAATCAGAGGTTTATTCACAACTGTCGAAGTACTTGATTCGACTCAAATCAAGGGGCAAGAAGAAATAGGATCTACAACAACAATAGTGTTCGTTTGTTTGATAGTTATTCGCTTCATGTATAAACTTTCAAAAACAGGTTATATCTATATATTAACAGGTCTCAATTCTATTATTAGAATTGAGGGCAGACGTACCCCGAGTGAGGACGACGGGGGAACTGCCTTAACAAATTATTGTGTCTTTTGCCTTACGTTTATATTGCTTAAAATTTATGTTTTAGTGAAAACAATTATATCAATCTAGGTCTGGTTTGAGTAGTGCTAAACTAATTTTTGAACCTAGTACAATCATTGATTGCAAGAGGAAACTTGAGCAATTCACTCTCAAAACAGAATTCACTTGTAGTGCTCTGCACTCCAAGTGTTTGATAAATTGTCTGAACTAAAAGTCTTGTGTGCTGTCTTTTCATAGTGTTAATATTTTTAAGGCATTGGAACAAGTCACACCATATAGTGAGCTGAATCAAATTGATAGTGTGATTAACGTAGTAATTCTCATATCTTGTTATCGGTTTCCATAGGCTTAACACATATCCGGTTTTCTAGTAACCGTTTGTTTTAGACGGTATAGTTCCTCGGCCGCTTCCGCAAATTAAACAATTTTTAAAAACCAATTTTATTGGTAGCGCCGACTCTTTTAAGCAAGTGATCCATTCAACCCGCTTCTAGATCTGTGACATCGTCTAACAAGTGGTATCAGGAGCACCGGTTCATTCCGTGCTTCAATTAGAACTTAGTAGAAAATGGCTAACGAACCTAAAGGGGCTTATAATAGAGCACCTGTTTTTAATGGAGAGAACTATAGTTAGTGGAAAGACTGTATGCGTGTATGCATATAAATTCCATTGACAGGAAGGTGTGAAATGTTATTCTAAACGGTCCCATGGAAATAACCATGAGCGATGAAAAACAAGATGGAATAAGTAATGATGCATTACGATTTGATTTATCACACAATGATAGATCAAATCACACCATGACCAATAGTATGTTAATCCCTTACTATTGATTTTAATGTTACATTTTCTGCATTCTCGTAACATCTTAGAATTTTGAATTGATTGATCTAATTTTACAGCTAATACCTATATTTAATACAGGCCAAATCCTTTGCTGAGAAAACAAAATTTAAAGGAGGTACTTTAGGTCTGACCTATTACTTGTGCTAGTTTTTGCAATGTAATCATCTTATATCATCACTTTAACAGAACCACGTTACCTGTTTTAGAAATCTATGCAGACCTTGCTCAATCGTCGTATGAGGCCTTAAGATTTGTTTATGGAGTGTTAACTACATTTACCCCAAAAGTAAGAGAAACAACCTAATAATCTTAAGATTTGAATATTAATTTTACTATTGATGTTCATTTTAATGCAATTTTTATCATAATTTTGATTAATCTTGATTAATGGTGGTTAAACCTTGATATATCATTGCTGATGATTCTTGCCACGACCTTGATGTGTTATTACTTGTTGTGATCCACATGATCCCATAGGATATATTGATTCAACTTAAGCTTTGATTAATTTTAATTAATATTAGACCTTAGGCCCTTTCATCCATGCATGATAACATTAGCCAGGGTTTTCCTCAAACTCAACTTTAGGTCTACTTTTGCATGATAACACTAGGATACAAATTCCCTTTTAACTTTTTTTTTCTTTCATAAAACAAAAATATTTTCTTCATCAAAAAATACTTAACAAATACGATACATATTATGCATCACGATCCTTAAGTACATAGGAAAAGATGAGCGAGAGTTTTCCTTACTTCTTCTTAGGGTATGTTGTACATAAGATGCTTAGCTTATTTGTACAACGTATTCGCTCCTATTGTCACACACTTTAGTGTGATACATATCTCAAACCACTTGACGCATATCTTAATGAAACACTTCAGCAATTCAAACCTTTTTGCCTTCAAACTTTTCCCTTTCAAGCCTTTTTGAAAAGGGCATGCTATTTCCATTTTACCGCAAACAAATAACGTCTCTAACTGCTAGACTGCGAACTTGTCCATAAAAAGCACACAACAAACCAAACTTTTTTCAACAAGAACTACAAAGTTTTTATTCCCTATGGGATACGTAGGCAATGGGTTGCAAAACTCAAACGAACTCAATAATAAAAACTTGTGTTTTTCTCCAAATAATCATCCATTTTCCTCTTAGCTAGATTAGAGACATCGAATACCCTTTCATGCATAGACAAGTAGATGGTTCCCATCGAGTACAAAAGATGTAAGGGGTCCTAGTACCTCCCCCTTACACATCCGACTTTCGAACCCAATATGGTTGTGATGACTATACCCTATCCTTTCACCTGTGGGTTTTCTTGATGTTTTCCCATTCCTTTCATAGGAATAAATAAAGTTCAATGGAGACTCTCATAAGTCTATCCATGATCGTGTAACCCCATTTTAGGCATCACAAAGATCATATTTTTCGAGGTATGACAGATGGTGACTCTGCTGGGGACTGGTTCACCCCTAAGCAAGTTAAGCCTAGTCTAGGTTGCTTCCTTCGCATGTTTGAGTGTTTGTTTCTCTTCTTTGCTTTCTTATATTCTTTTTCCTTTATTGCTTTTCATGTTATATATCTATGATTCCTTGGCATTTTGAATAAAAAAAATTGATTACAAACCTTGAGGGAAATGCTATATACCCGAGTTTAGAGTGAAAATATAAGATAGGAGAGGTTGAGTAGTATGGGGTACCGAGGAGTCCTCCTCGTGCAGTTTGATACGAGAACCTTGCTTAGAGTAGATTCTAATGAGGATGTTGGCAGGTGTCAAGTTTTTGACATGGAAGGCCAACATTTTCATTGGGATCCATGACTCTAAGGACCTTTTAAAACCTTGAACCATTTGGTCAAAAACTAGGTCTGATAGTCACGTAGTATAGGGCACTGAGGTGTACTCTTCGCGTAGTTAGATACAGAAGGATCTAGTTAGAAGAGACTTTCTTGATGGAGTCGTTTGCATGGAAATCACTAACATACGCAACGAACAGTCAAGGAAGTCCATGACTCTAAGACCCTTGTTTAGAACTCGATGTCGATGGTCACGTAGTATGGTGCATTGAGGTTTACTCCTTGCGTAGTTCGATACGAAGACCTCCCCCAAAAGAGATTCACATGATGGAGTCGTCAACCGTCATGTTCATGACGTGTCTGATGAACAGTCGTATAGATCTGTGACTTTGGGGTTCCTTTAAACTCTAGAGCCTACCCTTTGAGATCCTTGTAAAGAGAGCAATCAAAGTATCTTCCATCCGTGCCTCAGAATCTTGGAGCCACTTATCTGGAAACCCCATAATCATTCATTCATGCATTCATTCATCATATAAAATAAAAATAAAAGCCCTCAATTTCTTATGTTTGTTGCAGATTAAAGTATTTGACAAAGCAATCATGACAAGTCAGATTAAAAGAAAGAACACCTCCACCTTCAAGTTTAAGGAGCCGAAGAATGATAGCTTGAAAGCTCTGAGCTCAAAGATCACTGCCATCAAATATAACAAATTACATGCCAACTTTGGAAGGATTCTGGATGTGCTGACTAAAAATGTTGACGTTGAAGCTCTCACAGCCCTGGCTCAATATTATGATGTCCCGCTTTGTTGCTTTATATTCTCTGACTTTCAATTTTCTTATACCTTGGAGGAGTTTGAGACGTTATTAGATCGACCCATTAAAGACTTTAATCCCTTTTTAATGATGGACAAAGACCTTACTATACCCAAGGTGGCTGCTACTTTGGATATTCCGACTGATAATGTGGTAGACAACTGGTCAAGCAAATGAAGGTTCTCAAGGGCTTTCTTGGAGGAAGAAGCGTGGAAGTGTGTCAAGGAAGAAAAATGGGTGTCTTGTGGAGCCATTCTGGCACTGCTTATGTATGGAATTGCGTTGTTCCTGAAGGTGGAAAAGTATGTAGAGCGTTCAACTATAGAGATTTTCTAGACTGGTAATCCTGTTCCATTCTTGTTGGTTGACTTTTATCATACCTTCCACACTCGTCACGAAAAGAAGGGTGGAGTTTTCTTTTGCCGCGCTCCCTTACTGCATATGTGGATGAGGATGCACATGTCTCAGAAGGGTCCTTTTATAGCCAGGCAACTCCAATGGCCTCAAAGATTTACTTCCCTTACTGATAGTAACATCACTTGGTATAAAAGGGATTGAAACATCAAAACCATAATTCTCAGTTGTGGAGGATTCCTCAATGCACCTTTGATAGGATTATGACTACATCAACTATAATCATATACTTCTCAAAAGACAACTTGGACTCTCCATGGAAGGTCCCCTGAATAAAAGCATCTGGTACCATTTGTTATCAATGATGTATCTCCCGTAAATCCTGATGTATGAAGAGTGAGGAGTTCATGGTCGAAAGTGATTAGAAGCAGTCCAAATCTAAAGAAAAATATTGCTATCAAGAAACCATATATCAGATGGGTAAAGGAAATAACCCTAGTTGCTAAACTCCATTTTTCCTTTGATCCATCAGTTTTTCCTCTGAGTCCAGAGCCTAGTCCAATTTTTCCTGAAGACGTAGACAAGCTTATATGAAAATCTGAAAAACTTTGAAACTTGTATGAAAGTATATGCACATGCTAGCGGTTTTATATGAAGAGATTTTTAGCACCTAATGCTTATATACACATGAATTACTATTGTAGCTTAATCTTCATCTTTAATCCATTGATTATCAAAGGGTAACCAATCTTGAAAACTTGATTTCAATCTTTTCTCTTTTGATCTTTCTTCTAGTATAACCCTTTTTGTCTTTATAAAAAAAATGATAACATGATGATGAACATCTTCTTTTCAACAAAGAAATTGAGATGCTAAAATATGAACAATTATAAATTTATTTGGTTTTTTTTTATTTATAATCAAATAGGAAGATACAAAGATACTGATTTTATGTCTCATCAAATAGAATAATATAAATGTTGCTATTTTGTTTAGACTTTTCATTGTTATGTTGATTTGAAAATTATTTGGAGTTCTTTTTCTGATTATTCCAGGTACTCCGGTGTCAAAGTTTTCGTGGATTTAATTTAGAGCAAGATACAAAATGTTGTTATTTTTTTGTTAAACGAAGTAATGGAAATAATGAATGAATGGAGTGGATTAGAGGTATTTTGTTGAATGAAGAAGCCATGTATTTTGATGAATGAACAAGTGATATATTTTGTTGAACCAATCTATACTATTATTATTGTGTTAAATTTGGAGTTAATTTTGTCTTTTATTAAGAAGTATTAGTTATTACAAACTTTTCCATTATAAAAGAAATACATTTAAAGGTTATACACATAATTTTTTCAAATATAAAAAAAATGAATAAATTACAATTAAAAAAGTATGAGTATATGTAAATACGAGAGGTATCTCAAAATCCACAAGTTTCCATTTGATGGATACTCATACACAAAATGAGAGTATCCAAAAATAAGACAGATACAAACATCATATTTATTAAATGAAACAGATCCAAATATCATATTTACTAAACAAGATAAATAATCAGAAATTAATACCCACCCTCATTAATGTCCAGTGTCATTCCTAATCTCAAAGGCAATTATTAAAATATATTGAATTAAAACAAATAAAAAGCTGAAAAATCTGAATTCATAATTGAAAAAAAAAGAGTTTGGCTAAAACAATAAATATATTTAATAAAAAATTTCACAATATTTGATCGGTAACATACCCCTTTGACTTTGACACGTTGTAATCACTTCTTCAAATATATTTCTAATTATTTAGTGGCAATATTTTTTATGCAAATTACAATTTATTATTTTGTCGATCCTCCATACTCTAATTATTAGTCTTTCTAATTAAGTGCAGAGAATATTTGATTATGCAATAATCTAGAAAAAATTACACAATCTAACCAGTTTTAATTATTTGGTTAGGATTAATTAAATGGTAGTGCAGTTTAAAAAAAAAAACTAAATTAAAGCGACTTTAAAAATTTATACACAATTATCAAAACAAATTAAAGTAGATTATATCCCATGATACTACTATTCAGTAAAAGTAAATAAATTCTCTTCTCAAATTACAAATGAAGTACATTAGTTTTTTTTAACTCATTTATATAAATACATTTATTATATCAAATAAACTTTCTATTTTACGGTTACTATTAACACAATACATATTTTATATTAATCAATAATTACCTTAATTTAAAAGATAAAATTATTATTTTTAAATATTAAATATTCTTTTTTTATTTCAGGAGTTCTTTTTTTTTTTACTTTAACAATTGAATTTATATAATCATTATTAATTTCAAATTTAAATACATATATAAATACATTTTATATTGCACTAAATTTATATATAAATTTAAATATCTTTTATATTATATCAAATAATTTTACTCACGCGGAGCACAGGTATCTAGGGTATTTAGTTACATTTGTAAATATATAGCCAACCCAACAATCTACTTTCTTTCTTTACGTGCCTTATAAAAGCCACGAGTATCTAGGGTATTTAGTTACATTTATAAATATATAGCCAACCCAACAATCTACTTTCTTTCTTACGTGCCTTATAAAAGCCCTCATAAACCCTAACACAAAGCAGAGATCAAAACATTTGGCTGCTGCGGAATTATTCTCTCTCAGTTTCCACAAAAATATTAAAGAATAGCTTTCGCGCAGCAACACATTGATAACTAATCAAACAAATGGCTAAACATCTTGTTTCTCAATCTCTCCCTCTGTTTCATCTTCATCGGTCAGTTCCAATTCTCATTCATCCTAACATTTTTATTTTATTTCGTTTAATCTAATCTTACACGCTCAGTTTAGTTTACCACTTTTTTTTCTCTCGTAGGCGAGGTTTTGCTGCGGTATCTGATGTTTCAGCGAGACTGGGCCGCGGAAAGTTGGGAAGCATTGAAGAGAAGCCCGTGTCAAGAGATGGCCAAGAGGCCTGCTCGGTTTGGGTCCCGGATCCGGAAACTGGATACTACAGGCCAATTAATGGCACACCTAAAATTGACCCGGTGGAGCTCCGACGGGTGCTACTCAAACACAATACCAGATCATCCAACTAGAGCATAGAGGAGCAGAAGCTACGGTTACCGTGCCATAGTGAGATTTAGGTTTTGCGGCTAGTTAAATTTTGGTTTATGTTAAGCTTTATAGCAATATACTTTGGATCCAGTGAAGATTCCCTTTTAAAATTTATAACTTCTTTAATTTCTAATTGCATAAGATTCCCTTTTAAAACTGATTGAATAACTTTTTATACATAATTGCATAGATTCCCTTTTAAAACCGATTGAATAACTTTTTATACACGTATAAGATACTTCACTATTCAATAAGTTCTTTATACACCTATAAGACACTTCACTATTAGCTTAGTGATTGGAGGAATTTTTTATCTAAATATCTCACTTTTAAAAATAAAAAAACTCTAAAAAATGATTTTTTAGATTATTTTCTAAAATATTTTAATTTGAAAAAAAGTTAAATACGATCTCCATACTAATTAGTGATAGTCTTATAAGCTTAAGAGGTGTCGTCAATTAGATTGTTTGGAGACAATGTGTTAAATTTGAATATTGTCTTCAATTCATTTGAAGACAAGGTTTAAATATAAAATTTTAAACAAAAATAATTAACATTAATAATTAATTATAAATAATATTACATAAATTAATGATGACGATCAGCTTGATCATACCGCCTGCCCTCGTTGTTGATTCACTCCAGGTATTTGAGGGTTTGAGGTCTCAGAAACATCAGTAGGATCTCTAAGAAGTTCTTGTATTTCTAAGAAGTCTTGTGTATGGAGTGACGACACATTGTCGTAACTGAGTTTGCGATCCATGCTAGAGTAGTTGGGATGTGATGAAGGGGACATTGTTGTGCGGCCTGGACGATTGAAGGGGGACATTGGTGTGAAAGATTCATTGGTGAAAGGTTAAAATGGTAGTGGTGTTTGAAATTCATAAGGTTGTTGTAATGTTTGTCTTTGTCGGCTATGATGTTTGTGTGTGTCAGCTATGGTGTGATGTTTAAGCGTTTTGGTTATGGTACGATGTTTGAGCGTTTTGGCTATAATACGATGCTTGGGCGTTTTGGCTATATCTTGATGTTGTGTTTAAGGTATATGCATTTTGGGTGTCTTGATAATAGTCATTTTGTTGTATATGGTATGGGGACACTCTTAGTTTTGTGGTTAGGTGTCTGGCATGTTTGAATTGTGGGTTTGTGTGTTTGTGGGTCAGTAACTCGCACCATTGTCATTCTTGTCATTCTTAACTCGCACCCACCTACGCAGTGCATCAAGTCTCTCAATACTTTCAAATTTTTTCGCCTTCAGGTTTGTCTCTGTCTAACCAACGATTCAACTCCCTCTGTAGTTGCTTGGAACTTTGAATGTTACAGAAGAGCATCTTCATCACAGGCTTCTCTCTCTCTCTCTCTCTCTCTCTCTCTCTCTCTCTCTCTCTCTCTCGAATAAATCAATTTCTTGTAGCAGCGACGATACATGTTATCACTAATACAAGAGTATGAGAAAAGATGTGAAAATAATTGATCACGTCACCTCCATTTATAGTAAAATTACACATTGCACTTTGTCTCCAAATGAATTGACGACATCATTCAAATTTAACACACTGTCTCCAATTGAATTGGAGACACCATGTGGTGTCTCCAATCCAATTGGCGACACCTCTTTATCCTACAAAGCAGTTGTCAATTCATATAGAGACAACACCCTATAACTCCTCTAAAATGGGGTACTCTAGGAAATAAATTGAAAAGTGAATTATTTTGGATTTTTTCCGAAAAAGTAAGGTATTTGGATAAAAAATTCTGACCAAAGACCTATTATAATAGTGACAAGAAAGTATAAGATAATTAAATGCTTGTTTTTTCTAACATTCAAAAGTGTATCTATATATATATATATATATATATATATATATATATATATATATATATATATATATATATATATATATATATATATATATATATATATATATATATATATATATATATATATATATATATATATATATATATATATATATATATATATATATATATATATATATATATATATATATCAATGAGTAACGCATGGTCAATAATCTATATATCAATGAGTAACGTATGGTCAATAATCTAAGTATAATCTAAGCATGGTATAACATAATTATCGAAAATTAGTAATAATAAATTATTCTATTCTATTTGAGAGTATTATATATTTTATTAAATGACGAAGTTTAGAAAATTTGAGGAAGTCCTTTCGTGAGGATGTCAACATTGATTTCGGAAGGGAACATAAAGAACACGTGTCTAATTAGGAGTTACTTTTTCTAAAATCAAAATGAATGTCCATCTCAATATGCTTGGTATGTTCGTGTTGCATAGGATTACTAGAAAGATAAATGACACTATCATTGTCACGATACACCAAAGTGACCCGAGGAATAGGAAAATGGAGCTACTTAAGAAAATTATGAATCCAACATGACTCAGATCTAACATTAGCAACACCTCTATATTCAACTTCAACACTAATGTGTGTGTGTGTGAGAGATAGAGATAAAGATATATATATATATATATATATATATATATATATATATATATATATATATATATATATATATATATATATATATATATATATATATATATATATATATATATATATATATATATATATATATATATATATATATATATATATATATATATATATATATATATATATATATATATATATATATATATATATAGAGAGAGAGAGAGAGAGAGAGAAAGAGAAAGAGTTTCCTTTTGGAAGACTAATAGATAAGGTTGTCACCTAGAAAAATACAATAGCAAGATGTGGAGTGTCTGGTGTCTGGACATCTACTCCAATCAGCGTTAGTGTAGGAGATAAAGTGTGTGATGGGGGTTGGTGATAAGTGTAATCCAAAATGTATTGTACCTTGAACATAACGCAAAATGCTTTTGAGAGCAAGCATGTATTTCATGCAAGATGCATGCATATAAAGACAAACTTGTTGAACTGCATATGATATGTCAAGCCGAGTAAAGGTGGGATACTGTAAAGACCCTGCAAGATTCTAACATAGAGATGGGTCTTCCTAAGGAGTGTCAGAGAAGGTGCTAACTTTATTCTTGGTGTCAATAGGAGTGACAGAAGGTTTGTAGGATGACATGCTAGTATGTTCGATGATCTCTGAGACATAAGTGCTTTGACTTAAAAAGATCCCACTAGGATGACAAGATAAAACAATACCCAAAAGAATAACCCAGGGGACCTAAATCCATCATCGCAAACTCAGATGCTAAGAGTGACATAATTGATTTGAGAAGAGCATTAGTAGAGGTGATAAGTATAATTTCGTCTACATATAGAAGAATGTATGCCATGTCAGAACTTTGTTGATATAAGAAAGGGATTGGCTGATGTGTTATGGTGGAAACCAATGGTGGCGACATAATCAATAAAGCATTGGTATCATGCTCTGTGCGCTTGTTTGAGACCATAAAGTGACTTCTTCAGACGACAAACATAATCTGGATGATAAGGGTTGTGGAAACCCAATGGTTAATGCATGTAGACAGTCTCATAGAAATCACCACATGAAAATGCATTATGTATATCCAATTAGTGAATGGGATAATATTTTGATAGAGCAACGATGAGCATTGTGCGAATGGTAGCTGGTTTTACCACGAGGCTGAAATTTTCATCACAATCCACACCTGCAACCTGTGACCTACCATCACCTATAAGAAGAGCCTTATAACGCTCAAAGAAGCCATTAGAATTTTTCTCATGCCTAAAACTCCACATAGATCGAATAAGATTAACATCATAAAGACAAGGAGCTAATTCCCACGTCTTATTTCTAATAAGAGCATCAAATTCAGATTGCATTGCAAATTTCTAATTCGGGTCGAATAAGTCTAGTTTGGGAATTTTAGGTATGAGAGAGATGCTTTGGTCAGGTTAAGAGACTGATATGGTAAATATCTTGTTGGGTTTAACAATGTTTTTCATGTTACAAGTTGTGATGGTTTGTGTAGGTGGATGTGACTGTGGTTGGGTTGGTTGTGGTGAGGGAGAGGAAGTTGTAGTGGGGGAGTTGGTAGGGGAGTTATGAGATAGTGATAGTTGGTTTCTGGGTGAAGGTGGATAGTCAATTGTGGTTGCTATTGTTAGTTGGGTATGTGCAATAGTGGTGATATTTGATATTGCAATTGATGTACTATGTAAGAGTGTAGGTTATGATTTAAGAAGTTATAAGAGAGAGGGAAAGGATATCATATCTTGGTGAAGGGAAATTGTATTTCATCAAAGATAACATTCCTCGAAATTATTAATCTCGTAGATGTGTGCAGGTGGAATTTCAGTGGTATAAGAGTTGCGTTGGTGGTGACTGATTTTGAAGTGTTTTACAAGGAAGAATGTTTAAAAGATAAGTTACCATGTGAAGAGCATGATGCTAAAACGATATGGGAACGGAAGAATGAGCTAGCATAGTACTTTGTTATTAATGGTTCTTATTTTGTGTTCCACTTTCCCATTTTGTGAGGATGTGTGGGAGAAGAGAAATAAAAAAAATAAGGCCATGATCAGTGTAATATTTTCGAAGTAGCTCATTATTATATTCACTGCCATTCTCACATTGAAAAGAGTTTATGTTGGAATAAAAGCTGTTTGTACCATATCTCTAAGGTTTTGATGATAATACAGTATTTAAAGAACAATAAGGTATAGTAAAAAATATTCAAGTATGCTGGACCATAGACTACAATTTTTGAAGAAAACTTAATACTGGAACTAAGAACATTTAAAGAGAAGCTAAAGATCTAGATTCTGAAAGATCAGAAGCTAAAGACCAGGCTCTAAAGACTCAGACTCTGAATGAAGTCAACCATTGAAGATCCAGACTCTGAAAAAAATCCAGTCAACGTAAGGATCAAGGAGATTCTAATAGATCACTGTTAGACTCTGAGGACATTTTATCTTATTCTAATCACGTGGAGACTTAAGCAAAAATCTACAAAAGATAACTAGGATGCAACATATGATTCCTTTAGTAGCCAAGGATTTTCAAACGAGCTTTCAACATTATTAACCATATCAAGAAACATCTCAACATCTTTGAATCAAGATTCTCAAAGACTCTCTTGTACAAACTCTTCAACGACTCTTTTTCTCTCTATATAAGGAGATGGAAACTTGAAGAAAATGAAATGAACCATTGATAATAAAAGATTTGTTTCTTTATCAAACAAAATGCACAAGTTTAACTTAGAATTTCTTAACACTTGTACGTCTTAGAAATTCTTCACTCTTAAAGAGTCTTTTTGTGTTGTATTTTGTCTAAACCTCTAATTGTATATCAAGTGTAGTTTTCACAATCTCTTAACTGTAAGTTAGAGTTTAAGAAGTCTCTTGCTTGTGTTCTTGAACATTTGAAGTCTCTGTTAGTTCCTGATTGACAGGCATTTTGGTAAAACTAGGTGTATTCACAAGATGTCCTACAGGATGTTGTGACATCTCTTTTTAAGGTTCTGCAGGTAGCTTTGTATGTTGTAGCAGGACTTCTCATGATGTCATGCATGATGTCCTGACACCTATGAACAAAACATTCTGTATGAATGTGTTAGTTTGTTTATCTCTTGCGTGCAAACCTATTGCACTGATCTGTAGTAATTCTGCAAGGTTGTTGGTATTACGCAAAGGCGTTTTGGATTCTCTTTTGAGGATCGTGTGGAGCTACTCTCAGAAGATTATCTTTGAGATTTAATTAGAGATTTGAAGAAAGATTTGATTGGATCTGATTAAACAAATCAAATATGTTTCTTTGCTACAATTTATGAAGATTGATCTCTTCTCAAATCTGCTGCTACTTTTGCCACAACCCAAGCCCGTTCAGTATTACTATTTAAGGATGTGCAAACCCTAGATTTGAGATCAGAGAAGCTAGGATTAAAGTGTATGTGTTTGTGTAAGGTTTAGCTTTCGTGTGTTTTAGTAATTTGTGAGTCATTCACTCATTGTCTTAATGTGTGAATTGGACTAAGTTTTGCATTGTAATTTGTTCACTCAAAGCTTGTAAGCAAGAGTGTATTGTACTTGATTGAAGCTTTTAAGCAAGATCAAGTTGTGTCTTTGAAGAGTGTCTTCTAAAGTATTCTTATTTGTTATTATTATCACTGCTGTGATTGAGGGGGAGTGAGAGGTGTCTCTTATCTAGGTGTGTCCTAGGTAGAAATTGCAAGGGTAGAGATTAGGTGAGAAGATGGTAAACTAGAGAGAGTATACTGTATATCTTCAAACTAATTCTATTTAGTGAATTTCCTTCCTAGCTTGGTAGCCCCCAGACATAGGTGTGTTTTCACCGAACTGGGTTAACAATTGCTTGTTGTTGCACCCCAAAATTTGCCCAACCTTTTCTTAACTTGGTTTATGTTTCATTTCATTTCTTTCTAGCATTTGCATTACATAGCATGTTGCATTGAACAGGGGATTAAGAGATTGTACATAGCAAGAAGGGTCTACTCAGAGGTTTGAGCCTAAGCAAGTGGTTTTACTCAAGTTTGGATGGTAATCAAGTCATTAGGAAGTGGGCATTGGTCTTGTGAAAGAGAGGATGGATGTATGTGGGTCAGCTCCTAACTTGGAGGCCAGTGGAAGATCATCAGGGGTTTGTGAGGTCATGGTTATGGATATAAGATGTTGAGAGAGCTCATTGAGTGCCTTGAGGGTCATTGTGGAGCTCATCCAAGTGTTTGTGCTAAGTGTGAAGAGTTGCAGTTGAAGGTGTTACAATTAGGGTTTTCATCTGGCTAGTTCCCAGTCAATTGTGCAATTGAAGGAGATTAAAACTCAATTCAAAGTCTCTATGGTCATGGGATGTTGTGTTAAGAAATATTAGACATCATTTAAAGTTCAATTCATCAAGGGTTAAGGGTTATGACGCTTCGAATGACACCTGAATCAGACATCTAAAACTCAAGTTATGAATTTTAGAAAATTTTCAAAAATTGTTCCCAGTGTAACCGGTTACACCAAATGAGGTAACTGGTTACACCCCTTGTAACCAACCACACTACGCAAAATACACTTAGTGTAACCGGTTATCCAAATCCCGGTAAGCGATTACACCCTCCCAATTTGCCCAGAAAACACGTTTTCACAACAGTGTAACTGGTTACCCCTTTCCTGGTAACCAATTAGACCTGCAACATAAGCACTTTTCTGCTACTTAGCAGTATGAAATCACTCTTTGACACACCCTAAAATCCCACTTTTCATACCATTCGTTTAACACATAATTTTATTTAAAAGTCAGTTTTCATAAACACTAAAACCCCAAATTCTTTTCACCAAAAACGCTTATAACTTAGTTCCAACTCTGACTCGCAACCACACACAACAACACAACATCTACCTCAACAATTCCATCAAATGCATAATTTCAACAGCAACATTATGCAATTTACCATTCACTCATCAACCACAACATCATCATACAACATTCTAACACGTCCAATTCATCAAACAACACACAATTGCATGATCCACACAATTAATCCAACAATTACAAATTGCAACAATGATCATGAAATTACAACAATGACATAATCTATCCACCATCATCATCATCATACTAACTCTTAGATAATTAGAATCCCACCTTTACCTTAGAGTTCTTGCAAAAGTTTTTCAGCAATGATGGTCTTCGCTTCCCCCTTGAGCCCTAGCCTCCTTTCCGCTTTTCTCTTGTTTTCACGATCTGATAGTTTCTCTCCCACTATCCCTTATTATTATTATTATTATTATTATTATTATTATTATTATTATTATTATTATTATTATTATTATTATTATTATTATTATTATTATTATTATTATTATTATTATTATTATTATTATTATTATTATTATTATTATTATTATTATTATTATTAATTCCACTAATTAAAATAATAACAATAATAATACTAAATATTCATTTAAATAATATTCACTTAATATTATTTAATTAAATAAATAGTAACTAATTTAAGTTAATTAGTTCTACTCACCACACCACTAAGTTCTACACTATTACATACACACCCCCAACACATTAAATTTTATTCTTAAGGCTACTATCCCACACCAAGGGTAGCTCAAACACACCAATAACACAACACAATCACAATCATCACATGATTAAGTTACGAAAAATAAATAAATAAAATCGGGTGTTACATTATACCCTAGAAAGTTATGATATTTAAAGAAACCCCGATTCGTTCTTTGTTCCAATGGCAATACTTTTGTTCTTGGTGACACTAAAATCTAGCCATCTTCAGCCAATAAGTAAATTTTTTTATCATATTTAGTCATGTCGAAGGCATAAGTTATCTTACGGAATTTATCATTTTCTCTGGTTCAGAAGGATTATTTCCATTTGTAGGTGTAAGCAACTTACACACATATGAAGGCCCTGGCTTTAATTCGGCCACGTCGACCTCATTTTCTTCGATATAGTTATATTCAACATTTGACGTCTAGTCACTATCTTCCATATCGACGTAGGCCAATCGTTCCTTCTTACCCTTGTTTACTCTGGCTTTCTCAGCCTTTAATCGTTCGACCTATCAAACTCTATCTGCTAGTTGGGCCATATCTCTAAGATACTATGTATCTAACTTCTTCCTAATAGAGTAATCTAACCCTCAACGACCATTTTGAATAGTTCATGTTCAAGTATTTGAGTGAAGCACATTGTCTTCAACAGTAAAAAATGGTTCAAGTAATCGTCTATTAACTCAATGAACTTTTACTTTACACTCGACAATTCTTTCAAACTAATCTTAGATTGCCCGATATAAAACTGCTCATGGAACAACCTTTCTAACCGAATATAATCATTGATGGAATGAGGAGGAAAATTCGTAAACCATGTAAAAGCATTCTTTGTAAGAGAACTAGGAAAACATCTCATCATTAAGTTCTCATTATTCTCTATGTCCCCTTCCTCAGTGAGATATCGAGCAATATGCTCGACTATGGAATCATTGGTATCCCCAGAAAACTTGGTGAACTTAGGAACCTTGCATCCCCTTGGTAGTTCAGTTTGTAACACGTATTTTGACAATGGATATGTATAATTTGGCCTCTATAAGCCCGTATTTACACCATTTTGTGCCATTTTGCTTTCGACCATAGCTGCAAGATTATTTTCCCTTATTATGTTATCATGTCTAACTTACTAAACCACTTGGTCTGCATCCAGGTTTTGATTAACTATCAAAACTGGTGGATGTTCAGCCTCCCCAAGTCTTGTTTGTTCGACCAAATGGGGCACGGATTGTTACCCATGATTCACTATTTTCTCGTCAAGGACTACCACTTTGTTTCGAATTGGTTAATTCGGCCACTTGAGGTTGTACTATTGGTCGAACTTGCGTCGGAGGTATGCTAAAGAAATTAGAAATTTGATTCATTTGAGTTGTCAATTGTTGGTAACTCTGATTCTTATTCTGAATAAATGGGTTAAATATGGTACCCATTTGTTGGGTGAGAATATTGACCATATCATGGTTACTCTCGTCCATCTGTTATCTCATTGCCATGAAAAATTTGTAGTGAATGTTGGCATTATAATATCACATTCCTTATTGGGGATGTATGGTTCGACCGGGGTAACGTATGGCCGAACCAGATGCCAGTATAGGCGAATACGCATTTGCAGCATTGTCAGCTGAAGTGTTAGTTTGTAGGTTTGCCATCATTGATGTTGGCATACAAAAAGGTTGTTCACGCCCAGGCACATGCATTGTAAAAATTGTGGCAAAAGTTCTAAATTCATTGCCACATTTGGTCTGGGAGTCACAGGGTGACTCTATGTCATCGAAAGGGGAAAACAATTTTTCTTGTGCAGTTGATGGTGCAACTATCGTGCTAACAACAGAAGGGATTGGCTCAGTCAAACTTGTAGTGACCGTGCCTGTCCCCAAGCTATTCAATGGTTATTCTCCGTTATTATTTCTGGGAGAAACCATTATTTTAATGTATTTCCTCGTTGGTTTTCAAACTTCTTTTTTGGTTATTTTCCCGCTCCTCAATCTCATGCAGACTCACACTCTGAGAAGTTTCTTAAATGAAGAAGTTTACACAACTTTTTTTTATTAAAAGCAAAAAGTAAAAAGTTCTCACAAAAAGGGTACCACCGGGTGTTCCAACTTGTTTACTGTGAAATTTAATAAAGAAAACAAGTTTCAATTAATACTTAATGGATTAAACTCAAAAAGATCCCAAGACATATTTGTGCAAGTCATGACCTTTTAAACAATATATTGGTACTGAAATCGAAATTCAATGTTTAAGAACAATGACTAAGACTGACTGAAATCGAAATATAAAAAACTTAGAAGCAAAATGGCTCAAGATAATTTAGATGCAAAAAATGATTTGAACATAAAAAGACTTGAATTCATAAAAGTGGAACGCATACGTACATTCTTCATTCGTTTCTCAATCACACAAATACTTAGAATTTTGTAGAATTTGCGTACAATTGCAAACCCCTAAAACATAAGCAAACATATACTTATATACTATTCTATAATAACCGTCTATAACGATCGACTAAGCCAAACATGCCACGTCTTTGTCTACATGCAACCTTCATCTTTGATAGACCACCACGTGTCCTTGAATAACTACCTTGTCTTATTGAATCACACCTTATTTTGACTTCATAGAGAGAACTTGAAAACTCTGAATTTCACTAAGTCACAAACTTAACGAACCTCTTTGGTCTCTTACTTATTGCAACATTCAACCAAAATTGGCATTATCCTTTCACAAGTCGAAAAAGACCTTATAATCTTAATTAACCACTTCGATCTTTCCACAAAGCATTATTTCATGATCTTAGTCTCATCCTTACTATTAAATGCATGTATCCAGAAATATGAGATAACACCCGCTCAGAGGGAACCAGACAACAAATCTATTTCAAGTGTATCTCACTATTGCAGAAAACACATATCACAACAGTTGGAAAAGGGATACCACCACGCAGGTCCAACCATTGTGTTGTAAGGTGTGATTATATGTATGATGACTTGCACCACGGTCTTGCAACCATGATTGTATCTATGTAGCGCGCTACCTACCACAACAGTTACTTTAACCAACCTTTGTGGTATTATTTAACGTGATATATTTAATCACGGTTGTTCTAAACAAACCTGGTTAAATATAGACCTGAGTTTATTAAAAATCATGTGGAATACTTATTTTGTCAATCCTCACTAAACATACAACCTTCCAATCTGCACTTCAACACCTTATCTGTATTTTGTTCTTTGATAGTAAAAATTTAGTTTAATGATCCTAGTTCTTCAACCACCCCTGACTTCACCTCTAATTATTTTTGTAAAATATTATTTACTTTGCATACAAAATTAGAGGTGGAGAGAGGGGTGGTGGAAGATCTAGGATCATTAAACCAAGTTCTAACGGTTAAGGAATAATATGCAGTTAACATTGTGAAGAATACTTGTCAAGAATTGAATGTGTACTTATTTTCTAATACAATTTTATATATCATATCATAATTTTCTAATATAGTTTAGAAAGATATATATTTGCCAAGGGATTAGAAAAACACTCAAACCACATAATATATAATAAAATCATCTTTTAAACAAACATTAACAAAAACATTTATCAAAAACATTGATCAACGAAAAACCATAAACAACAAAAACGATACAACAAACATATCAAGTCATAAAATGCTTCAGAAACATACCACACATGTTCCATAAAGGCGTGTTGTCAATGAAATAAGGATGAAGATAAATTTAGACCAGCAAACTTATGTAAAATTTGAATGGATGTCATTCTGGATCTTTGACACAAGTTTGTCAGGCTAAATTTATCTTCGTCCTCTTTATTGAAAGACGCATCTGTACCTACAAGTCAAAACAAGAAAGAAGTTCAAACATCGTGAAATAAAGCTATTGAGATAGATTTTGAAAAAAAATACTATAGAGAAAATGAACCTGTAAATATCCATTGGCTAAGGTTTGTTGTTATGGTTTTTCGTTTTGGGATTTCCATATGAGAAAAAAGAGTGAGAGAGTTGTTAGGATTTTGTTTTGAGAGAAACGAGAAAGAGTTGTTAGGGTCTTATTTTGAGAGAGACGACTGTAATATACTAAAGTGTTACATAACTCCGCTTATATATAAATAAAGTATCACCTTTCATCACGGTTGTTAATAAAAATTGTGGTGATATACAAGGTAAATAACATTTTTATCTCGATAAATGGCTAATTGTAGGTGTTGGGATTTGAACCATTTCACCCCGTGTACCTTTCTATCACGGTTGCTTCACTTGACCGTTGTGACATGTCCTCTAGTAAATACAAAAAAAGCGCCTAGAAATAAAGTATTACAATAGTTAACTGTATGGCTGTTACAAAATTGGTGTTAGGAAAGATATATTTTGTAGTAGTGTCTTGACCACTTTGTAGAAGAGGATATGCACTTTAATACCTATGTCAATCATTGTGAGATGTGTCCATTTGACGACATAGTCTTATACTAGGGATGGTTGGCTTGTGGTTCATGTCTGATATTTCCTCATCTGACTGAGCACATCATACGGCAACTCGGCTAGACCCAGACTATTCTCATACACCCTGTTGTCTCTGTTCCTCCCATTATAACACATAGAGATATGGATGCCATGTTTGATGATTATCATAGTCATTTGTACCAAAGGAGACACAAAGTACCATAGTTGACAACAGCTAGAGCTATGTAAACGGGTACATCGGATGGTTCTTCATGGTGTTACATCCATATATTGTGCATGATGCTCCAAAATATCATCCGAGGTCAGGTCATCAGGAGATACTAGAGGATGAACACGCTAGGTTAGATCATGCTCATGATGTGTTACTTAGATGTCGTTGTATTGTGGAGATTGCGCAAGAAGGTATTGACAAAGGTATCTTTCTTGATGGTTCTGAGGTGATGGAGATCATATATGCCATTATGACGGAGGCACGAGATGCACTGATGTGCCGAAGACAGGGTCGGAGGACGGGGGTATAGGAGGTGGAGGAGCCCGAAGAGCCCGAGTCCGACATGCACAACAGTTGATAGTATTTGTAGTTTGGATTTATGTTCAGATATATTTTATTCTTACTTATTTCGACTTCATTGTATATTTCGACTTTATTGTGATGTCCTGATGACTTATTTTGACTTTGGATTTATATATATCATTTTTTGCATATCAGTTGTATGGTTTAATGCTTATCACATAACATGGGCCTTAACATTTATAAATTGTCATTTTCATATGAGTAACCATAAAACTAACTTAACTTTTACAATTTTGACTGGTTAAGGAGATGCATCTCCGGATCAATAAATGTTTAAAATTGGCCTTTTAGAGAGGGATGCATGAGGTGTGTTTTAAAATATTTTAAAAATGCATCTCCGAATCAATTGTAACGTTTTGATTTGAAACAAAAGAACATCCAAAAATACATCTATAAAATTAGAAATATTTTGAATTTTTTGTAAAATATTTTTTCACCCTATAGGATAGAATAAGAAATTCTAATTTGTGATTTAAATAATCAATAGAAACATTTGATATGGTAAATTTTGGTTTAAGGTGAAATTGTAAGGGTGTCATGATTAACTATAGGGGTGCCTGATAGAAAACTTTTCATTAAGATTCTTTAGAGTTACTAGATTATGGGCCACATGATAAATTTTTGAAAAATTCTCTATCCACCTTCCAATAATCTCATAGATTTTTTTGAAGTATTTACTTTTATCTATTTTAAAAGAATTATTTAGAATACTTATTTTAAAGTATCCTTTCAATAATTCATCTTTTACTTTCTAAAGCTTTTTGAATGATCCTTACGATACGGTGTAAATTGTTACTTCTCTCAGCTTCAAATTATAAATCATTTTTTCTAAAAAAATTGTCTCAAATTATATATCATTTATTTTTTTTCTTCAATTTTTTAAATTTCTTTTTCATATATAATAAATGAATAATAATATTATAACATCATATATAATATTTTTTTCATTTAAAATTAATTAATATATTATTTAAAACATATTTTAATGCAAATAACAGACTAATTGACACAAATTTAAAAATAATCATTATTGTTACTAACTTTTGTTTTTACATGCAGATATATTGAGTATTGACCAATCACAATCACTCATGCATAATTAAAAAATAATAATAATAATTATGATTAAAACAAATATTTCAATTATGGTTTCCTATCTAGTCCGAGTTGAAGGTGTAACACAAGAATCCATGGGTGTCCACACCACACAGATCACGCCATGATTGAAAGATTGCTTATGTCTTGCTGTCTGTTCTAGACAACATTTGTAGTATCAGTAAACGCCAAGCATTTAATTGATTCGATTTAACGTTGATCCAAATTCATCCATATCTTCAATTATGAATCACTTTTCAGATTTTCCAAGCTTTTGTCACTTTGTACAAAGACCTCCTCGAGTGAGAGAAAGAGAGAGAGAACTATTGTCACTTGCCCTACAACCTGAAGGATCTGAGAACAGCCACGTTCCATTGCTGAGCTCAAATTTCAGAAAACATAGCAAAAGTAGTGGACCTATGGGTCCTTAAATAATTATGCATTTTTTGTTGAAGTGAAAGAAGCTTGGTCCGTATGCCCGTTGGTTCAATTGATTAAATTTGGAAGTCAAGCCCGTAGGCCCACAGCTTATCCTCTCGAATTAAATTTGTAATGTGAAAATATTACTCAGTTTATCTATGATTTTTGTGTCTTACTATGAAGACAACAAGTAAGTAAAAGAGTTTGAAACAAAATTTTTGATAAGGCGTTAAGAGTTGATCACGATGGAAGAAGATGATGACGTGGAGACTGTGTTTTCTAAATTGCAAACTTTAGTCTCTAGACTTAAAATTTGAATGAAAGATATACTACAGATGACTACCTAAAAAATAAGTCTCCAAATTTAAACAATAAAAAATAATTTACATTTTATCATGGTTGGATATAACAATCGTGGAAAAACATCTTAAAATTCATGGGTTTGGATCTCAACGCATGAAAATTTGTGATTTCTTTAATATTATAGTAGCGTCTTTCTTTTTAATTTATTTTAAAATTTAATATTAATCACATTTCTCCATGGTTGGAACTGTCAATCGTGGCAAAATATTTTACTTAAAAAAAAATTAAATGATTAAAAATTGGCGCTTTGATAAAATTAGATAAAATAAATAGGATTTCACCACAATTAAAATCAAATTGTGGTGAAATGTATTACTCTTATTCAACAAAAAAGACTTACCTTGTCATGTTTATTCAGTTCCCATTTTCTTACGAAATCCACTTTCAATGCTTAGAAAAACCATTTTGAACCCTAACAATTTTTTTATTTTCATTACCTAAGAGAACTCTAAACAAGTTTCATCTCTAACTCATTTGTCATCGTGTCATCTCCATTTCTTTATCATCATATCTTTTCAACTTATTCCTTCAGTAAACATGAGAAAAAAAACTCCATCAATATCGCTTCAGGTTGTACAAAACAATGAAATACGAAGAAAAAACTCGAAGGAGGAACACGAACAAAACTTAAAAGAAGGAAAGATGAAACTCATATGATATTTAACTGTTTGACTTCTTCATCTAGTTTATGATACATAAAATATCTCTACCACGCATGTAACATTAATGTTGTTGAGATATGTTATGATTATGTTGTTGTGGTTGTTGTTTTTGTTGTTTAATGCCTAAACGCAAAAAGTTTTTTTTTTTTTGTTGTTTTTGGTGAGAATATGGTAATGAAGGTTAGTTTTATTATTGTTATTGAGATAATGATGGTTTATTGTTGTTTTTGTTGTTATTGAGTTATTGATGGTTTTATGTTATTAAGATATTGTTGTGTGGTTGTTGTTGTTGTTGAGTTATTGAAGGTTTTGTGTTATTGAATATTGTATTCTCTTTGTTATTAAGATCACTATAGCAAATAATGCTTTTCACGACGAAGCTTTCATTTGGAACAATAGAAAACCGAGGTATAAAATCAACAAGTGCTATTTTTTATTATTTAAAAAATAAAAAATCATGCATTCGCTTGATTTGTCATAACACCGAGGTGAAAAAATAACTCAGTACAAACTTCAATTTCTAACTATCGCAGTTTATGATTTTATTTATTTATAAGTGTAAACAAAATGTTCTAACCCTTCAGTTTTCTATTTAACTGAGTCATAAAAGAGTAATATTTTACTATTAAAACACTCGTTAAACAAATTTTACCATAACCCTTACCAATATGAAGT